>CM035844.1:286608557-286938325 GCA_020510985.1 Pholidichthys leucotaenia | reverse complement strand
CCCACGTAGGGGTAGATTTTGCAGCCATGGCCGCGGATCGGGTTAGCGACGCAGAAGTGCACGCGGCCCCAGTCCGCGTAGGGATAGATTATGCAGCCATGGCCGCAGATCAGGTTAGCGACGCGGACGTGCGCGCGCTCCAGTCTGGACCAACAGGGTTAAGGCTTGAGAACAGGGTGCTGCAAGACGGTATGCCCCCCCTAATCTGTGATGTCTCCACGGGGCGACTGCGTCCTGTGGTACCGGCCGCGTGGCGCCGCTGCGTTTTTGACTCGATCCATTCTCTGGCGCACCCGGGAATGCGCGCGTCGGTCAAAATGGTGGGAGAGAAATTTGTATGGCCGAGCCTGCGCAAACAAGTTAGAGAGTGGGCAGCAGCCTGCATGGCTTGTCAACGAGCCAAGGTACACAGACACACGAGAGCTCCCTTGGAGCCGTTTCACATCCCGGCTAAGAGGTTTGATCATGTTCACGTGGACCTCGTAGGCCCCCTCCCGCCCTCACAGGGGTGCACACATCTTCTGACAATGGTTGACCGCACCACGCGCTGGCCGGAAGTGGTCCCACTGTCGTCAACCACAGCCGAGGAGGTGGCGCGCACGTTTTTAACGGCATGGGTAGCGCGTTTTGGAGTCCTGTCAGACATTACATCCGACAGAGGCCCTCAATTTGTTTCCGAACTTTGGTCAGCGATGGCCCACAGCCTGGGGGCAACGGTCCACCGCACTACCGCGTACAATCCGCAGGCTAATGGGTTATGCGAACGTTTTCATAGGTCATTGAAGGCGGCCCTCAGAGCGTCGCTTATGGATGCAAATTGGGTGGACAGGCTACCATGGGTTTTTATTGGGGTTGCGTTCTGCACCTAAAGAGGATTTAGAAGCCTCCCCGGCTGAGCTAGTTTTCGCGCAGCCACTTCGGCTGCCCGGGGAATTTCTCCCAGATAATCCTGCGCCAGAATGCTTCCCGGCTCAGCAGTTGCAGAGTAGCACGGAATCGAGCACGCTACCTGGCCCCGTTCACCACAGTTTTCCGCGCGTTTTTGTGCCTAAGGCTTTAAAAAATGCAGAGTTTGTTTTGGTCAGACACGATGCCCATTGCCCACCGTTGCGACCACCTTATGATGGACCATTTAGAGTGCTGGAAACAGAGGATAAGCATTTTTTGCTAGATTTGGGGGGCAGGAAAGAAAAGATTGGCATAAACAGGCTCAAACCCACTTTTGTGGTGGCTGACGAAGGTGTGCGGTTGGCCAGGGCTCCTCGGCGTGGCAGACCCCCTAGAGAGCATTCCCCAGAGCACCCACAGGGATTGACTAACAGTTCTCATCCTCAGACAGCAGCTCCCCAGCAGGATGGCGCCGCGGAGGTGGTAAAGCCTTCTTACAGCTGATACGGGAGAAGACTGAGGCCCAAGCAGCATGTGGACTGATGTGTAGTGATTCTATTATGACATGCAAACTGTTATTACATTGTTCCATCTGAGACGTTTGGGGGGGGGGGGGTCATGTGGGACACATATGTGGGTTTCATATGCTTCACTGTATGTTTACTGTATGCTTCACGTCTCAGATGAACAAAGGACTGAGTGTGGCGGGTTTGGGAAAACCCCCACAACAGACTAAGGACAGTCAGCTCGCTACTTCCGTTTTTTTCCGCAGCACTACTGATGTAATGTGCCATTCATGCATTGTGATGTTAATGTGCCATTCATGCATTGTGTTCATGCGTCCTGTCCTTACTGTGACCTAGAGACTGAGATCAATACCCATACCAACTGCTGTGAATGCTCTTTCATGTATTGTTGTAACTGGGTATATATGCTGCACGATTCTGTAACTCATTCTCTCACTCCTGCATCTGCTGCTGACACGCACACGCTGTGTCTCTTCTCTGAGAGCCTGAGGACGCCGCTCCAGCCTGCTCACACTTAGGGCTGGGGCGGAGTTCCGTGACGGTGGTGTGATTTAATAAACCTAGCTTAAAACCTTCACCACGCTGCTTTATTTCATGCCGCCGCACTGGTGACCCCGAACATGCACACGTTTTGTGCAAAGCAACCTTCTGGTCTGGACAGCTACACTGGTGACCCGTTCTTCATGATGAGATCTGCACGTCTGAAATCTGCTCATCCACGCTGGACCGGCCGCGCTCGCAGCTCCTCCACACGAGAGCGCATGCACCTCGTCCCCTCTCCACGACGGCGACCTACAGGGCCGGCGGAGAACGCAGCGTGTGGACCTGAACGCACCATGGCCGAACGGTGACAAAGATCGTCTCCTCCCTCTCACCGCTCCAACGCATCTGCACGAGCCCGAGGGACAAAGATCGTCTCCTCCCTCTCACCGCTCCAACGCATCTGCACGAGCCCGAGGGACAAAGATCGTCTCCTCCCTCTCACCACTCCAACGCATCTGCACGAGCTCGAGGGACAAAGATCGTCTATTCACTCTCACCGCTCCAACGCACCATGGCCAATCTGCAGCCACAGCTCAACTTGGATATTATCGGCGCCGATTGCGCTGATCTCCACCAAGATTCTGGACCCTGACTCGCCCCTCCAGCGGCCCACCCACGCACGGAACCCCGGCACACGCACCGGGGATTTATGAGGATGGCGCACCACGCACGGGACAAATACGGCTCCACAGACCACCAGCATCCTTCGCCGCTGCACACAGAACCTTCAGGGCTGCTCGCACACCTGAAGCACGCACGCAGCTCGCCCACAGGATTTTCTAATGGTCTCAGCCACGGCACATAAGGGAATTCAGCCGTCAGCTTTTCCCGAGGGCTTTAGGGCTGCGCCCACACCTAAAGTTAACACGCCAAGTCCCTCTGCTTCTATTTTTTTCTTACAGCCGCTACGCAGCCTCGCCGCTCCTGTTTTTCTTCATGGCCACGAGAGGAGTCAGAGACAAATTTTTCTTCTTGTGATCTCCGCACGCTCAACGGGACAGCCCCTCGATATCGCGGAACAGCAAGCAATTTTTGCACGGCCCGGACGATTTCGCAGTCCCCGGCCGGCATTTACTACACCCCACCCCCCTCCACCTTCGCCGGCACAGAGCTTTCCCTGCTCGCTGCCAAGCTGCACTATCGAGGTCTCGGCCCCCTGCCAAGCCCTCTGGGGGGGAGCAGTGTGGCGGGTTTGGGAAAACCCCCACAACAGACTAAGGACAGTCAGCTCGCTACTTCTGTTTTTTTCCGCAGCACTACTGATGTAATGTGCCATTCATGCATTGTGATGTTAATGTGCCATTCATGCATTGTGTTCATGCGTCCTGTCCTTACTGTGACCTAGAGACTGAGATCAATACCCATACCAACTGCTGTGAATGCTCTTTCATGTATTGTTGTAACTGGGTATATATGCTGCACGATTCTGTAACTCCTTCTCTCACTCCTGCAACTGCTGCTGACACGCACACGCTGTGTCTCTTCTCTGAGAGCCTGAGGATGCCGCTCCAGCCTGCTCACACTTAGGGCTGGGGCGGAGTTCCGTGACGGCGGTGTGATTTAATAAACCTACTTAAAACCTTCACCAACGCTGCTTTATTTCATGCCGCCGCATTAGCCTCCTTGGAGATGACAGGAGGATGTGAAATGTGGTCTTTGGTATGCAAAGAGATGGCCTTGGGAGATTTCCTGGCTGCCACTGACTTTGAGTGGAGGTGATAAGACCTGGAGGAAGACGCATTGTTACTTGCGATTAAATACAATGTGACTGTGTGCTTTGATGTCCTGGGGTATAAAAGGACAAATGTCTGGGGGATTCTTTCTCTTCCTGTTTTTGATGATGTTGGAGAATGTGAATAAACCTGACTCGTGAGATAAACTCAGCCTCGTCATTTCCACATTCTCCACAGTATGTGTATTAAAAGAACATGAATACATACCATTGAAGAAGATGATAAAATAAAGGCAGCGTTGGATTTTTAATAGCTTTATTATCATCCGCCTTCATCAGAACTCGGCTCCAGCCCATAGTGTGAGCAGGCTGAAGCCGAATTCCTCAGGCTCTCAAAGAGGAGACAGTGTGTGTGTCTCGCAGCAGATGCAGAATCAGAGTGAGAGAATGAGAGTGAGAGGGTTTGCATTACAGAGTTGCAGCATAAATACTCAACCACAACAATACATCAAAAGGACATACCCCAGCAGTTGGTATGATCAAAGAGATAACAGAACAGGCATAAGACATTTGCATTTGAGAGACATATTGATCTCAGTCCCTAGGTCACCGTGAGGACAGGACGCATGAGCACAATGCATGAAAGGCAACATTAACATCACAGAAGTGAGCCAGACGAAATGAGTCTGCCTGTAGACATTAATACACATTTCACTGTTCTGTTATTTGCTCTAGCTGAGCGCTGTGTTTGACCAGTCTGTTTGTGGGGGTTACACCAAAGCACATCTACATATTGATCTCAGCCTCTAGGTCACAGTAAGGACAGGACGCATGAACACTATACATGAATGGCACATTACATCACAACACATGCATGGCACATTGCATCACAATACATGCGTGGCACATTGCATCACAATACATGAATGGCACATTACATCTCAGTAGTGCAGCGGGAAAAACCGAGAGAGAGAGAGCTGAGTGTCCTGTGTGTTGTGGGGGGTTGAATCAACCCGCCACACCATAAACATTATGCTGGCCGTGGCTTGATTCAGCACTCGGTTGTGTTGTGCTAGGAATGCAGGCGTCAGGATGTTTTGTCCGTAGGTGTCTCCACCTACTTGTTGGATTGTTACAAAATGCAAGATGTTGCATACAGTGCATACATTTAACTTTTTTTCCCCTCAAGAAGGTCATAGTGATCCCAAACAGCTGACCTGGGACGCTTTCTACCGCCATCTATTTCCAAATAATGTAAATCCAAAAGCAGCTCAGTATAAGACACTCAGAGAGGCAAGACTTCACAAACAAACTGCACTACAGAGGAGCTTTGAAATGTTTCAGGCATGTGGGCTGATGAACCAGCAGCCAGTCAGGCAAGGACACGAGAAATTAGTATTTTACATATAAAGTATTTATAGAATACATAAATTGTGCATAGAATAGACAATTTAATATTGTGTAATGGCAGCATTTTATTATTCCATTTGAGAAACGGGATAACACAATCACTGCATAAAACAGCGGTGAAGTTTGAAAACAGTTGGTGACTTAATGGAACGCGAAATGGAACAGTCACGTGACATCCTCATTCTGATAAAGACCTCGGAGCAATGATTTTTATTTATTTATTTTGGATAGATTAAAAGTAAAGATTAAAAAGAAACAGAATAATATAACAAAGGGGAAAAAATCCAACAAGGTCAAATTAAACAATAACTCCTCTGATTATACAGTTCAACATAGGTTATCCGAAATGGGTGATGGCTGAAGCTGCAGCTTATATTGCAATTCATTTGCTTTTATTGATTCAATTCAGAAGTTCCACCTCGGTTTCGGTAACGCACTAAAACACTGTTTTGACTTTGCCATCACTAGTTTTCATATAATAGGCATTTTAATCTTGTGTAATGGAGGTCAGACATCATAGATAAAACTAGACACTTTAAATAACTGATTAAACTCATAACCTACAGTAACACTAACACTTCCGGTGTCGCAAAATAATAAACCAAAATAATAACTTAATATTTTTGTTTTGACTATAAAACAATAAGAGCAAAATTAAACACAGGTATGTCCAAAAATTTGATAATATATTTTTTTTTCTACCTAAGTTTGGAAAAGGACAAAACAAATGAGACCAAAAATTTGTTTTTTTCTGATTTTATTTTGAATTGGAATTACAAATGAAGGAACCACACACGGATTTGTTTTCACTTGCTGAAACAAAAACGACTGTGACGTTTCAAAACAATTGGGGGCGGAATGGAACGCGCTATGGAACAGTCACGTGACACCGTCCTTCTGATACAGACCTCGGAACAGCGTTTCGATTTGATTTGATACGATTATCAATCGTATCAAAACTTGTGCAAACTTCTTGCTTTCGTATTAATATTTTACTCGTGACGTCGGTCGTGTTTCAAACTCGTCTAGTTAGATCATCGAGATCTTTTCAGAGGAACTACAGCACCTAAAGTTAGCTAGCAGGTGGCGCTAACTGGTGGGAACAACGTAGGAATGGCTACTAATAAACGGAAACAAAAGAAAAGCCTGAAGTTAGACTGTGAATGGGGCTCTTGTCAAGACTCATTTGATCGGATGGAAACCTTTTCCAAACATAATGAGGATCATCTTGTGGCTTTAAAGGCGGAGGAAGAAGACGAGGCAGAGGGTGAGTGTTGATGTGTTCTCTCTTTCCTCCATGTTGGTCTGACTGCACAGGGATCTGGTCAAGTGGACCCCTGAGCAAGTGAGCACCCCAGGTGGAGCCCGGGATCCAGTCTCTGCATGTACAAGTACATTTTCAATCCAGTGATTTATAAAGCCGTGACGAGCAGCGGCGGTGGAAAAGAAACAGCAAATTAGACACGAAGGAGGAGAACAAGACAAGAAGATGGATTTTTAAACAGCAAGGAGGAGAACAAGAAGAATTTGAGTAAAACTGTTTAAAGGTATCCGGACACTCTGGACCCACTTCCGTACCAAAAGCGAACGGGCGAATTCATAACTTGTGCAGCAGTGTTCAACTTGCTGTGGAAATCCCCAAAATAACATCATGCTTAGGTTTACATGAACCGATGGGGGGCTGACCTGAAAAAGTTCTTTACCTCCAAAACGTCACAAGATGGGCGTTTACGTTGCAAGCTAAATAGCTGTCCGTGGGTAAACAGTGACATCCGGTCCTTCTGCCTTTTCTAACTAGTTTGCTCTTCAGTGTTGATACCTTTGCTCCGGTTACTGTAACGTTTGTTTGGAGTCAAAATATTGTGGTTTATTTTTGATATCAAAATGTGATGCAAAAGAGAAAAAAGAATTAACAACAAATGCAAGAATAAAAATTTCCGAAAAGGCTGCAACACATGTTTGTTTGGAACCAAAATGCTGTGGTTTGTTTTGATATCAAAACAAGAAAAAAACGTTAGAGTAACTGGAATGAAAGTATCAACTTTGGGGAGTAAACTAGTTAGAAAAGGTAGAAGGACCGGATGTCATCGTTTACCTGCACATAGCTAGCAATGTAAACACCCATCTTGTGAAGTTTTGGAGGTGAAGACAACTTTTTCAGGTGAGCCCCCTGTCGGTTAATGTAAACCTAAGCATGATGTTATTTTGGGGATTTCCACAGCAGGTTGAACACTGCCGCAGAAGTTATGAATTCGCCCGTTCGCGTTTGGTGAAAAGGCACCAGGCACGAAAGTGGGTACGGAATGGCTAGGGTACGTTGTGATTTGGGCACAGAGTGGCAAGAGTACGGAGTGTCCATTAACTGTTGGAAATACTTTCCCGGTCACCAACAAGTGTAAAAAAAAATACATATATATATAAACCTCCGCGTCAGCTATATTTATATAAACCTCAAGGTTTTGGTGTTCAAAAAGCTTTTCTTCTTCTTTACCGCTGCAGCTCATCACCACTGGCTGCCCCCAGATGAAAATCCACAGAATAGGTATTGTTACGTCTGTATAATGAGGGACAGGAGTCTTCTCTGTCATGCAGCAAGTCACCTTCTTCATTACATGAACAGAACTATTTATATATTGGGGCCATGCCCGCCCCTGAGGTGATGTCAGGCGGGCACGACAGCACACACACACCACACTCACTACACCACAGGTATGTGGGACTATAATGTTCTGAATGAGGCTTTAGGAAATTATGAGTTGCTTTATAAATCACTGGAGTGAAAATGCACTTGTATGTATGTATATGTACAGACTGGATCCAGGGGTCCACTAGACCTGTATCCGGACCGATGGGGAGACTGTTGAAAAATAACCACATTTGTTCAAATTTGACCACTATGAACTTTTCAGCCCCGTCGACAGCGGAGCGACCTGAAATGAAATACCAGGAGGCCTCCAAGCTGATGGCTGCTCACGGGGAAGATGGTGAGTGTTTTGTGATTTTTAAGCATCTTTTACGTTATTTATCAGTCAAAACGTCAGCATGTCAACAACATAACGGGCTGCCTTCCAGTAATGAACCCACCCACCTTGAGGTGGTGTTCGGTTGTAATGGAAAATAACCTAAACCGTGTCGAGCGAGTTGAGCTGAGTACTGGTGCATTCCAAATAAGAGTATAGGTAGGAATAATAGTATAGGGTGGAAAAAACTGAAAATGTGTGTAATAGTGTGTAATAAACTGTGTGCCATGAGTCGGCCTCTTATCTCACACACTCCACACTGTCTTTTTTTGCCATGTTTTTGGGGCTAGGAAACTGCACTCCGCTCACCATCTTCACTGCCCGCTAGCTTACTCTCCACAAGCGCGAAGGTTTTGTCATGCGCACAATACTGACCTTTGAACTAGGTCAGAGTTCACCTTAACGTTACGTATAATAAGCATATTTTCATTTTTTTTATTTTTAAGACATTGTCATTTTAAAATCTATATAAATACAAGTGTGATTTTAAAAAATAGTGGCAGAAAAAATTACATCTTAGACGCAGCTCACTTGCGAGTTGTGCTATTTTTAGAACAGGCCTGCGGGCGACTTGGTGCCCCCGGGCACCGTGTTGGTGACCCCTGGTCTAAATTGACAGAAAATTGACAGAATACAACCTTTCTTTGAGCTTGATAAACTACCAGTACACACATGCTACAGTATGTATTCCCACATCCACAGATGTTCAAGTTGTTTTGGTTCAAATCTAAGCTAAACATTAACATGAACCTACCTTTAAACAGTTCGATTTGCTTTCCCAACTCCTCTTTCTGTTTCATAGAGTATTTCTTCAACTTGAAATCAAAACCGTCAGACACCGGGTCAGACACTTCAGAAGCCATCATCTGCTGCTCCGCGCATGGCCCCGGGCACATGGCATGACGACATGTAGACTGTTTGTGTAGACTGTTTTGTAATCAACCGGCACGTGTATCCCGAACACAGCCGAACATAGCCGAGATAATACGGAAATAAAGGAAGTGCCTCCGACAGCTTTTTCAGCCAATTACGAGGAGTGATTTAGTGGCTGCGGGCCCGCTGCTTAGTACACACACACTTGAAAAAATATATACATACGAGTGCCACACTTCAATCGGTAAAGCTTTGAATAAATCTCGAAAAAATGTCCTTCATGTCAAAGCTGGCGCGGACCCCGAAAATGCACACGCTTTGTGCAACGCAACCTTCTGGTTTGGACAGCCTCGCTGGTGTCCTGATGGCAACGAACGCAGCACCCGGCGGTGAGTCTCCGACAACAAGCGAACGCAGCAGCCTGACTGATCTGCCCTCCCTTCCGCTTCAGGGAGACTTACGACGCAGAGTTTCCAGGCGAAACTCTCCGGAGAACACCCACGACTGGGACCTACGTTCAGGTCCACGCGTTCTGATAAGCGTATAGACCCAAATAAAACCGTATAGGGTGACATAGGGCATATCCCAATAAGCGTATAGACCCAAATAAGACCGTATAGGGCTGCATTTTGGGGCGAAATAAATACCCGTACATGTACGGGTATTTGGAGTGCACCAGTAGGTGCTCGTGGAAAAGTGGCTTAAAGGCTGAAGGGGTATTGTTGTCACGCCACTGGGCAGATGGGCGGTGTCAGCGGCATCAACACCTTCCTTGTGAACGTGATAACGAGAGAACGAAATGACGTACGCTTTTCAGTTCTTTTCAAATCTATACCATAGTTGTATCTATGAAAGCGTTTCCCTAAAGCTTGTAAACGTGGTAACTACAGAAAAAAATGATGGCGCCTTTTCAAATCGATACCATCATATCAAAGACAAATCTTGAACAGCTTACACCATGATCTCTATGGGTTTGGGGTCAAAGGTCAATGCAAACATTCCCTTTGCACTGTTACTATAGAACGAGTAAAGCTAGGGTCACCAGACTTTGTACCCAGGTTCACCCAGTGATCCTGACCTGTCACTGTCCTTTTGGGATCACAAGGTCAGAGGTCAAGGTCAAAATGCCATGTAAACTACTTGTCAACAACAAACAAAGGGGCTGAGGGCTACCACTGGTAGCCACCAGTATTTTTTTAATGTATAGCTCTCCTGAGTATGAATGAAATGCAAAGACCCTCGGTTACACACATAGAATGTTTTAAGTTATTTTACAAACATGTTTTGGGGCCCACAATTCATTATACTTTGTTTTTGGCCAAGAGAGAACATTAAAAATATAATGGCTCAGAGACAGCGCATCGCTCTCTTGTGTATTGCAGGTCCACAATTTACACTCAGTTAATACAAATTCAAGAATATACTGCAGGTATGCAGGCACGGTCTCACCTTTACTTGGACATGAAGTCTGTTCACCTATCCTTCTGGACAAAAATCTCTGTGACGACATTACTAATAGCTCTTTATCTTCTTTTAGTTTACTCGTGCGTAATCCTCGTGCGGCAGCAGGACTGACTGCTTCACCTCATGACTTTTAGCTGCAGTTCTACAGTGGATATAAAAAGTCTACACACCCCTGTTCAAATGCCAGGTTTTGGTGATGAAAAAAATGAGACCGATATAAATCATTTCAAAACTTTTTCCATCAATGTGGCCTATAACCTGTGCAACCCAAATGACAAACAAACTGAAATCTTTTAAGGGGAAAATAAAAAACTTAGAATAACCTGTTTTTTTCTTCATCTTTTTCTCTTTTTATCAGTTTCTTTTCTCTAAAGCCCATCCAGGGACAAGAGTTGCAAACTAGCTTAATGCTATACACTCTCTGTGCAACACATCAGATTTTCTTTTTTTGTCTGTTTATTACACTGTCCCTGACAAACAAACAAATAAATAAAATAAATATGCACACTAGGGGTGTTAGAAAAAATTGATTCACATAAGAATCTAGATTCTCATTTTATATGATCCAGAACCAATTCACAAAAATTAAAAATTGATTTATTATTATTATATTTATTATTTAATTTTTTTTTTGCGGTGGCGTCAGGGTTCCATCACGTAACACGTATTGCTGCTTTGTGATACACAGGAGAACCACACAGAGTAGCTTACTAAGCTAGCAGCCGGATGAAACAGTCGGAATAAAATAAAAATGGAGCAGCAAGAAATTCGGGACAGGTCTGTTTGCAGCTCGCAGTCTCCGTCGAGTTACACCCCTTCAACCAGTTACGCTCCCTCAGCAAGTTACACCCCCACGTTATGTCACTCCACAAAATGGCTGACCGTAGCTGACCGTGCAAATATGGCTAAGCAGCACTGGGCTGATCATACACAAATTCAGGTGTTGTAGACGGACCGACGATGGCCACACATTTAGAAGGATGAAGGTAAAAGAATCTAAAAATGAGAGTTTAGTCCATAGCCGGTAAAAAAAGTTTATGGTCTAGTCTTTGGATGACGTCTGTTTGCATGACCACACACTACCCCGTTGCCTAGCAACCCTGACAGCCGAAGTTGAGTTTTTTTCTAACATTTTTTGACAGTGATTGAAGCAGTGTTCTTTTCATTGAATTAAAACCAAGTCTTGTTATTGACTAAAAGTAGAGAAAAACTATTGATAATGAACAGACTAAAATAAAAATATAAAAATAAAATCATCACAATAAATCTGGACTCAGATTAGGTGTAAAAAGTAAAATGCATCAGTGTGATTGAGGAGATCCTCAAAGTATTCTTTCCACCGCCCAACGATATCCCCAGTCGACGTCAACAGCCCCCCATCTGCACCATACACAGTGCGGAATCAGGGTTTGTGGACGAGGGGGACGACTCGCCTATCACAGAGGCTGAGGTCGCCAAG
Organism: Pholidichthys leucotaenia; assembly: GCA_020510985.1. NCBI lineage: Eukaryota > Metazoa > Chordata > Actinopteri > Cichliformes > Pholidichthyidae > Pholidichthys > Pholidichthys leucotaenia. Next base: position 286,926,469 of record CM035844.1, on the reverse strand, counting down.
GTGGTTAAAAACCTCCTTGGTGGCCGGGCCCCGGGGGTGGACGAGATTCGCCCTGAGTACCTCAAGGCCCTGGATGTTGTAGGGCTGTCATGGTTGACACGGCCTCTGCAACATTGCGTGGAGGTCAGGGGCAGTGCCTTTGGCATGGCAAACCGGGGTGGTGGTTCCTCTCTTCAAAAAAGGGGACTGGAGGGTGTGCTCCAACTTTAGAGGGATCACACTCCTCAGCCTCCCTGGGAAGGTCTATGCCAAGGTACTGGAGAGGAGAGTCCAGGCTGCTGGTCGAACCTCTGATTCAGGAGGAGCAATGTGGTTTTCGTCCTGGCCGTGGCACATCGGACCAGCTCTTTACCCTCTCGAGAATTCTCGAGGGTTCGTGGGAGTTTTACCCAGAATCAGAATCAGATTTATTGCCATTGTTCATGTAGTACACAAACTAGGAATTTGTCTCGGTGCAATGCTGCAACATTAAACATGATAAAATAAAAGAAATAAACTATACATGCAATAAAGTGTAGAATAAGAGTGAGTAATACTAGTCAGCAGTTTAAATATATTAGCGAGCAGCAGATAATGTGGAGAACCATATAGTGCAGTCGGTGCAGTGCAGTGCAGCCCAACCAGTTTACATGTGTTTTGTGGACTTGGAGAAGGCATTTGACTGCATCCCTCGTGGTTTTTTGTGGGGGGTGCTTCGGCAGTATGGGGTATCGGGCTTGTTGTTACGAGCTATTCGGTCTCTTTACGACCGTTGTGAGAGTTTGGTTCGTATTGCCAACACTCGGTCGGACTCATTCCCAGTGAGAGCTGGACTCCGCCAGGGCTGCCCTTTGTCACGATCCTGTTCATAATTTTTATGGACAGGATTTCTAGACGCAGCCAGGGAATGGAGGGTGTCATGCTTGGTGACCACAGGATCTCATCACTGTTGTTTGCAGATGATGTTGTCCTGCTGGCTTCATCCAGCAATGACCTACAGCTCTTGCTGGGACGGTCTGCCGCTGAGTGTGAAGCAGCTGGGATGAGAACCAGCACCTCCATGTCCGAGTCCATGGTCCTCAGCAGGAAAAACGTGGATTGTCCTCTCTGTGTTGGGGACAGGCTCCTGCCCCAAGTGGAGGAGTTTAAGTATCTTGGGGTCTTATTCACGAGTGAGGGGAGAATGGAGCAAGAGATTGACAGACGGATCGGAGCAGCATCTGCAGTGATGCGGACGTTGTACCGGTCTGTTGTGGTGAAGAGGGAGCTGAGTTCTAAGGCAAAGCTGTCGATTTACCAGTCAATCTACATTCCTACTCTCACCTATGGTCACGAGCTTTGGGTAATGACCGAAAGAACGAGATCGCGGATACAAGCAGGTGAAATGAGCTTTCCCCGTAGGATTGCTGGACTCACCCTCAGAGATAGGGTGAGGAGCTCAGTCATCCAGGAGAGGCTCAGGGTAGAACCGCTGCTCCTCCACAGTGAAAGGAGCCAATTGAGGTGGTATGGGCATCTGATTAGGATGCCTCCTGGACGCCTCCCACTTGAGGTGTTTCGGGCACGTCCCACTGGGAGGAGACCCCGGGGCAGACCCAGGACTTGCTGGAGAGACTATGTCTCCCAGCTGGTCTGGGAACGCCTTGGTATCCTCTCTGAAGAGCTGGAGCAGGTGGCTGGGGAGAAGGAAGTCTGGGCTTCTCTGCTTGAACTGCTGCCTCCGCGACCCGGACCTCCGGAAAAGCGGTAGAAGATTGATGGATGGAAGTAAAATGCATAAATGGTCATTTTAGTTTAATTTCTAGCTTTAATGGATGAAAAAATAGATGCAGTTTTAGTTGACAAAATTAATACTGGATGGAAGTTTATTTCTGTTTTAAATTACTGCATTTACTTTACCTTTTCCTGGAGAAGCTTCACCAGGCAAAGCACCATGACCAGATCATCAGCCAGAGTTGAAAGAAGTGGAAAAAGTTCTAAGTCCTCCTGCTGAACAACCACACTGCAGCACTTTAACAAACTCCCAGCAAATTCTACACGGGCAAAAAAAAAATCATGAAAACTTGTAACAGCACTTTATTTTGTTTTATAACTTTAATTTGTTTCTAAGTCTGAAGAATTTAGATACTTAAGTTTATATTTTTACTGGTTTAAAATTAATGCTACTTCTCTTATACATTAGTTGCATTCAGTTCTTATTGAATTTGTTCATTGCATTAAGTTACTGTATAGGTTACTGTACACTGACTGCATACAGTCAGGCAGCACTACTATTTAAATGGATGTTCAAAGCATTTGTGATAGAATTTACTTTTGTTTTTAAATGAATAGCCTATATTTCTAGAATGCTGGAGGGTGACCGAACCTCCACTGTGTAAAAGCAGTTAGGAACTGTGATATGCTGAAAAGGAAAATTTTCAAAATTTATTTCACTGTACAGTTCCATTTTTGAAACTCACAAGTTTCAACTGGAGTGGTGGCCTAGTTGATAGAGCATCTGCCCCACAATCGGGAGGTCATGGGTTCAAATTCCAGCTGGATCATACCAAAGACCATATAAAAATGGTACTTCCCGCCTTCTAGCTTGGTGCTCAGTGTAATAGAATGGGGGGAAGGAAAAGTTTGTGGCGGCGCCTTCCATGGCAGCAACCCCTCTGATTCTACATGTGATTAACATTGTAGATAGGAGAAACGTAATTTCGTTCTACCATACACGATTGACTGAATGACAACAGAGATGGCTTCTTCTTTTCAAGAAATAAAAAAGCAGTTACTGAGCTAAGCCTTCTTTTTTCATTTAACAGTATTTTAAAGGTAAAAGTAAAAGGTAAAGCCAACTTTATTGTCATTCAGTCCATACAGCCAATTATGTACAGTAGAACGAAATTACATTTCTCCAATCTACAATGTTAATCACATCTAGAATCAGAGCAGTCGCTGCCATGCAAGGCGCCACCACAAATTTCCCTCCTCCATTCCATTATTGCCGAGCACCAGTAGACTCATTTTAGACAGTGAAAATCTACAAACACACAATTTTTCAGTCAATGACCCCTTTAATCCTGGGTGTTCAAAATCGGAGTATTGTTGTCATACTATCCACTTTATTCCTGAAGGCGCTGCTGTAGAATCAATTATGGGCGCAACTTCCAGTTTCGGCTAAATAGCCGACCATGGCTAAAATTTCCCAGCCAAATGGTGGTGCCAGATTGGGGTATGTAATTCCCATTTTTACAGCTCCTGCAGCATTGTGATAACAGAATATACAGACAATTGCTCATTGTGTTTATCGTTGTCATATACAGTAAGCTTATAAAAGTCATTTCCATAAAGCATTTCCAACATTAAAAAACTTGTGTGAATGTGCAAAAGTAATTTTTGGAAGAAAGACACTCCCTGAGTTGCAGTTTAAAATGCGCCCTGAGCTTTTTTTCTGGCTGGAATGGCTGGGGGATAGAGCTGCCGCAGGAACCGCAGCAACAGAGAGAAGTAAGCCGAATCGCATTGTCAGGTTCTATTAACATGACAAATTATATCCGATAGGTGCAATATAGGCATTTTATGTATCACACATGGACAAATGTACCGATACATCAAGTATATATGGTGTATCGGCCCGCCCTACTGCAGAGGCATGAAGCTGATCAGATCAGATGCAATGTTTCTTAGTCCCACAGTGGGGAAATTCTGGAATTTCCCCATTGTGGGACTAATAAAGGCTTATCTTAACTTATCTTATGTTTGCTTTAAGATTGCTGATGGAGAAGTACAGAGAAGTTCAGAAGGAGTCACACTGTGTCTTTGTGTATCTAGAGAAAACATATGATAAGGTGCCAAGGGATGAACTGTGATATTGTATGAAGAAGTTAGGAGTGGCAGAGAAGTATGTGAGGGTGGTGCAGGACATGTAAGACAACACTTATTTTTAATGAAACCAAACCATGCGAATGATGACAGGAGCCATGCGCAGTACCCCTATCAAAGCGCTGGAGACAACAACAGGCCTTGCATCACTGGAAGACAGAAGAAACGTCAAGGTACTGACCCAGGCCGCCAAATTCAAAAGACTGGAGAACCATCCCATGAAGGACAGACTGAGCAAGCCAACAAAAGGGAGACTTAAGAGATCAAGCTTCATCCACCAGAGCAGGACACTTGAAAGGAGAGACCCAGAACTGATGGACCACATACCCACACCAATACCACCCATAGCATCTGTTCCCTCCTGGAACCAACAGAACTTCCCAGCCATACGCACAGACATATCGGGCATTGGGAAGAAAGGAACACAGTCAGACCAAGCGAGGAAGTCGCTGGCTCTGGAGTTCATTCGGTCTGCCTAGCCTAAAGAGCAGTGGACTCACGTCTACACAGACGGCTCTGCCATGGAAGCAACCAGGAATGGAGGAGGCGGCGTGTACATCAGGTACGCTGACGAGGAGGCCCACATTCCCATTGCGACTGGAAAGTACTCTACCAATTTCACGGCTGAGGCAGAGTCCCTGAGAACAGCAGCGGCCCACGTCAGGGAACATCAAGACAAGGCACACAAGCGGGTCGTCATCTTCACTGATGCCCTCTCTGTCTTGGATGCACTTCAGGACCCCCGACGCAAAGAACTGAATGAACTCACCCTCACTCTGTCTCAACTAGCAACACAGGCGAACGTATCACTCCAGTGGATTCCTGCGCACTGTGGAGTCTACGGAAATGAGACAGCTGACAGACTTGCTAAGGAGGGTGGGCAGCAAGACCAGGAAGACAGGCAGGTCTCTTACAGTGAGGAGAAAACCATTATTAAGGCCCTGTCTCACAAGAAGTGGCAGCAGCAACACCCAAACTTCTGCAAGGATGACAACTACTACAGTCTGAGCAGGGCTGACCAAGTCGTTCTGTTCAGACTCCCAACTGGACATAACAGAATGCATGCTCACATGCACCAGAAACTTAAAGTTGGACAATCGGACAGATGCCCATGTGGTACTGCCCAATGACTAGTGAACACCTCCTCCAAGACTGCCCAGAACACGCTGCACTCAGACGAGCTACGTGGCCTGACCCCACATCGCTGAACCAAAAGCTGCACGGGAACCTCCGCAGGACGGCAGCATTCGTCAGGGCAGCTGGTGTGACCATCTAGCGATCGACGAAGAAGAAGAAGCTGAGCACCAAGCTGGATGGCAGAAAGTTCCGCTTTTATATGGTCTTCGGCATGACCAGGCCGGGATTTGAACCCAGGCCTCCAGGGTGTGGGGCGGATGCTTTACGGATTATTGCAAATTAGTTTGGGTAATTTTTTTTAAAATATAACCCCCCAAAACATTAACACACTGTACTCTGCTTTTACTGAAGTGAGAGCCAAATGTGAATCAAAAAATGTTTGGAATCTAAAATTGATTGTGAGTCAAATCATGATCCCAAAAATGGGAATTGAATCGAATTGTATGACTTCTAATGATATTACGCTTGACACCGCCCACTCGATACTGATTTGAGCAATATAAAGCGGAAGTGTCTAGAGCAGTGCATCTAGCGCCGTTTCAGTACGCCTACAGTCACATGACCGTAGCAAGTGAGGCCTCGTTATGTCGGTGACATCACGTGACTTGAGGGCTCGTGGGAAGTTTGAGATGGAATTAGTTTTTTTGTTTGCTTTGAATTGTTTATTCCTGCCGTCTAGTTTTGAATAGACCTGGGATGGCCCCATGCTCCCCAAAAAAAAGTATTGAGATTTTTTTTTCAGGTTTTTCACTCAGATGCAATTCTGATTCTTTATTAAATTTTTCATAACTCTGTGTCGCTCATGAAGCTATTGTCTCAAAGTTGCTCATTGTTTTGTAAGGCCTCGGTTTTAACATTACTAGTGACATAAAGATTCACAGCCTTAATGCACATTCCGTTATAACTGGGGATGTGGCTGTGTTCAGAATTAACCATTCACAATCAAACTCATGTTAAATGGGAGTCAGCACACACCTGCCACCATTTAAAGTGCCTCTGATTAACCCCAAATAAAGATCAGCTGTTCTAGTAGGCTTTTCCTAACATTTTTGTAGTCACATCTTACAGCACAAGCCATGGTCCGCAGAGAGCTTCCAAAGCATCAGAGGGATCTGATTGTTCGAAGGTATCAGTCAGGAGAAGGGTATAAAAGAATTTCCAAGGCATTAAATCTACCATGGAATACAGTAAAGACAGTCATCATCAAGTGGAGAAAATATGGCACAACAGTGACATTACCAAGAACTGGACATCCCTCCAAAATTGATGAAAAGACGAGAAGAAAACTGGTCAGAGAGGCTGCCAAGAGGCCGACAGCAACATTAAAGGAGCTGCAGGAATTTTTGGCAAGTACCGGCTGATCAGTACATGTGACAACAATCTCCTGTTTAGGGTGGTAAGACGGAAGCCTTATCTCACGAAGAAAAGCGTCCAAGCCTGGCTATATTTTGCAAAAACACATTTGAAATCTCCCAAACGCATGTGGGGAAATGTGTTAAGGGCCGATGAAACCAAGGTTGAACTTTCTGGCTATAATTCCAAAAGGTATATTTGGCACAAACACAACACTGCTCATCACCAAAAGAACACCATACCTACAGTGAAGCACGGTGGTGGCACCATCATACCTTGGGGCTGTTTTTCTTCAGCTGGAACTGGGGCCTTAGTCAAGGTGGAGGGAATTATGAAGAGTTCCAAATACCAGTCAGTGGTGGCACAAAACCTTCAGGCTTATGCTAGAAAGCTGAAGATGAAGAGGAACTTCATCTTTCAGCACGACAATGACCCAAAGCACACATCCAAATCAACAAAAGAATACCTTCACCAGAAGAAGATTAAGGTTGTTGAATGGTCCAGCTAGAGTCCAGACCTGAATCCGATGGAACATCTGTGGGATGATCTGAAGAGGGCCGTGCACAGGAGATGCCCTCACAATCTGACAGGTTTGGAGCATTTTTGCAAAGAAGAGTGGGCAAATATTGCCACATCAAGATGTGCCACACTGATAGACTCCTACCCAAAAAGACTGAGTGCTGTAATAAAAGCCAAAAGTGCTGCAACAAAGTATTAGTTTAAGGTTGTCCATATTTATGCAAACCAGTTATTGTAAGTTTGTTTTTATTTTTTGTTTTTCCTCTTAAAAGTTTTCAGTTTGTTTTTCAATTGGGTTGTACAGGTTATAGGTCACATTAATGGTGGAAAAAGTTTTGAAATGATTTATCTTGGTCTCATTTTTTACGTCACAAAAACCTGGCATTTGAACAGGGGTGTGTAGACTTTTTATATCCATTGTATGTCAGATTAGGAAGATTAAATATGTTCTAAACATTTTGAAGTACATCATCTAGACTATGGAAAGTGAGGACACACAATAAACGTGCCTACAAACATTACACTGGTAACATACAGAGAGATGGCAATGGGAGCATGCATATTGGACAAGGTCAGTCCAGTTTGTGAAGGACTGCAATCCATTTGAGGCTCCATATGTCGCTGCTTCACCTCGCCTCTCTTCCTTGAATTTGATCAGGAAATATGCAAGTTCACCTTTTATAAATATAATATTATTGAAGTCATTAGAGTCATTCATAAATTACTGTTACAACTGCAAGACAGAGCAGTGGACAAATAATAATACTGATTTATAATTATCCATCCATCCATCTTCTACCGCTTTTCCGGAGGTCCGGGTCGCAGAGGCAGCAGTTCAAGCAGAGAAGCCCAGACTTCCCTCTCCCCAGTCACCTGCTCCAGCTCTTCAGAGAGGATACCAAGGCATTCCCAGACCAGCTGGGAGACGTAGTCTTTCCAGCGAGTCCTGGGTCTACCCCGGGGTCTCCTCCCAGTGGGACATGCCTGAAACACCTCAAGTGGGAGGCGTCCAGGAGGCATCCTGATCAGATGCCCATACCACCTCAACTCGCTCTTTTCAATGTGGAGGAGCAGCGGTTCTACTCTGAGCCTCTCTCGGAGGACTGAGCTCCTCACCCTATCTCTAAGGGTGAGTCCAGCAATCCTACGAAGAAAGCTTGTGGATACAAGCAGATGATTTATAATTATTTCTTTTTTATTTTTCATGATGACAGGTGAAGCTCACCTGCCTCCCCTTACAGCACATCACTGCCTCACAGTCACAACTGCATTCTTTCAAGGCACACCAAATGTCATGTAATTTTCTTCATAGTGTGTGCCAAAAAATGATCTTTATGAAATATAGTTGCAGTCAAAATCATTCACCCTCCACTGTATTTTAGGTTTATTGGCAAAATGTAAACAATGAAGCATGGTGGTGGCACAGTGAAGCTCTGGGGCTGCTTCACTTTCTCTGGCACTGGAAACGTGCAGCATGGGGAGGGTAAGATGGATTCAATCAAGTATCAGGTAATCCTGGGAGAAAATGTCATGCTGTCTGTGAGGAAGCTGAAGCTTGGGCATCACTGGACCTTCCAACAGGCCAATGATCCCAAGCATACCTCAAAGTCTACCAAGATTTGGTTTCAGAAAAAGTCCTGGAAGATACTAGAGTGACCATCTCAGTCTCCTGACTTGAAGTCCATTGAAAATCTCTGGTGGGATTTGAAAAAGGCGGCTGCAGCCCACAAACCCAAGAATATTAGTGAACTGGAGGTCTTTGCCCATGAGGAATGGGTTAAGATTCCTTAGGAACGCCGCCAGAAGCTGGTGTCTGGCTATGCAGCATGTTTGCAGCAGGTCATAACAGCAAAAGGGTGTGTTACTAAGTACTAAAGAGGCTTATCATCAAGGGGTTGAATAATTTTGAAGCTGCAGTAGTCATTAAACGTGGAATTTTGTGTTGAATTCGGAGAAACCATTTGTAATATTAGTTGTGTTGAGCTATTTAAATAGTTCTTGTTTGATTTGTTTATAGCATACAGCTTCTATTTTGTCCATTCTGGAAAGAAGTTTTTCTCGGGACTTTGGATTATAACTATAAAAACTAGATTCCATCTGCAAGAAATATTTATGTTCGTTTTTTAAGATGAAAGATTGAGGGAGATAAATAATAACCTGAATAATTGCAGGCAACAAAAATATCTGACTTACTGACAGCTGGTTTGAATATTTGATGAGGAGTCTTCAGTCATAACTTTTAGAAAAGCAATACAAGTAAGAAAAAAGTGAAATGATGTGATGTCAGCAGCAGCAGAAATTACATCATTTGTGCTATGGTGCAGAACTGGATTTAAACATCGGCTGCTCCACTGATTTTTTTTTTTTTTTAATCCTTTAGCAAAGATAGGGATCCTTGGTTATAATTTTGATGATTTTTCTCTATAAGGCTGCATCTATTGTGTAGAAGAGTTTTACAGATACCATTAGGAGCCTTTTTAATCTTATCCTAATTATAAACACATCAGGTTAAAGTTTAATTACAGAGTTTGTATTTCTCTGTGAGAAATAAATGCTCCTTGGTGTGTGAATTGACGGAAATCTATTTTAACACACGGACGTGAATAAATAGTGCTGAGAAAACCTCTCCACTCAGGAGCCTGGTTTCAAATCTCTACACCTTCACACCTCCAAATACCCGGCGTCATATGTACGGACAGCTCAACTGTAGACGAACTTCCAGTTTGTGGTAAAAACATTGTCGTGTGCATGGCACACCCGATAATTGCCACTTGCGGCTACATTTGAATTAAAAATTGAACAAACCAGCATTTTTTAAAGCCTGCAGTCAGAGAGGAAATATAACCGTTTTCACTTGTCAAAGAAAAGCTTTTTTTGTTGTTGACTTCCCATATCCAGCAAGTCAAGAAAATGTGAAAAGAAATGAAAAAAAAAAAATAAGACAACCCATTGAACCTCAAATTGTGGGTTTAGGACTTTTTAATGTGTATTTTCTTCTGTAATGCAAATCTAACCAGCCTAAGCTATAACATCATTTATTTATTTTTTTTTTACCTGGAGAGTGACAAATGGGCTATTTGTGAATAATCATTGCTGTCAATACAGTTATGTGTCAGAGCTTTTTAAATCTGTCTCCATACTTGCTTGCAAAAATGGCAGTTTTAATACATTGGCAGTAATTGTAAAGTGCATGGGTACTACAGATGCAATGTTTCCTTTAACTTTATTGATGGAGAAGTATAGAGAAGGGCAGAAGGAGTTGTGTACTGCGGCTTTGTGGATCTAGAGAAAACATGATGGGGTGCCAAGAGAGGAAGTGTAGTACTGTGTGAGAAAGGCAGGAGCGGCAGAGAAGTATGTGAGGGTGGTGCAGGACATGCATGAAGACACCCAGATGTTGTTGAGGTGTGCTGTAGCAGGGGTGGGATTACATCTGGGATTGGCTCTGAGGTCCTCCTTGTTTGCTATGGTGATGGACAAGGTTAGGCAGGAGTCTCCGTGGACTGTTATGTTCACTGATGACATTGTTATCTGCAGTGAGAGTAGGAAGGAAATGGAAGAGAACCTGGAGAGGTGGAGGTATGCTCTGGAGAGAAGAGGAATGCAAGTCAGTAGAAACAAGAGAGAATACATGAGTGTGAATGAGAAGGAGGCAGGTGTAACGTTGAAGATGGAAGGAGTAGAGGTCATGAAGGTAGATGAGTTTAAATACCTGGGGTCAACCATCCAAAGCAATGGAAAATGCACGAGAGATGAAGAAGGGAGTGCAGGCAGGGTGGAGTGGGTGGAGACGAATGTCAGTGTCAAAGTGTGGTTTATGACAGAAGTGTAGCAGCTAGAGTGAAGGGGAAGATTTACAAAACTATAGTGAGACCTGCTATGATGTATGGTTTGGAGATGGTGGTGCTGACAAAAAAACACGAGGCAGAGTTGAAGTTGCGAAGATTCTCTTTAGAGTAGGAGGGACAGAATTAGAAATGAGTGTATCAGAGGAGGGACAGCTCAGACTGAGTGGTTTGGAGACAAAGTAAGAGTCAAGGCTGAGATGGTTTGGACGTGTGCAGAGGAGGGATAGTGGCGATATAGGACAAAGGATGTTGAAGATGGAGCTGCCAGACAGGAGGAAAAGAGGAAGACCACAGAGAAGATTCATGGATGTAGTGAAGGAGGACATGGAGAGGGTTGGTGTTCCAGAGGAAGATGAAGGGATAGGATGAGATGGAGGCAGATAATCGTCTGTGGAGACCCCTAAAGGGAGCAGCTGAAAGAAGAGGAAGATTGCTTTTTATGGGCAACTCACTTTGCAGTCTCATTGTTTCTATACCAGACACTTATGCAAGAGATTTAAAATGTGTATGGGTGGATATTTTGCAAGAAGTTGTTGGCTTAATGAAGACAGGAAGGAAGTGAAAATTGATCTTTATAATTTCTGTTTTTGGCTGGAAAGTGAGTGAAGGAATGCCTTTGAGAAAGAGCTCTACATGAATGTTGACTGATGATATACCGTAGATGATTTAACCTCTTGCACTCCGGTGTACCACGGGCGGGCACGTCTCTGCGTCCTAGAGCGCACGAGGGCGCTGCGTCCTAGAGCGCACTGAAAAAAAAAAAAGCTGCATTTCCGTTCTTCCATTACAGACACAGCCGCGAACAGAAAGCCAAAGGAGTGCTTTGATTGGTTTAGATGTGATTGACCTCTCATTTGACTAATAAGAGCCTTGAATTGGGTTTCTGAAACCTGGAAGAACCAATGACTGAAAACCTAGCAAGAAGGACCCGCCTACCAACGGCTGCGAATACAGCCAGCCAATTGAAACACAGAAGTTCGAAATCTGTTTTGTGTAATGCTGGGTGACACACAGGCGTTGGCCAGTCTTTTTTTCTTACTACTGTTCTTATTTGTTTTGAAAAATCGTTCGCCAAAACCACAATCATGGAAGCGCAAAACTGCAATAATGGAATTATGGTTTGACCGGGTTGCGTGACCAGAACCACGAGTCCGTAACAAGCGGACCAGCGTCATGTTCGTCTGACAATGAGGAAGAGAAATTTGCCAGCGACTTTGCTGTTGTGGACAGGTAAGTGTTATAAGCTAAATTATTCTTTATCCCTGAAAATTGTAATCCAAATGACCTTTGACCGATCGGTAAATTACAACTGTGCGTTATCACAACATGACGGACCCGGATTGCTCCGGTCCGGGTCCGTCATGTTGCGAACGGCCCCCCCGTCATGTTGTGAACGCGCCCCCCCCCATCCTGCTACTCTTCTGTAGCGGATTACAGATATATTGCAGATATTTTAGTCCAACTGTGCGTAGTAGACCGCGGCGCACCGTCACCGCTTTCCGTCATGTAGCGATGGGCGATGTCCGTCCTCTGTAGCGGGGGGAGGGGGAGTTATTATCTTCTACATTACAAATAATTTAGTATAATTTTTAGTGCACTGTAGGTTATTTTTTCTTGTAAAAAAAAAAAGCCACACATTTTTTACGTGGCATGCTTCTTTGTGTGTGGGGGCTTGTTTGTTCATTCATTCATTCATGAATGAATAACCCCCCCCCCCCACACACACACACACACACAGCCCTTCACCTTTCATTAGAGCCCAAGATCAAGCTTCTATACTGAATCATTCAAAAGTTACAGACATTTTTCCAAACTGTGCCATTTGGCACAATTTGGCACAGTTCAAAAACGCCTGGGAACAACCTGTGAAGAAAGCTGTGTAATATATTCATTTTTTGTGGTATTGTTACAAAATTTGGACCTCAGCTGGATAACACTTGGTTCTACATTTGTGTTGCATTTCCAGCCAGTATCTGAAGCTGTGTGTTATTTGCAAGCATTTGTATCAAAAAAAAAAAACACCCAGGCGAAATTTATTTTCTTCAAGTTCAGTATGTTTAGATGACTGTTACTCAGTGGCAGGAGTACTTAGAGAGATTATGACTGTTTTGTCAAAAAATTCAAAGTGTTTTCTTTTAAATGAGACCAACCCCATGAAGATGCTGCAAAGGGTTGAAGAACAGCTTTTGATTTACTTTGGGTACGTTATTTTTTGGCGTTTTTAGGGAAATTGCCCAGAGTGCAAGGGGTTAAACTAAACACTGCTTGGTCTTTTTTAACAGTGAGCCACAACAAATGCCCGTCATGTGACATGACCTGCCCCTCACCCTCTTCACTCCGCAATCACATCGAGTTCCTCCACAGTAACGAGAGGCCGTACAGTTGTGACTTTTGTGAGCACAGGTACTGTCACATCCTGTAAGGCTGCAGTGATACAAAACTGGAATTAGGTGTTAAACTCTCATTTGTTTGCTTCTACCTGTAATCATAGATGTAAGAACCTTGTTGACCTGCACAAACATCTGGACTCCCACAGCAGTGAATCAGCATTCCACTGTGAGGTTCCAGGCTGTGGCTTCACCGCGCCGGCCGCTTGTACCATGAAGTTTCACCACAAAAAAGAACATGAGGTAATCCTTTGGGTGTTTGACTTATTTGAGTGAAGTTGGCTCAGCCACTTTCTTGAACTAGCAGGAAAAAATGTCATTTATTAGTGCTACATTTTTGTTGAAAAAGATAGTGCTGTCTCTGTTTTTGAGGTAACAGTTATGAAAGGTCAAACAGGTGGACCGCATCCACTGCTTTGTCCAGTTTGAAGAACAGTGAAAATATTTAGTGCTACATTTGTGCTTGTTTGTGCCAATAAAAAGCCATTCGGGCTCTTCTTTTTTAAGACTAACATTTACAATAAAGGTCATCTGAGGTCACTGCTCTAGTTTGTCCATTTCAAACCAAACCAGTTACATCCACAAACTTTTTTGATAATGGCATAAAGATGCTTTAAATGTTTCCAAATGTTTCTTTTAATGGTGGAAATCAGCAAAAATAGATAGATAGATAGATAGATAGATGTACTTTATTGATCCCAAACTGGGAAATTACAGAAGAATGAAGAATTAACCACTGACACTATTTTGGTTTTAAACACAAATTGGTAATCTTATTAATATCTGAAGTAGGGTTGTGCCATATTGCACCGTTTACAATAATGCCAGTTTAAATTTTGATCCCAGGGTAAAAGTAAATCATGCCACATTCTGACTTGGTAATGACACCACACCGTTTCACTGCAGATGTAAGTTACGTGATCCATGGCACAATATAACAGACATGGCAGGAGAAGATGTCAGCTCCTCTACCTGTAGAGTTGCCTAAAAGAGGATCTGCTTGGGTGGTTTGAAAATATTTTTGTTTTCTTTCACACTGCTGCGATGTGGCAGCATGAAAAATCCACATGCAAATTTTACTGAACGTGAACTATTCACACTGCTCTGGTGCACATTTCCAGCGTACGGAGTTCTCTTTTTATTTCACTTCAGCTTCTTCTGGAAGTTTGTTTTGACTGGCAGTGGAGCAGTTTGGGCATGCTAGCCCAAGCTCAGTGAGGCCCATAACAATGTTGCAAAGTCCTTTATTATTAAGTTTACTATGAACATCAGATGGGATATTTACTACCTCCTACAGTTCTGTTCCTATTGTTTTGAAACTTGGTACCATGGTTTGATATACTCTGATGATGCACATATTGCATATCAAAAGTCAGAGGTTGGATTTTTCCCTCAACCTTCTAAACACAATAACTACTGAAAGAAATGGGGCAGCAGTGGCTCAGAAGGTAGAGCAGGTTGTCCAATAACCAGATGGTTGGCGGTTCAAATCCCGCCTTGCCTCCATTGTCCATAACACTGGATTTGAGTGTGTATAAAAGTTTGGTAGTGACCGGAGAGGCTGTTTGGCATGGTTTGGCAGCCACGTTTCCGTCAGCCTGCCCCAGGACAGCTGTGGCTACAATAGTAGCTTCCACTACCATTGTCTGTCTGGAGTGAATGAATAATGTACAGTGGGGTAAAAAAGTATCTAGTCAGCCACCAATTGTGCAGGTTCCCCACTTAAAAGATGAGAGAGGTCTCCAATTTTCATCATAGGTATACCTCAACTATGAGAGACAAAAAAAAAAAAAAATCCAGAAAATCACATTGAAGGATTTTTAATGAATTAATTGGTAAATTCCTTGGTAAAATAAGTATTTGGTCAATAACAAAAGTTCATCTCAATACTTTGTTATATACCCTTTGTTGGCAATGACAGAGGTCAAACTTTTTCTGTAAGTTTTCACAAGGTTTTCACACACTGTTGCTGGTATTTTGGCCCATTCCTCCATGCAGATCTCCTCTAGAGCAGTGATGTTTTGGGGCTGTCGCTGGGCAACACAGACTTTCAACTCCCTCCAAAGATTTTCTATGGGGTTGAGATCTGGAGACTGGCTAGGCCGCTCCAAGACCTTGAAATGCTTCTTACGAAGACACTCCTTCGTTGCCCGGGCAGTGTGTTTGGGATCATTGTCATGCTGAAAGACCCAGCCACGTTTCATCTTCAATGCCCTTGCTGGTGGAAGGAGGTTTTCATTCAAAATCTCACGATACATGGCCCCATTCATTCTTTCCTTTACACGAATCAGTTGTCCTGGTCCCTTTGCAGAAAAACAGCCCCAAAGTATGATGTTTCCACCCCCATGCTTCACAGTAGGTATGGTGTTCTTTCTCCTCCAAACACAACAAGTTGAGTTTTTACCAAAAAGTTCTATCTTGGTTTCATCTGACCATATGACATTCTCCCAGCCCTCTTCTGGATCATCCAAATGCTCTCTAGCAAACTTCAGACGGACACGTACTGGCTTAAGCAGGGGGACACGTCTGGCACTGCAGGATTTGAGTCCCTGGCGGCGTAGTGTGTTTCTAATGTAGCCTTTGTTACTTTGGTCCCAGCTCTCTGCAGGTCATTCACTAGGTCCCCCCATGTGGTTCTGGGATTTTTGCTCACCGTTCTCGTGATAATTTTGACCCCACGGGGTGAGATCTTGCGTGGAGCCCCAGATCGAGGGAGATTATCAGTGGTCTTGTATGTCTTCCATTTTCTAATAATTGCTCCCACAGTTGATTTCTTCACACCAAGCTGCTTACCTATTGCAGATTCAGTCTTCCCAGCCTGGTGCAGGCCTACAATTTTGTTTCTGGTGTCCTTTGACAGCTCTTTGGTCTTGGCCATAGTGGAGTTTGGAGTGTGACTGTTTGAGGTTGTAGACAGGTGTCTTTTATACTGATAAAGAGTTTAAACAGGTGCCATTAATACAGGTAACGAGTGGAGGACAGAGGAGCCTCTTAAAGAAGTTACAGGTCTGTGAGAGCCAGAAATCTTGCTTGTTTGTAGGTGACCAAATACTTATTTTACTGAGGAATTTACCAATTAATTCATTAAAAATCCTTCAATGTGATTTTCTGGATTTTTTTTTTCTCATTTTGTCTCTCATAGTTGAGGTACACCTATGATGAAAATTGGAGACCTCTCTCATCTTTTAAGTGGGAGAACTTGCACAATTGGTGGCTGACTAAAGACATTTTTGCCCCACTGTACTAAGACTGTGACTAAGAACGATCCAACAGACTCTCATGATAAATTCTAGATCAAGGATTCAGTGTACCCCGCCCGGTATGGGGTTACTGGGGCACCACCCTGGAGCCAGGCCTGGGGGAGGGGCTCGAAGGCTAGCGTCTGGTGGCCGGGTTTCCACCCATGGGACCCGGCCGGGCTCAGCCCGAAGGAGTTACATGAGTCCGCCCTCCAGTGGGCTCACCACCTGCAGGAGGGATGATGGGGGTCCGGTGCTATGTGGATTAGGTGGCGGTCAAAGGCGGAGACCTTGGCGTACTGATCCCAAGCTTTCTAAACTGGCTTTTGGTACGTGGAATGTCACCTCTCTGGTGGGGAAGGAGCCTGAGCTGGTGTACGAGGTTGAGAGATACCGGCTAGATATAGTCGGCCTCACCTCAACACACAGCTCCGGTTCCGGAACCAGCCTCCTGGAGAGGGGCTGGAGCTTGGCCTTTTCTGGAGTTGCCCCGGGCGAGAGGCAATGAGCAGGGGTGGGTATTCTTGTATCGCCCCACCTTGCTGCCTCTATATTGGAGTTTTCCCCGGTGGACGAAAGGGTTGCTTCCCTGCGCCTTCGGGTTGGGAAACGGGTCCTGACCATCATTTGTGCCTATTCACCAAATGATGTTTCAGAGTACCCACCCTTTTTGGAGTCTGTGACTGGGGTGCTAGAGGGTGCTCCTCTTGGAGACTCCATTGTCCTACTGGGGGACTTCAATGCGCACGTGGGCAACGACAGTGAAACCTGGAGGGGGGTGATTGGGAGGAACGGCCTGCCCGATCTGAACCCGAGTGGTGTTCAGTTATTGGACTTCTGTGCTAACCACAGTTTGTCCATAACGAACACCATGTTCAAGCATAAGGGTGCCCATATGTACACCTGGCACCAGGACACCCTAGGTCGCAGGTCAATGATCGATTTTGTTATCGTATCATCAGACCTGCGACTGTATGTCTTGTACACCCGAGTAAAGAGAGGTGCAGAGCTGTCAACTGATCACCACCTGGTGGTGAGTTGGATCCGATGGCAGGGGAGGAAGCCATTCAGACCTGGTAGACCCAAACGTATAGTGAGGGTGTGCTGGGAGCGTCTGGCTGAGGCCCCTGTCCGGGAGGTCTTCAACTCCCACCTCCGGAAGAACTTCAACCACATTCCGAGGGAGTCTGGAGACATGGAGTCTGAATGGGCCATGTTCTCCACCTCTGTTGTTGAAGCGGCGGCCCAGAGCTGCGGCCGCAAGGTGGTCGGTGCATCTCGTGGTGGCAACCCCCGAACCAAGTAGTGGACACCAGTGGTGAGGGGGACCATTAAGCTGAAGAAGGAGTCCTATCAAGCTTGGCTGGCTTGTGGGATTCCCGAAGCAGCTGAGGTGTACCGGCAGGCCAAGCGGAGTGCAACTCGGGTGGTTGCTGAAGCAAAAACCCGGGTATGGGAGGAGTTCGGTGAGGCCATGGAACAAGACTTTCGGTCGGCCTCGAAGAGATTCTGGCAAACTGTCCGGCGGCTCAGGAGGGGAAAGCAGCTCCCCATCCACACTGTGTATGGTGCTGATGGGACACTGTTGACTTCGACTGGGGATATCGTCAGGCGGTGGAAGGAATACTTCGAGGATCTCCTCAATCCCACTAATACGCCTTCCACAGAGGAAGCAGGGTTTGGGGACGAGGGGGATAACTCGCCTATCACAGGGGCTGAGGTCGCCAAGGTGGTTAAAAATCTCCTTGGTGGCCGGGCTCCGGGGGTGGACGAGATTCGCCCTGAGTACCTCAAGGCCCTGGATGTTGTTGGGCTGTCATGGTTGACACGCCTCTGCAACATTGCATGGAGGTCGGGGGCAGTGCCTTTGGCATGGCAAACCGGGGTGGTGGTTCCTCTCTTCAAAAAAGGGGGCCGGAGGGTGTGCTCCAACTTTAGAGGGATCACACTCCTCAGCCTCCCTGGGAAGGTCTGTGCCAAGGTACTGGAGAGGAGAGTCCGGCCGTTGGTCGAACCTCGGATTCAGGAGGAGCAATGTGGTCTTCGTCCTGGCCGTGGCACATTGGACCAGCTCTTTACCCTCTCGAGAATTCTTGAGGGTTCGTGGGAGTTTGCCCAACCAGTTTTCATATGTTTTGTGGACTTGGAGAAGGCATTTGACCGCGTCCCTTGTGGATTTTTGTGGGGGGTGCTTCGGGAGTATCGGGTATCGGGCTTGTTGTTACGAGCTATTCGATCTCTGTACGACCGTTGTGAGAGTTTGGTTCGTATTGCCAACACTCGGTCGGAGTCATTCCCAGTGAGAGTTGGACTCCGCCAGGGCTGCCCTTTGTCACCGATCCTGTTCATAATTTTTATGGACAGGATTTCTAGGCGCAGCCAGGGAATGGAGGGTGTCATGCTTGGTGACCACAGGATCTCATCTCTGTTGTTTGCAGATGATGTTGTCCTGTTGGCTTCATCCAGCAATGACCTACAGCTCTTGCTGGGACGGTTTTCCGCTGAGTGTGAAGCGGCTGGGATGAGAATCAGCACCTCCAAGTCCGAGTCCATGGTCCTCAGCCGGAAAAAGGTGGATTGTCCTCTCTGGGTTGGGGACAGGCTCCTGCCCTAAGTGGAGGAGTTTAAGTATCTTGGGGTCTTGTTCACGAGTGAGGGGAAAATGGAGCGAGAGATCGACAGATGGATTGGAGCAGCATCTGCAGTGATGCGGACGTTGTACCGGTCTGTTGTGGTGAAGAGGGAGCTGAGTTCTAAGGCAAAGCTGTCGATTTACCAGTCAATCTACGTTCCTACTCTCACCTATGGTCACGAGCTTTGGGTAATGACCGAAAGAACGAGATCGCGGATACAAGTGGCTGAAATGAGCTTTCTCCGTAGGATTGCTGGACTCACCCTCAGAGATAGGGTGAGGAGCTCAGTCAACCGGGAGAGGCTCAGAGTAGAACCGCTGCTTCCCCACATTGAAAGGAGTCAGTTGAGGTGGTATGGGCATCTGATTAGGATGCCTCCTGGACGCCTCCCACTTGAGGTGTTCCAGGCACGTCCCACTGGGAGGAGACCCCGGGGCAGACCCAGGACACGGTGGAGAGACTGTCTCCCAGCTGGTCTGGGAACGCCTTGGTATCCTCTCTGAAGAGCTGGAGCAGGTGGCGGGGGAGAGGGAAGTCTGGGCTTCTCTGCTTGAACTGCTGCCTCCGCGACCCGGACCTCCGGAAAAGCGGTAGAAGATGGATGGATGGATGGATGTATTTGTAAAGCATCTTTGAGTGTCTATGCTAAAGCGCTTTACAAATCTGATACATTATTATTATTATTATTATTATTAAAGGATGTAGGCTTTTCAAATCGATACAGTAGTTATATCTAATACACATCTTGGAAGATTTACAGCCTGACCTAACTATGGGTTTTGCGTCAAGGAGTCAAAGGTTAACATTAACATTCTCTATGTCTTATTACTGTACAACGAATAAAGTTAGGGTCACCAAACGTAGTACATAGGTTCACCCTGTGACCCTGAAGTGTGACTCTGGTTTTGGGATTGCAAGGTGAAAGGTCAACATCAAAATGGCTTTTCAATTATATCTCAACAACAAAGAAAGCTAGGGTCACCAAACCTGGTGCACAGGTTTACTCTGAGACCCTGACCTCTGACTCCAGGTTTGGGATCACAAGGTCAAAGGTCAAGGTTGACACTCCCTGTGCTCTCTGCCTATAGAATAGGGGTGTAACCGTACGCTTAAAATCACAGTTCAATACGTACCTTGGGTTTAAGCTCACTGTTCAGTTCATTTACGGTACAGTAAGGAAACAAAATGCAAAACATAAAACTGCTTTTGTATAAGCAGGAACAGCTTTGACAAAAAAACTGCAAAGTGCCAGTAGTAAACTCTCCAATATTGTAGCCACAATAAAATAAATAAAATTTCTTTTTAGGTTTAATCTAGTCTTGGTCCAATAAATTCTGTGACTGAGTTTGCATTGAATAATGCCACGTTTAGCACAAGTAGAGGAGGAGTGAAACTTTTTAAGACTCTGATCCCATTCGTTGTCTACAAAATCAATAAGCAAATCTTACTCCCACGGAGACTTGATCCTGTCCATGGGGTCAGGCTGTATAGATTGAATTTGGTCATTGAATTGAGAAATTACTTTCTTAGGTGAAGAGAGAGGTTTTAGAAAAGTATGAAAAGATGTTGCGTTCGGCAAAACTGGAAATTTTGGGGTGACTTCACAAGCCAAACTGCGGACCTGAAGATGGTGAAAAAGTGGTTTTGGGATTGAGAATTTTTCAACAAGCTCACAAAAGGACATAAAAGTCCTATCGATATACTGTATATAAGTCTTTTCGTGTCTTAAGACCCAGATCAGACCATACTGCAAAACCCTTATCCATTGTTGATGGTGGAAATAAATGATTAGCTTGGATGGGAACAGATACATGGAGGGACTGAAACCTGAACTGTTAACAAATTTTTATAGAAAATTTAACTATAACGGCAACCCCGTTGCCCCGTTGCCATGCATGCTCAAGGTACACATTAATATTCTTTTTTGAATCAACACACTGGAGAGAGTAAAAAGCAAAGAATCATTGAATTATTTTTTTGCAATGTTAATTGCTGGGTAGTGTTATGAGAAAGAGCAGTCAAGGATATTTGTTCTTAGTATATGACAGGGGTGTTTTTAGGCCTTCTGCCATTAGGCCCACACTGACTTTTAGGCCTTTACTGATTTTTGCGGCCATGTGTGTGTATACCCACTATTTTGGTTGTTAGAAATGTTTGCTTTCACAAGGGACACATTGTTGTTAACATTTCTGTTGCATACCTCTGGCAAAAATGAAAACTTTGTTACTGACAATGAACAATGAAGACTTAGGACTGCCTTCTGGTGTCAAAAAGGTCATGTTTAAAAGTAATTCTGTCTTAAAACAAAAGGACAAACATTTTAATACCATTGCAGTCATTTGCCACATTTATTTTTTTGTGTGTGTGATACACATGTTGATATCATTAAATTTAGTTTAAAGTAGAACTGAACTGAACGGCATTGAACGGCACTGGGTGATAGTACATACAATTATAAAGATAATTTATCATTGGCACCCCCTCCACAAATCCCGGAATCTTGGAGAAAATCGCGATTTTGAATTTCCCTCCCTGAAAAATCAGACAAATTTGCCGATTAACCGGAAGTGCAGCCGGAGTTCCGCGTGACGTCACGAGTGTGACACAGTCCTCCATGTTTACCATTGCGAGCACGTCGACACTGGTTGTTTTTGGTGCATTTTGTCGTGAGAGTCGACTACAAAACACTTCCAACACCTGGGAAGATCTGTTCAGTGGCCAAGGAAAGCTGTCATTGCGACGAAAGAAAAGAAAGGGGGAGGAAAAGCGACCGGGAAGCGATGCGTTTCTAGATATAGATATTACAGTGATCCCTCACTTATTGCGTTTAATGGAGACCAGAACCGACCGCGAAAAGTGAAAAACCGCGAAGTAGCGTCACCCCCCCCCCCCAAGGGCGTCACAAGCACTATTTTGCACAAAAAGGCACAAGAGAACAGCGAAAAGTGCCACTAAGCAACACGAGCGATAAAGAACAATGAATGCGGTCTTCCTTCGCTGGGTATGGGCGCTCTGCAGGGAGAGAAGCTGGGTAAAACGTCTCGGCCAATCAGCTTGCGAGATAAAACGTCTCGGCCAATCAGCTTGCGAGATTCCCGAGCGGTGAAGAGGTGGGTGGAGAGGAGTGGAGCGGTGGTCAGAGAGGTGGATTTTGAGTTGTGCGGGCTCAAAATCCACAATGTAATGTAATGAGACTACATTAGAACATGTAGTCTCACTCCCTGCACTCCTGCTAGTGCTAGCAGAAGGCAGGGAGACTACATTAGAACATCAGGTATCAACACGGAGAGCCCGCACAACTCAAAATCCACCTCTCTGACCACCGCTCCACTCCTCTCCGCCCACCTCTTCACCGCTCGGGAATTTCGCAAGCTGATTGGCCGAGACGTTTTACCTCGCAAGCTGATTGGCCGAGATGTTTTACCCAGCTTCTCTCCCTGCAGAGCGCCCATTCCCAGTGAAGGAAGACCGCATTCATTGTTCTTCATCGCTCGTGTTGCTTAGTGACACTTTTCGCTGTTCTCTTGTGCCTTTTTGTGCAAAATAGTGCTTGTGACGCCCTTGGGGGAGGGGGGTGACGCTACTTCGCGGTTTTTCACTTTTCGCGGTCGGTTCTGGTCCCCATTAAACGCGATAAGTGAGGGATCACTGTATTCCCCGGCGGCGGACCTCGCCTCTGCATCACCGTCTGCCAGCTGCTGTCACAGGTGCATCAGGTTGCTGTCTCTCGGGCTCGCCCTTGTGCACGCCTGCCACCTGCCACACTCCTGCATCCTCCTCTGTCTCGTCACCGATCCTGAATGCCTCTTCACTCTGAAAACTCTGGTTTTCTTGACTGCTGGAACTGCTATCATCTGCCATTGTTGTTTTGTTTAGGGATCACACTCGTGACGTCACGCAGCGTCGTCTGCACTACTTCCGGTTTGTTTGGCACTGCCAGCCAGAGGCAAAAGTTTATCGGCTTATAGCTTGGCCATCGCATGGCCTAAAAATTTCTTTTATGTGTTGAAAAATACAATAGGTAATAAGGAATTCATCTGCTATTCTACTTTTTGCGCCAAAAGGTGGGTTCAGTTCTACTTTAAGTATAAAGGAAAACAAATCTACATTTCAAAACAAATGTAATAGGTTAAGCACAAAACTGATGTTATTTTTTTTCCTAAATAAATGTTCTAAAATGACTTAATTCCTGGGCGGCACGGTGGAGGAGTGGTTAGCACTGCGGCAGCACAGCAACTCACCCTTGGCTGGGGATCCTGGGTTCGATCCCAGCCCCCGACCAACAGTGATCTGTGTGGAGTTTGCATGTTCTCCCCGTGTCTGCGTGGGTTTACTCCGGGATTTCTCCGGTTTCCTCCCACAAGCCAAAAACATGCAAGTTAGGTTAATTGGCACCAAAACTGGGGATTCTAAATTGTTCTTAGGTATGACTGTGAGAGTGAATGGTTGTCTGTCTCTCTGTGTTGGCCCTGCAATGGACTGGCGATCTGTCCAGGGTGTACCCTGCCTCTCGCCCAAAGATGCTGGTATAGGCTCCAGCCCCCCCGCGACCTGAAACGGATTAAGCGGAAGAAGATAGATGAATGAATGAATGAATGAATGACTTAATTCCTCTGGTGTGATCATGTGGGCTAGGGAGGGCCCGGCACTTCTGTGACGCAGGCAAGGGTGTCTCCTGGGAAAAAGGTTGGGAACCACTGGCCTAGGCTGTAAAAAGATTGCCAACACCCTGAAACTGAGTTGCAGCACGGTGACCAAGACCATACAGCTGTTTAACAGGACAGGTTCCACTCAGAACAGGCCTCGCCATGATGGTCGACCAAAAAAGTTGAGTGCACGTGCTCAGTGTCATATCCAGAGGTTGTCTTTTGAAAATACAGTATTTGAAGCTGCTGGTGCCTCTGGAGTCCCATGAACCTCAAGGTGTAGGATCCTCCAATGGCTTGCAGTTGTGCTAAACCTACTATTTGGCCACCCTTAACCATTGCTCACAAGCAGAAATGGTTGCAGTGGGCCTAGAAATACATTAAGACTAATTTTCAAACAGTCTTGTTTACTTATGGGTGCTGTGCAACCCTGGATGGTCCAGATGGATGGATTAGTGGATGGTTGGTGGATGGCCACCATGTCCCAACAAGGCTTCGACATCAACAAGGAGGTGGCAGAGTCATGTTTTGGGCCAGAATCATGGGGAGAGAGCTGTAAGGCCCCTTTAGGGTCCCTGAAGGTGTGAAAATGATCTCAGCAAAGTATATACAGTTTCTGAGTGACCACTTTCTTCCGTGGTACAAAAAGAAGAACCATGCCTTCCATAGCAAAATTATCTTCTTGCATGACAATGCATTATTTCATGCTGCAAAGAATATCTCTGTGTCATTGGCTGCTATGGGCATAAAAGGAGAAAAACTCATGGTGTGGCCCCCATCCTTCCCTGACCTCAACCCTATTGAGAACC
Organism: Pholidichthys leucotaenia; assembly: GCA_020510985.1. Lineage (NCBI taxonomy): Eukaryota > Metazoa > Chordata > Actinopteri > Cichliformes > Pholidichthyidae > Pholidichthys > Pholidichthys leucotaenia. Next base: position 286,902,055 of record CM035844.1, on the reverse strand, counting down.
TTTGGAGCATCCTCAAGCAAAAGATCTATGAGGGTGGAAAGCAGTTCACATCACAACAGCAGCTGTGGGAGGCTATTCTGACATCTTGCAAAGAAATTCAAGCAACAATTCTCCAAAAACTCACAAGTTCAATGGATACAAGAATTGTGAAGGTTCTATCAAAGAAGGGGTCCTATGTTAACATGTAACTTGGCCTGTTAAGATGTTTTTGATTGAAATAGCTTTTGATTTCAGTAAATATGGCCTAATGCTGCAAATTCAACTAATGACCATTTTCAGTTATTTACAACCAATAATATGTTTTGAAACTCTGTCGTGCATAATAATTTGGAACAGTGCATTTTGAGGGTTTTTTTTATTTTTTAAAAAAAATAGTTATCATTGGGAGGTTTGTTCATCCATCCATCCATCCATCCTTCTTCTACCACTTAATCCTTTCTGTGTGTGTGTGTGTGTGTGGGGGGGGCTATCCCAGCATCTTTGGGCGAGAGGCAGGGTACACCCTAGACAGATCGCCAGTCCATCGCCGGAGGTTTGTTCAGTAAAATTCAACTTATGCTCTAACAGTTGATGACTTGGAAATTATACTGTCATTTGCATCGACTATTTAGGAAAATCAGAGACAAATAACATTTGCATAATAATTACCTCCGCCAAGGAGGTTTTGTTTTCATCGGCGTTGGTTTGTCTGTCTGTCTGTCTGTTTGTTTGTTTGTTAGTTAGCAAGATAACTCAAAAAGTTATGGACGGATTTTCATGAAATTTTCAGAGATTGTCAGAAATGGGCTATCCTACAGATGATTAGATTTTGGTGGTGATCCAGATCACCGTCTGGATCCAGGAATTTTTTTAAGGATTCTTTAACATTGCGAGATAGGGCCATTTTCAATATTTGTGCATGTAACTCTGCCAAAAATTGTCAGAACACTTGGAAAAAAAAATACAGGACAAGATGCCCACAGGTTCTATAATATATTAGTAGTAGATTAGTTTATTTGACAGGGACAGTGCAATAAACATAGACAATTAATCAAAGACAATCAATCTGATGTGTTGCACATAGAGTGTATAGCTATTAGCTAATTTGCAACTCTTGTCCCTGGATGGGCTTTAGAGAAAAGAATCAAGTAAAGATGGGAAAAAAATAAAAAATAAAAAATATACACAATAACCACATACATCAATGCAGAAAAATTATAAATACACAATTATAAATATTATAAATATTATAAATACACAAATATAACAGCCTGACTCACACTTAACATAAATATTATAAATATTATAAATACACAAATATAACAGCCTGACTCACATTTAACACATACTATAACATAACTCACATTTGCCTATTTCAGGCCTTCCTCCCTCCGTCACTCACTATAAACAAACACATTTATTCCTTCCCTTCATTCACTCTCACTTTGCAGACAATTAATTCATACATGAGTACATTCTTGTTTATTTTTCAGCCAGTTTTTAACATTTTTAGTGAATGTTTTAAAGTCCGTTATTATTTTAATTTCATTTGGCATTGTGTTCCAGATGTGACTGCCCTTTATAGAGAATGCTGTTTGTCCAAATGTGGTTCTGCGGTGGAATATTTTACAGTTATTGTTAACAGAACTCCTGGTGGCTCTGCTGCTGTCCTGTCTTTGGACGAAACCAGCAAGTGGCTCGGGTGCTGATTTATGGAAACATTTGAACGTTAATTTCAGAAGACAGAGGTCAATGAAGCTCTCAAAACTCAATAGGTTGTATTTTTTTAAAACATTACAGTGATGCCACCTAATGGGCTTTTTGTCCAAGATTTTTAGGGTTTGATTATATAATGAACCTATATGTCTTATTGTGGAAGGGGCTGCTTGAGCCCAGACTGTCAAACAGTATGATATATGAGAAAAAACCATAGAATGCATATACAGTGCAGCTGCTTTGTAAGGTATGTAATATCTAATTAATTTAAAGCAGTTCAGATTTTTTTTTACTGTTTTTGAAATTGAAGACTGATCCGGATAATGGAATAATTCTGGATACTATGATCCAGAATATGGAAAAAAATAGGGGACCTTTGGAATTTTCGTCATAGGAAGAGAACAAATGAAGCTATAATCACTCAACAAACACCATTATGTAGCCAACACACTGTGGAATCTGTAGTGCGTCAATGGATTTGTTGTATCTTCAAAAGCTATGGACCTAGATCCAGAAGAAAACCGCCATTACGGGAAATGCGATTTTCGTGAATAACTACTGAACCACTAATCCTATCAATGTCAATCCAATTGCTAGTCATATGTTTTCATGGTCAAGGAATCTGAAAATGTAGACACAATAAATGTAGGATTAATATTTATGGTGTAAAACACTGTATGGGGGGAACTGTAGCACTTGGCGGAGGTCTGTGCTCTCCAAGTGCTTTTCTAGTTTGGAATGTGGTGTTTGGGGTCAAAGGGTCAACGTTAACATTGCAGTTGCACTATGGTAAATGCTACATTTACTATTAAATGAGTAAAGCTTGGGCCACCAAACCTGGTATATAGTTTCACCTTGAGATCCTGAACTCTGACTATGGGTTTGGGGTCAAAAGATCAAGGTTAGCATTTCTTATGCCTTATTACTGTACAACACATAAAGCTAGGACCACGAAACCTGGTACACATGTTCACGTTGGAATCCTGACCTCTGACTATGGGTTTGGGGTCAAAAGGCAAAGGTCAAGATTAACATTCCCTATGCCATATTACTGTACAACAAGTAAAGTTAGGGTCACCAAAGTTGGTACACAGGTTCACTCTGTGACCCTGAAGTGTGACTATGGTTTTGGGGTCACAAGGTCAAGGGTCAATGGCTTATAAATGCTATCTCAACAACAGAGAAAGCTAGGGTTGCCAAGTTTGCTACACAAGTTCACCTTGGGATCCTGACCTCTTGGTCAAAGGTCAAGGTTGGCACTTCCTATGAACTCTTACTATAGAACATGTAAAGCTCTCTAGGGTCACCAAACTTGCTACACAGGTTCACCTCGGGATCCTGACCTACAGCTATGGGTTGTATACTTTGTTGTATATTCGTGGATGATGGGCTTATTATGATTTGGTTCTACCACAGTAATTATATTGAAAAATTGAAAACTGCTCTCCGTCAGTGAGTTTTGGGATCTTCAAAGAAAACAGAGGTGGGGGATATTGCACTAGCCTCACAGTGCTCTTGACAAATGAAGGTACCGCTGTGGGGGACCCAATAGGTCATGGCACTCTACCCAGGACAGGGGGTTGGTGGGGGGAGAAGATAGAAACGGTAATGGAAAAAGGTGAGAAAAGCACCTAAGGATACCAGAGCGCGAGGGGGCAATAAGCCAAAGAAAGATGTTCCTTCCACCCCCACTGTGCCAAGTTCACACGTTAGGACACAGGGGTGCAAATGTATTGTATCAAGACCTGCTCTGTGATGTATATTAATGTGTAGGTGGATGTGCGTGTATGTTTCACAGCATTAATGTGCTTACCCTGGGTGCCAGAGAGGCGGGAATAAGTGCATAAGAGAGATCGCTCTGGCACTCAGAGAGAGTCTGTTATATTTAATGGAGGAGCTGTTAAGTCAGTGTCATCAGCTCGTGGTCTCGTTTGATTACTTCTCCACATTGGTGACCGAGAGACGTGAAATGGAACACGCACCAAGCACCACCACGGAGACACTCCTGCTGGAGGCTCCCACTGCTGTATGCACTGCTGTAGTCAGACTCCCAGACTTTTGGCTTTTTTTTCTTTTTTTTTTGACTTATTTTGTACCCGTAGGTAGATTTGTTCTGCAGTCCGGTGACAAACCACCAGCTGCCGGTCGCTGCGTGCGCAAGCGCCCCTTAACTCCCTAACCTGCATGTTTTTGGCATGTGGGAGGAAACCGGAGAAATCCCGGAGTAAACCCACGCAAACACGGGGAGAACATGCAAACTCCACACAGATCACTGTTGGCCTGGGGCAGGGATCGAACCCACGATCTCATGATCCCCACGATCCCCCGGCCGAGGGTAAACTGTGCTGCCGCGGTGCTAACCACTGCGCCACTGTGCAGCTTCACAACCAGACCGCTTGGTTTATTCACGTGGAAACCCGATTCGCCCTCCACGGAGTCTCAACAGATGACACAAAGTGCCAAAATGTGGTAGCTGCGCTGGACATGCGCGTATGCCACACAACAAGTCATGAGCCTACTCCAAGACCCACCAGCCCAGGGTAAATACGACACTCTCAAGCAAACACTGTTGCAATGTTGTACCCTTTCGGACAGGGAGAGGGCAGAGAAACTCCTCACACGCTAGGGAGTTAGGGTGACAGGCTGTGAAACTGATGGAGAGCATGCTCGCGCTAATGGGTAAAGACGACAGATTTTTCCTGTTTACCCACCTCTCCCTCAGGAACCTAACAGCTACGGCACGGGCGATCCTCGCTAACTCACCGCTGCTGGTGACCAGGAACTACCGTGCACTAGCACAAGAGGCAGACCCAGTCAACCTGGCCAACAGGGCTCTCAGCGTGCACATAGTGACACCAGGATCTCCAAAGGAATCCAGCAAGGTTGGGGAGCTGATGGTGGTGGCAGGGACGGCCACCCAGAGACACCGGGACGCTGTGTTTTTATCACTGCCATTTTGGCAAGGAAGCGCAATGTTGTCTGCCGCCGTGCCACTTCAAGAAAGCCAGGAAACGAGACAGCCAGCGGTCGGTAGCAGCTGCGACCGCTGGCGACAGGGAGAAGCTGCTTTTCATCACAGACACACGTTCTGGGAGACTTTTTTTGGTGGACTCCGGCTGCCAGAAGAGCCTCATTTTGCCAGCCAGTGCAGACTGGTTGGCTGGAGGCAGCAGCCCGGCTCTTACAGCCGCCAACGGATCCCACATCAGGACGTTTGGAGAAAGGACGGTAACTGTATGTTTACACGTACCCAATTACCAGTGGAACTTTGTAGTAGCTTCATGTTCGGTCCCCGTCTTAGGTGCGGATTTTCTGTGTCCCCACGGATTGCTGGTTGATGTTGCAAACAGACGCTTAGTTGATGCTGTTTCTTTTTCCTCCTTGCCCTGCACAGCTCGGGGAGTTGGGCCACCAGCACACGCTAATGTTCTAGCTCCAGGGGGTCAATACCAGCATTTTCCTTCTGAGTTCCCAGCACTCACGGTTCCCACCTTTCCCGCTTTGGTAACCAAGCATGGGTCGAACATTTTATCACAACGAAAGGTCCCCCTGTGTTCGCGCGCCCTCGCCACCTGGACGCAGCTAAACTAGCCAGTGCGCGCAAGGAATTTGCTAACTTAGAGCGATTGGGCACTGTTGGGTGCACCAACAGCCCGTGAGCATCTCCACTGCACATGGTGCCCAAGACCGATAGGTTGTGGTGGCTGTGCGTCAATTTCCGATGCTTGAACAACGCCACGGAACATGACCGGTATCCCATCCTGCACATCCAGGATTTTTCTGTGCACCTGGCTAGGACACGCTTTTTTTCAAAAGTGGATCTGGTCCGCGGGTATCACCAGGTCCTGGTTCACACAGAGGATGTTCCTAAGACGGCGGTAATAACTCATTTTGACCTTTTTGATTTTTTACGCATGCCATTCGGGTTAAAAGGCGCAGCACAAACTTTTCAAAGAATGATGGACATGGTACTCCGGGACCTGCCATTCGTTTTTGTCTGCTTGGATGACATCGTGGTGGCTAGCATGTCAGAGGAGGAGCACCTCGCCCACCTTAAACAAGTTTTCCAGCGGTTGGAAGCACATGGGCTTATTGTTAACCCAGCAAAGTGCCAGTCGGGCTTCTAGTGATTGATTTTTTGGGCCACCGCATCTCGCCAGATGGAGCAATCCCGCTGCCGGATAAAGTGCGTGCAGTGTCAGATTTTCTGTGTCCACAGACCGTGAGGGCACTGCAGGAATTTTTGGGGATGGTTAATTTTTAGAATCGTTTTCTCCCCCGGGCAGCACAGCTGCTGCAACGGCTGTACGGCACGCTCAGCATCAACTAGACCCCTGAGCGGGCTCAGGCTTTCACAAACACCAAAAGGGCATTCACTAACGCGGCTCTGCTGGCCCACCCAACCCCGTCAGCATGGATAGCGCTCACCACAGATGCATCTGACGTCGCGATAGGGGCATTGGTGGAGCAGTACGTCTCCAGTTCGTGGGAGCCACTCACATTTTTCAGCCTTACTTTGCGTGACAATGAGCGTAAATACAGCACTTTTGACCGGGAGTTGCTGGCCCTTCGCCTGGCTACACGTCATTTCCAGTATTGGCTCGAGGGCCGTGAGTTCACCGCGTTTGTCAATCACAGACCACTGACGTATGCAGTGTCCAAAGTCTCGGAACCGTGGTCGGCTCTGCAGCAATGGCACTTGGCCACAATCTCATGAATTCACTATCGACACTGAGCACGTAACCAGTAAGCTTAACGTCATTGCTGACTTTCTGTCGCAGGTGTTAGTCTCCTTGGTCTGCATGGGGATAGATTTTCCCGCTGTGGCCAGTGACCAAACCGTGGATGCAGACATTTGCGTGCTCCAGACCACAGCTACTGGATTAAAACTGGAGACCAGAGTGGTGTAAGAAGGGTGCCCCCCTCTCCCGGTGGTTCCAAGCTATTGGTGCCGCCATGCTTTTGAGTCTGTCCACTCCCTTTCACATCCCAGCGTGTGTGCCTTGGTTAAACTGGTGGGGTCCAAATTTTTCTGGCCTTGCCTACATAGGGATGTGAAGGAATGGGCTGCGGTATGCATCGCGTGCTAGCGGGCTAAAGTGCATAAGCACACCAAAGCCCCACTTGAGCCATTTCAGATTCCAGCCAAGAGGTTTAACCATGTGCATGTGGATTTAGTGGGCCCTCTTTCACCGTCACAGGGGTTCACACACCTTTTAACAATCGTGGACCACACTACGTGTTGGCCGGAGATGGTTCTGCTGAGTTCCACCACGTCTGCCAAGGTAGCCCGTGTGTTCTTGTCAGCTTGGGTCGCACGGTTTGGATCCTCTTCGGACAGCACTTCTGACAGGGGTTCGCAATTTGTTTCAGAGCTTTGGTCCGAGATGGCCAATAGCCTGGGGGTCAAAATCCACCGCATGACCGCATACAACCCACAGGCTGACGGTTTGTTTGAGCGTTTTCACAGGTCACTTAAAGCAGTGCTCAGGGCCTCGCTAATGGATGCAAATTGGGCCGACTGGCTGCCTTGGGTTCTATTGGGGTTGCGCTCCGCACCTAAGTAAGATTTGGCAGCTTCCCCGGCAGAACTCGTTTTTTCTCAGCCATTGCGGATCCTGGGAGAATTTTTGCCTGAGAGCCCTGTGCTCTGGACCATCCCACCCGCGCACCTTTTTTACAGTACAGGGGCTGCCAGCATTCCAAGCCTGGCGCACCATTGTTTTCCCTGCACTTTTGTCCCAAAACGCTTAGAGAACACCAAGTTCATTTTCATCAGGCACAACGCTCACAGAACCCCGCTGAGGCTGCCATACAATGGCCCATTCAGAGTGTTGGAAACTGGGGAGAAATATTTTGTGTTAGACTTGGGGGGGTGTAAGGAAACCGTCTGCATAGACAGGCTGAAGCCCGCTTATGTTTTGGCAGACAAACAGGTGGTGTTGGCTCAAGTTCCCCGGTGTGGGCACCCACCCGCAGTGGCTCCGCAGGTTGGTGTTTCCCCAGCAGAGAATGGTTTTCACGGGACTAATCCTTTTCCCTCCCCACCCTTTCCCCTTCCAGAGACCGGTCGACCTCCTTTCCCACCCACTTCAACAAGAAGGCGCTTTGACCGGCCCGGCGGCTCCACGCTACAGCCGCTACAGGCGCTTGCTCAAGCCCAAAAGTCCGGAGGGATAGGACCCCTTCTGGGTGTTTGTGGGGGCTATATGGGGGACACAATAGGTCATGACACTCCACCCAGGACAGGGTGTTGGTGAGGGGAGAAGATGATCAGAAATGATAATGGAAAAGGCGAGACGAGCACCTAAGGGTGCCAGAGCGCTAAGGGGTAATAAGCCAAAGAAAGATGTGCCTTCCGTCCCCCGCTGTGCCACGTTCACACCTGAGGATGCAGGGGTGCGAATGTATTGTATCAAGACCTGCTCTGTGATGTATGTTAATGTGTAGGTGGATGTGTGTGCATGTTTCACAGCGTGTATTTTAATGTGTTTACCCTGGGTACCAGAGAGGCCGCAATAAGTGTATAAGAGAGATCACTCTGGCACTCAGAGGGAGTCTGTTATATTTGATGGAGGAGAAATAAAGTCGGTGTCATCAGCTCGTGGTCTCGTCTGATTACTTCCTTCACACTGCCATAATTTCCAAAGCTATACTGTTTAACATGCATTCAGTGCAATTGAGCTGTTGTAATGGATATTGTTTTAAAGTCTGTATTTGCTATTGCACAAACATTTTTCTGTATAGCAGAAGTTTCTGCTTAATTTACAAATAACCGTTTAATTGGAACTGCGATGGACTGGTGATCTGTCCAGGGTGTACCCTGCCTCTCGCCCAAAGATGCTGGGATAGGCTCCAGCCCCCCCGCAACCAGAAAATGATTAAGTGGAAGAAGATGGATGGATGGGTGGATGTTTCTTTGGAAATTTTTGACAATCCTGTGCTTTTCTTGTCGTGTATAGAATATCATTCCAAAAAACTATGGGGGGGGGGGGGCATCTGCTTTAGATTCCATAAGTTTTCCCACAACTTTTAGTGCAAAAAAAAACCAACTTTGAAAACATTACAATGTTTATCACAACTTTTTTTAAAAAGCTCCTGCAAATTCAGGCTTTTTGAGCTGCAGCAGTCATAAAAACATCCCACGATGTCCAGGATAATAGGGATGTGATTCTTCCACTAATTCGCGGAATTCCGCTTTTTTTATCTTCCAAAAATTTTCAGACCAGATGGCGGCGCGTGCACAACGCGAGGCTCAGCGTCTCTTCAGATTTTGTGGATTAGCAGCGATATTTCTGCTCATTTCGGGTCTGTTCGTTCAGAACAGCTTCGCTTTTACATCCTACACCCGAAATGAACTTTTGGACATTGGATTACAAAATAACGACCTTTTTATCAGCAACCTACATTTCATCCCTGAGCTCTAGAGAACACCCGACGCTAGATAAGCTACCCGGCCGACCGGAAGTGCTCGCAGGCGGCGTAGAGACCATAAACAAAGGCGGGGGAAGCGCGGAGGGCTAAGAGCTAAGCTAAAGCTAACACCGCACCGGCTTTCTCTACCCAGCATTTTCCTCGCTAATGTACGGTCAGTGGCGAACACAATGGGTGAGCTACGGCTTCGGATCACCAACAATAAGAAACTTATGAACTGCAATATCATGATTTTCACGGAAACATGTATACATAGTGGAGTACTTGTGTGGCGCCACGAGACGGCTTTTGTTGTGATGTGGCGCATTATAAATAAAGCTGAATTGAATTACTTGACGGTGCTGTCGAGCTGGCCGGACGGCACACTCTGCGGGCAGACAGAGCAGCTGATGACTCCGGTAAGACCAGAGGTGGGGGAGTATGCATTTATATTAACAAGGCTTTGTGCACGAACTCTGTCACTGTTGGGAGACACTGCTCAGCTAACCTGGAGTTTCTCATGGTTAAATGTAGACCTTTATATCTTCCACAGGAGTTCACTTTTCTTCATCTTGCCTGCTGAAGATGTTTTGGACTTTATTTAAAAAAATATTTTTAATGCCACATATGTGATGGATAATGCTTGTTGGAATATTTACCTCCGCCAAGGAGGTTATGTTTTCATCGGCGTTGGTTTGTCTGTTTGTTTGTTTGTTAGCAAGATAACTCAAAAAGTTATGGATGGATTTTCATGAAATTTTCACAGATTGTCAGAAATGGGGTATCCTACCGATGATTAGATTTTGGTGATCTGAGAGTGCATACCTCCACCAAGGGCTTTGTTTGTATATGTGAATCAGAATCAGCTTTTATTGGCCAAGTATGTACAACACATACAAGGAATTTGACTTTGGCTAAAAACTTGCTCTCGTTGTTCAGGTGGAGGATTTAAATAAGATTTAAATAAGGATTCAATGACAACAGAGTATGTACACTAAATTACAGTCTGTCCACGTTTCTATAAAAGGATGCAAATATATACAGGAATATATGCAGCTTATTTACTCAGACTATCCACACTTTGCAGAAATATATGAAAAAATATACAGTCAAACAGTATTTCAATGTGAACTCAGATTCAGTGATATAATGTGAATGAAGTAAAAAGCAGTGTGAGAGTTATGTGCAATGTAAGAATGGATGAAAAGTCATGAGTACAGCAACAGGTAGGACTAGGTGAATGTTAGGAGTTCATCAGAGTGATGGCTTGAGGAAAGAAACTGTTCCTGTGACGGGTGGTTTTGACCTTCAGTGATCTGTAACGACGACCAGAAGATAGAAGTTCAAACAGTTTGTGGCCGGGGTGTGACGGGTCAGCACAGATGTTTCCCGCCCGTTTCCTGGTTATGGACCGATATAAGTTCTCAATGGAGGGTAGGTCGGTACCAATGATCCTCTCCGCAGACTTAATGATCCGCTGCAGTCTGGTCTTGTCCTGTTTAGTGGCAGATCCAAACCAGACAGTGATGGAAAAGCAGAGGACAGATTGGATGATGGTGGTGTAGAAGACAACCAGCAGCTCCTGAGGCAAATCAAACTTCTTGAGCCGACACAGAAAAAACAACCTCTGCTGGGCCTTTTTCCAGGCAGTGTCTATATGGGAGGACCACTTCAGGTTCCGGGAGATTGTGGTACCCAGAAACTTGAAGGAGTCCTCAGTGGACACTGTGCTGTTGAGGATGGTGAGTGGGAGGAATGAAGGAGGGTGTCGCCTGAAATCCACAGTCATCTCCACCGTTTTGGCTGGGTTAAGTTCAAGATGGTTCTGGCCGCACCAGAGGATCAGCTGCTCCACCTCCCGCCTATATGCAGACTCATCACCATCCCGGATCAAACCGATGACTGTGGTGTCATCCGCAAACTTCAGGAACTTCACCGAAGGGTCCTCTGAGGTGCAGTCATTGGAGTAGAGGGAGAAGAGCAGTGGGGAAAGGACACATCCTTGGGGGGGCGCAACTACTAATTTTTCGGGAGCTGGATATAAATCTCCCTAGCTTCACCTGTTGCCACCTGTCAGTCAGAAAGCTGGAGATCCACTGGCAAGTGGAGGGGGGCACCTTGAGCTGGAGGAGTTTCTGGTGAAGAATGCCTGGGATGATGGTGTTGAACGCTGAGCTGAATTCGACAAACAGGATCCTGGCGTACGTCCCTGGGGAGTCGAGGTGTTGCAGGATGTAGTGTAGTCCCATATTCACTGCATCATCCACTGACCTGTTTGACCGGTAGGCAAACTGCAGTGGGTCCATCAGGGGGCCTGTAACGACCTTCAGGTGGTTCAGCACCAATCTCTCCAAGGATTTCATGACCACAGAGGTCAAGGCAACAGGATTACACAAAAACTACTGGATGGATTTGGATGAAATTTTCACCAGAGGTGGTTCTTGGGCTACAGAGGAACCCATTGTATTTTGGTGATGATCTGAGAATGCATACCTCAGCCAAGGCTCTTATCTTCTCACAGTGTGTTAGCAACAATACTCCAAAACTGATGGACAGACTTTGATGCAATTTTCACCACAAGTGGCTATAGACCTACACACAAACCCATTACATTTTGGAGGTGATCCATGACAAACAGAAGGAGCCTTGGCGGAGGTATGTGCTCTATGAGTGCTTTTCTAGTTTAGGAATGCTATCTTCTTGGAACATAAGTCAATATTATACAGTAATAAGTGACATTCAGCTGTTTGTTTTATGTCATTTAAGCACAGTTCTGGTACTTAAAAATCATAAAAACCCAGGAGCTTCGGGGGACTTCGCCCCCCTTGCCCCCCCCACCGGGTTTGTTTATTCATGTGCATGTAGAAATGATCAATGATCATGTTTACATGTACACTAATAAACTGGTTATGATTGGATTTCTGCAGTTATCAGATTATTCAGGTGGCCATGAAAACAGAATAATCTGACAAAGGCCATGTAACTGGGGTCATTAACTGAATGAATGAATCTTTGAGTGAATGAATGAAAGAATGAATGAATGTTTATTTCGGATAGAATAAAGGAAAAAATTAAAAAAAGAAACAGAACAATATAACAAAGGGGGAAAGAAAATCCAACAAGGTCAAATTAACAATAACTCCTCTGATTATACAGTTCAACATAAGTTATCCGAAATGGGTGATGGCTGAAGCCGCAGCTTATATTGTCCACCCATATTCCATCCAAGAATTCAAAAGAAAAACAAAACAAGAGCAATTACAATTCAGAACAAAGCTAAGACAAAATGTGACAAAAAAACCCCCAAAAAACTAAGCAACAACACAACACAGACTGGACGTGACAATCCTTATGTGATTTTACATGTCATCTTGTATATATGTTTGGAGTATTTCTTCCTTTAGTTTTTGTTTAAATTGTCCAAGCGTTGTACATGATTTTAATTCAGGTCCAAAATCGTTCCATAATCTTACTCCTTGCACTGAAACACAGTGTTGCTTTGTGGTAGTTCTCACTGAAGGTTTTTGAAATATACATGTTCCTCTGAAATGATATTATTTCTCCCTTATTTGGAACAACTTTTGGATATTTGCGGGCAGTGATAGATTCTTCACTTTAAACATTATTACTGCAGTTTTAAAGTCAACCAGATCTTTCAACTTGAGAGCTTTTAATTTAAGAAAAAGTGGGTTTGTTGGTTCCCTGTAAGCAGCTTTGTTTATTATTCTAATAGCTCTCTTCTGAAGCATAAAGACTGGATATATGTTTGTTTTATATGTATTTCCCCATACTTCAGTACAATATGTCATGTATGGGAGTATTAATGAATGATACAAAGTATATAATGTGGGTTGATTCATCAAATATTTCACTCTGTGTAGTATTGCAATTGATTTAGATATTTTACCTTTAATATAATTAATATGTGACTTCCAACACAGTTTATTATCAATTATTACTCCAAGAAATCTAGCTTTGGATACCCTTTCAATCTCTACACCATTTACACTGAGTTTAGATACTAAGTTGTTGTGATGGTTGTTAAAAACTATAAATTTTGTCTTACTTAAATTGAGCGTTAATTTGTTTGAATCAAACCACAGTTTAAGCTTTCCTAATTCCTTTCCAAGTGTATCCAAAAGTTGTTCCAAATTGCTTCCACTGCATAATAAATTAGTGTCATCGACAAACAATATTAAATCCATTTTTTCCAAAACTTTACATATATCATTTATATACATATTGAATAACAATGGCCCCAAAACTGAACCCTGTGGGACTCCACAAGTAACCTTCAGTAACTGTGAGTTTTTGTTATCAACACATACATACTGATATTCAACGGCAGTTGATACTTTTTCTATAAATTCCATTAGAGCAAATGCAGTTGTCCTCTTGTGTCTGAACCCATATTGCTGCTCACACAATAAGTTATTCTTCAGTATGAAGTTGTCAATTCTCTCATAGAATATTTTTTTCAAGTATCTTGGAAAATTGCGGCAATAGTGAAATTGGTCTATAGTTTGAGAATTCCCGTCACCCGTCTTGTATATCGGAATTACTTCAGCTATTTTCATTGCATTGGGAAATATACCTGTTTGGAGAGACAGGTTACAGATATACGTCAGTGGTTTCACTAAGCATTCAATAATAGTTTTGACTAAGAGCATGTCAATACCATCACAGTCCGTAGATGTTTTACTTTTAAACGATTTAACAATTTCAATGACCTCTCTCTCGTCTGTGTTCTTTATGAAAATAGTCTTTTATAGCAGTGTTTTTGCTTATTGTATCACCCGTCGGTGCCGTAAGGGGTATTTCTCAAGCCAAATTAGGACCAATGTTAACAAAAAAGTTATTAAATTCATCTGCAGGTGAAACTGCATTCACACTCTGAGTCGTTTTATTATTCTTTGAAAAATTGGTTGGGTAGCTTGTATTTCTGTTTTTATTTCCAAGAATATTGTTAAGTATCGTCCATGTATTTTTAATATTGTCTCTGTTTTTTCTCCAGTTCTTTACTGTAATAGTCCCTTTTACTACATCTTATTATACATACACTACCGTTCAAAAGTTTGGGGTCACCCAGACAATTATTTTGTGTTTTCCATGAAAAGTCACACTTATTTACCACCATGAGTTGTAAAATGAATAGAAAATATAGTGAAGACATTGACAAGGTTAGAAATAATGATTTGTATTTGAAATATTTTTTTCCTTCAAACTTTGCTTTCGTCAAAGAATCCTCCATTTGCAACAATTACAGCATTGCAGACCTAACATGATTGCACAAGGGTTTTCTAATCATCCATTAGCCTTCTGACGCAATGAGCAAACACATTGTACCATTAGAACACTGGAGTGATAGTTGCTGGAAATGGGCCTCTATACACCTATGTAAATATTGCACCAAAAACCAGACATTTGCAGCTAGAATAGTCATTTACCACATTAGCAATATATAGAGTGTATTTCTGATTAGTTTAAAGTTATCTTCATTGAAAAAAGTGCTTTTCTTTCAAAAATAAGGAAATTTCTAAGTGACCCCAAACTTTTGAACGGTAGTGTATATGTTAACTTATTTTTGTATGTTTTATACCGCTGCTCTGCTTCTTTTGTCCTTTTCTTTAGGAAAGCTTTATACAATAAATTTTTCTTTTTACACGCCTTTTATAATCCTTTGGTTAACCATGGCTTATCGACAAATTTATGTTTAAGCTTTTTCTTTACTAATGGACAATTTTTTTCATCAAGAGTGGTTACAATGTTCATAAATGTGTCATAGGCTTCATTTACATTTGATACATAGACTTTTGTCCAGTCTTGCTTCAGCAAGTCTTCTTTAAAAGAACTGATTGCATTTTGTGATTTGTATCTGAATGATTTTAAAATTTTTTCTGTATTGGCCCCCGTGTGGCCATGGATAAGTGCAAAGGTTGGCAAATGGTCACTTATATCATTTATCAATAATCCACTTTCTATTTTCTTATCAATAATATTAACAAACAGGTTGTCAATAAGTGTAGCAGTGTGAACTGTGATTCTACTGGGATGTGTTATTGTGGGATATAGACATACTGTACATAGAATTCATGAACTCTGTAATTACATTTTGTTGATATGGATTTAGTAAATCAATATTGAAATCTCCACAAATTACTACCCTTTTCTTACTAGTAATATTATTGTACAGCTCGACTAATTTATCTCTGAATGTGTCAATGCAAGTTCCCGGTGTTCTATATATACAACTTCTAATTAGATTTTTTGTTTTACCTTGGTCAATCTCAACAGTAACACATTCCAAAATCCCTGGTAGTGCAAAGGGCATTCCATTTACAAGCTTAGACCTATACAGGTCATCAATATACAGTGCAACACCACCACCCTTTTTTTGAGATCTGTTAATATGAAACATGTGATATCCCTCTATTGCCATCAGAGGAGCCTGCTCTTCATTAAGCCAAGTTTCAGAGACTGCGATAGCTGTAAATTTTCTGTCTAGCCATTTTAAATAATCCTGAATCTGTGGAAAGTTTTTGTTAAGACTTCTGCTGAAGTGTATTATTGATAGTTTACCATCTAGTTGCACTTGACTTTTGAATAGCTTTTCAGTGTAATATTCACAATGATTATGAATATTATTGAAAAAAGTGGTTATTAGGATCAATATCATTCTCCATCTCTTGTAGTTTATATTCAGCATAATGGCATATTTTCATAGTATGAATTTCCTCACTCTGTGTCAAATGACTTCCTCCAACTGGGTATAATTGATGTCTACTCAAGTCAGTCATAAGTTGTTTTTTTTTTTTTTTTTCTTTAGGTTTTTTTTAAAGTACATTGACATGGTATGTCAAAAGAACTATTCTTGCTGTGTGTGTGGAACTCAAGTGGTTTACCCTCCAGTAATCTATTTATTCTGTGCATGTAAACACGAGAACACTTATTATTAGCATTATCAGCTTTTTGCCAGTAATCTGTTTATTGTGACCATGTAACCAGAGTTATTGTTCAAAATACAAACAATTTCTAGGACTAAACAGTAGATGGCAGCAATACAATATCTGGTTCCTTAGATGCATTTGTTTTTGTTGTGATTAAGACAGGGTTTCCTCTGGTAACATTTTTGTGTGGCGGCCTGCCACGCTAAGGAAGTTTGCCGCCATGCCTAAAATATATTAATTTAAGTAAAAATTAAATATGAAAGAAACGCTCTGCAAGCATGCACACGAACGTGTGTGACTGTCATCCGCACAGAAGCGCCCCCTTGACCATTTCTGCAGGCAGATCGTGTCTCTGTAGCGTTGCTGTCCGAGAGAAAAATGAGCTTAATAAAATACTTTAAACGTGAAAAAAGTACAAGAGAGTGGAGGCATTTATAGTGGTTTTAACCCGCTGATAACTGGAACAACAGTGAGGAGTCACTTAACTTACAGGTCTGGTTAGGATTCATTGCAGGGAAAGGAAAGAGTGACTGATGAATCGCTGAGGATTTACTTCACCAGCTACTGCAATATTAACTAATAATTTCTGTTCATTATTATGTTCCTGGCAAGTTAAGATGACTGAAATTCACAAAGTCAATGACTTTAATCCATCAGCAGCCTTCAGACAAACTAAACATGCCAAGATTTGGATTTCAAAATAAGGGAGGTTTTTCCTGCTGTCTGGCTGGTGAGGAGAGTTTTAAGAACTATAAATACATAGAAATATTATAATAGAAATCACTACATATGTGGTCATTTAAGTTAATTTATTTCTTTAAATGTAATTTTAATAATTACACTGGTCAACATCAAATTTATTGTCTTAAGTTTTTTTAGCTGCTTTAGGACAATTTTGATGTGCTGAATCTAAAAATCACTTTGGTTTTGTTCAATCAGGTCAACTTTTTGAACTATGGCCACATGTTGTTTTTTTACATTTTTGTTTACATGTACGGATATTTTCACTTTATATGGTGCAAAATTCTTTATTTCTTGAAATTTCTCAAACTCTGAAGAGTTGGCATGCGCCAATTTATGACTAATTGGTATTTTTATTTTACAGGTGAATTAAATGGCTTCGACCGGAAGATTTTGTAAAAAATCAACTTAGCATAAAACCCTGACCTCTCCTGTTGGGATTGGCATCAGGTGTGTTGGCAATGGAGTAGGTGTGTGCGTTGCTGGCTCCTGCTATATTTTTTTTCAGTCTTACTTTTTAAACCCTACTTTGCTGTAAGCTGTCAACGTTTTGGACATTTAATACGTGCGGAATCTGTTTTGAGTTGAGAAATATGTCCAAAACAAGAAAGCAGACTGAAAAGGAGGCAGCAGTGAACAATGCTAACACCAGCTTAGCTGAGGATGCTAATAAAAGCCTTAACCCTGCACTTGTTGCCTTGCTTGAGCAACACAGAATGTCCATAGCTGCTGACTTTAAAGCTTCATTTGAACTTATTAATGGTAAACTGGACAAGATTTAAGCAGATGTGGCGAACCAGGAGCAACGCATTGGCGACCTTGAAAACAACGCGGAGGACGTCAGCCAGCGCCTAGCGGCGCTTGAAGTTATGTGTGAGTCAATACAGGAGGAGAACAAGCTTTTGAAAAACAAACTTTCTGACCTGGAGGGAAGAAGCAGGAGGCTGAATATTCGTCTGGTGGGTCTGCCGGAGTCCTTTGATGTGGGTCCACGGCCGTCTGAATTTTTTTCTCGGCTGTTGGTGGACGTCTTTGGCACACAAACTTTGCCATCTCCCCCAGAGCTGGATAGAGCCCACCGCAGCCTCACGCTCAAGCCGGGTCCGAACGGGAAGCCGCGCGCTGTCATTATTTGTTTCCACCGGTTTCGGACCAAAGACTTGGTGATGAGAGAAGCACGGAGACGCCGTGGGACTTTGGAATATCGTGGACATAAACTCCAGTTCTACGAGGATTATAACGCCGACGTTCAGAAGCAACGAGCTGAATATAAGGAGGTTATGTCCGAATTGTATAAGAGAGGTTTTCGTCCTTCTCTTCTCTTCCCCGCCAGGCTCCGGATAACTCTTCCAGACGGCAAAAACCAGTGGCTGGCGTCCGTCTCAGAGGCCACCCGCTTCATGCAAACCATGGAGAGAAACCAGCGATTTTCGCCCTGAACTGGACATTCCTGGGTTGATCAACTACCACACTGGACTACTTGATTACTACTTTATTAAAGCTGCACTGACTGGACGTTGATGCATTTTAGGATGTTCAAAAACAAGGTAAAATTGGCTCCCTATACGTTGTTGTTTACTTATTTTTTTTTAAATTTTTTTTTTTTTTTAGGGTAAAATGTTCATACTATGCAGGATTGAAGCCAGTTGTATGGGAGTATTTTGTTAGGATGAGAATAGAGCAGGAGATGGAGCGGTTGCTGTTTTTTGTAACCGGCTGGAGTGTTGTTATAGGTTTGGTTGTTGAATTTTTATTTTTTTTTTTGTTTGTTATAGATTTATTTACACCCCCCTTACCCCCTCCCTTTTTTTTTTTTTTTACCCATACCTCACCCTATTCTTTTTTGGGCTACACAACACAATATATACATTTTATTCTTTGAATGAATAGTAATCTTACTTTGGTAAGCTGGAATGTGAAGGGGTTGAACCATCCAATTAAACGAAAGAGAGTCATGTCACGTCTAAAGCAATTTAAGCCTGGGGTACTGTTTTTGCAGAAAACCCATTTGCAGGATTCCGGCCACTTGCGCTTGTCAAAATGTTGGTCAGTGTGGCGGGTTTGGAATAACCCCCACAACAGACTAAGGACAGACAGCTCGCCACTCCTGTTTTTTTCCGCAGCACTACTGATGTAATGTGCCATTCATGCATTGTGTTCATGCATCCTGTCCTTACTGTGACCTAGAGACAGATCAATATGTAGATGTGCCTTGTAACCTCTTTGTCCTGCAGCTGGAGCAGAGGCCAGCAATCTACCTATTGTTATGTATGTCTCTCACATGCAAATGCCCATGCCAACTGCTGTGAATGCTCTTTCATGTATTGTTGTAACTGGGTATATATGCTGCACGATTCTGTCTCTCATTCTCTCCTTCAACTGCTGCTGCTGCTGGACACACACACTTTGTGTCCCCTCACGAGAGCCTGAGGACCCCGCTCCAGTCTGCTCATACTTGGGCTGGAGCGGAGTTCTGTGACGGCGGTGTGATTTAATAAACTCTGCTTAAAACCTTCACCACGCTGCCTTATTTCATGCCGCTGCACTGGTGACCCCGAGAATGCACACGCTTTGTGCAACGCAACCTTCTGGTCTGGACAGCCACGCTGGCGACCCGACGCTGAAAAAAACACACTGCCGGCAAACGCAGCACCCGGCGGTGATGCTCCGACGACAAGTGAACGCAGCAGCTCCCTTCTGCTTCAGGGAACTCTCCGGACATCACTCACGACCGGGAAAGCCGCAGCAACTTCATGGTGAGATCTGCACGCCTAGATCGGCACATCCACGCTGGACCGGCCGCGCTCGCAGCTCCTCCACATGAGAGCGCATGCACCTCGTCCTTTCTCCGCGACGGCGACTTCCCACGGCCGACGGAGCACACGTGGACCTGAACGCACCATGACCGAGCGAGTGACAGAGCGTCTACTTCCCTTCACCGCTCCAACACACTGAACAGGGATGATTAAGCTCCCTGACCCTGTCTCCTCTCCAGCTGGCCCACCCACGCACGAGCCCCGGCGCACATGCCGGGGAGTTACGAGGACGGCGCATCACGCACGGGACAGTAACAGCTCCAGAGACCACCATCGTCCTTCGCCGCTGCACACAGAACTTCAGGGCTGCTCGTTCACCTGAAGCAAGCACGCAGCTCGCCCACTGGATTTTCTAATGGTCTTAGCCACGGCGCACAGAGGGATTCCAGCTGTCAGCAGTTCCCGAGGGCTTTTAAGGTTGTGCCCGCACCTAAAAGTCAACACGCCAAGTCCCTTTGCTTCTGCGTTTATGTTTCTCTTACAGCCGCTCCTGCTTTTCTTCATGGCCACGAGAGGAGTCAGAGACAAATTTTTCTTCTTGTGTTTTTCTGCACGTTCAACGGGACAGCCCCTCGACATCGCAGACCAACAAGCAATTTTTGCGCGGCCCGGACGATTTTGCCGTCCCCCGCCAGCATTTACTACCCCCCACCCCCCTCCACCTTCGCCGGCACAGAGACTTCCCTGCTCGCTGCCAAGCTGCATTATCGAGGTCTCGGCCCCCTGCCGAGCCCTCTGGGGGGGAGCAGTGTGGCGGGTTTGGAATAACCCCCACAACAGACTAAGGACAGACAGCTCGCCACTCCTGGTTTTTTCCGCAGCACTACTGATGTAAAGTGCCATTCATGCATTGTGATGTTAATGTGCCATTCATGCATTGTGTTCATGCGTCCTGTCCTTACTGTGACCTAGAGACAGATCAATATGTAGATGTGCCTTGTAACCTTTTTGTCCTGCAGCTGGAGCAGAGGCCAGCAATCTACCTATTGTTATGTATGTCTCTCACATGCAAATGCCCATGCCAACTGCTGTGAATGCTCTTTCATGTATTGTTGTAACTGGGTTTATATGCTGCACGATTCTGTCTCTCATTCTCTCCTTCAACTGCTGCTGCTGCTGGACACACACACTCTGTGTCCCCTCACGAGAGCCTGAGGACCCCGCTCCAGTCTGCTCACACTTGGGCTGGAGCGGAGTTCTGTGACGGCGGTGTGATTTAATAAACTCTGCTTAAAACCTTCACCACGCTGCCTTATTTCATGCCGCCGCAGTCAGGACAATTTTTTCATTCAAATTTTAAAGCTAAGGCCAGGGGCGCTGCTATTCTTATTGATCGAAATATCCCATTTATTCCCTCTAATGTTGTATTAGATAAAAATGGACGATTTGTAATAGTATCAGGTAAACTTGGCAATAAACATGTCACCTTGGCTAATCTGTATGCGCCGAATTTTGATGATGTACACTTTTATCGCAACTTCTAGATTTAAATACTCATTCTCTAATTCTTGGGGGTGACTTTAATTTCTATATGGATCCGATCTTAGACCGCTCATCCTCAAAACCTGCTAGTCTTAATAAATCTGCAACTTATGTTAAGTCTTTTCTTGAGGAATATAGCCTTACCCTTGGCGTTTTTTACATCCTGACTGCAGGGACTATTCTTTTTTCTCTCATGTACACCATACTTATACCAGAATAGATTATTTTTTTGTTGACAATTTATTAATTAATAACCTTTGCTCTTGCAGTTATGATAGCATCTCGGTTTCTGATCATGCCCCTCTTGTACTTAAAGTGATCTTCCATGGATGTGACTCCATGAGAAAGCATTGGAGATTGGATCCATTATTACTTACAGATGAAAAATTGGTTGCGAATATTTCTTCTAAAATTAATTTTTTTTGAAAGAAAATAAAACTCCTGGTATGCCAAACAAAACGATATGGGAGGCCATGAAGGCATTTCTTAGGGGGGAATTTATCTCATTGGCAGCATTTAAAAGACGATCCATAATACAGGAACAGAAGGCTATTTTAGATCAAATCTTGGACATTGACAGACAATATGCTCAATCTCCATCACCCGCTTTGTACAAGGAACGTATGACATTACAAACTAAACTTAATTTACTTTCTACTCAACAAATTGAAGGTTGTTTAATAAGGAACAAGAGTGAATTTTATGAACATGGTGAAAAAAACCAGTAAACTTCTAGCTAATCAACTGCGTGGTATTAGAGCTAAGCAAATTATTACTGGAGTTAGGACAGATAAAGGAGAGGTGACATCTGACCAACAAGTGATTAATGATATTTTCAGGTCATTTTATTCCAAATTATATACCTCAGAATATACAACAAACTTAAAGGATTTGAAATTTTTTTTTTATTCTATTGATATCCCTTCAGTTTCCTCAGAATCTCGGCAAACTCTAGAAGCTCCCATCACAAAAGAAGAAATTCAGCTGGCAATATCATCCATGCAATCAGGAAAATCTCCAGGACCTGATGGGTTTTCCGCTGATTTTTTCAAAAAATTCTCTGACGACCTTGCCCCTTTCCTTTGTCAAGTTTTTACAGAGTCGCTTGACTCCGGTACACTTCCTCCTTCATGTTATCAGGCCTGTATCACTGTGTTGCTTAAAAAAGATAAGGATCCTGTTGATTGTGCTTCTTACAGGCCTATTTCCTTGTTAAATACCGATGTTAAAATTTTGTCAAAGTTGTTAGCTTCAAGGTTGGAAAAGATTCTTCCTTTTATAATTTCACAGGACCAAACCGGTTTCATTAAAAATCGCCATTCTTTTTTTTAACTTGCGGCGGTTGTTTAATATTATTTATACTCCTCACCACAACATACCTGAATGTCTTATTAGTTTGGACGCTGAAAAGGCATTCGATAGGGTTGAGTGGGAGTATTTGTTTTTTACTTTGGAGAGGTTCGGTTTTGGTCCTTCCTTCTGTTCCTGGATTAAACTTCTCTATGCTAGTCCTTTAGCTTCAGTGTTAACTAATTGTCGCTATTCTGACTATTTTAGACTTTACCGTGGTACGAGGCAAGGCTGTCCTTTGAGCCCGTTGCTCTTTGCCTTGGCAATTGAGCCGTTAGCTATTGCAATCCGTGGGAGCCGGAACTTTCTAGGCATTCGTAGGGGTGGCATCGAGCATAGGGTTTCACTCTATGCCGACGATCTTTTACTATTTCTCTCCAACCTACTTACTTCACTACCCGCTATACTCAACATTTTGGATAGTTTTAGTAGGTTTTCTGGTTTTAAAATTAATCTTAATAAGAGTGAATTGTTTCCGATTAATGAAAAGATTCGAGTTCAGGATCTTGAAAATTTTCCTTTCAAGGTTGTTATTGATCATTTTAATTATCTTGGGATATGTGTCACTAAACAACTTAATTACTTGTTTAAAAGTAATTTTCTCCCCTTATTTGACCAGTGCAAGCTAATACTTTCCAAATGGTCCCCATTATCCTTGTCCTTAATTGGCAGAATCAATTCTGTAAAAATGATGTTACTTCCAAAGTTTTTATATTTGTTTCAATGTCTCCCCATTTTTATTCCTAAATCCTTTTTTAAGTCTTTGGACTCTCTGATTACCTCATTTATTTGGAATGGTAAACATCTGAGATTGAGGAAAGTTTTTCTTCAAAGACCCAAATCAGTGGGTGGCATGGCTCTGCCCAACTTTCAATATTACTACTGGGCAGCAAATATCAGGTGCATGTTATATTGGAAACATTTCTATCTGGAACCCAAATCACCCATTTGGATCCTTATGGAGTCACATGTGGACAATCAAACCTCCCTACTGGCATTTTAGGTTCACCACTTCCCCTTGCTTTGTCTACACCGGGTAGTAATAAAGTAGTTCGTCAGTCTCTTAGAATTTGGTCTCAATTCAGGAAAAATTTCGGTCTTCAGTTTTTCTCCATTAGAAGTCCAATTGCCGCAAATCATTTATTTACCCCATCAACTATTGATAGTGCATTTCATATATGGCACAGAAAAGGTTTAAAATCTTTTGCGGATTTATATTTTGATGGTCAATTTGCAAGTTTTTCTCAACTTTCCACTAAATTCGACATCACTTCTACACATTTTTTCCGCTTCCTCCAGGTCAGACATTATGTGCAAACCATGACAAAACAATTCCCTCAGAAACCTTCTGATAATCCTCTAGATGATTTTTTTATTAATTAAACCAACTTCTAAGGGGGTAATATCAGTTTTATATAATTTAATTTCAAATTTACAATCTTCTTCTCTGGCCGCTATTAAATTGAATTGGGAACGAGATCTTAATTTTACTTTTACTGATGAACTGTGGGACTCTATTCTTGGCCAGGTTCATACTGCATCAATGTGTGCTCGTCACGCTCTTATTCAATTTAAGATTGTACACCGGGTGCACCTGTCCAAGGTTAAGTTAGCACGTATTTACTCGGATATAGACCCAACTTGTGACAAGTGTGATAGCGCTCCTGGCACTTTGCTTCACATGTATTGGTCCTGCCCTTCATTGATGAATTTTTGGCATTCTGTTTTTATTACTATGTCTGAAGTCCTGCAATATCAAATTAAACCTGATCCATTATGCGCCATTTTTGGTGTGGCTCCAGAACTTGTCTTTAGGCCATGGGCCAAAATCTGTTGCATGGCTAGAAATTGAGGTTTGTCTTAACTTTCTAGTGGCAACTTGAAATAAAGTGAATTTTACTAATTTGATAGTGCTGAATCTGAATACAGTTGTCCACAACAGCCAAACTTGCACATTAAGCAAATATGACCCGTTTTTTTCTAGTTTTTTTGTCCATTTTTGGTAAAAAACAAGATTTTGGCCATAGTTTTCATTTAACTTTCAATAAGTACAAATTTAATACAGAATTGTTTTTTGTAATCATACTGCACAACCTATATTTTGATTTATCAGCCAAAGTCACCAACAGAGGGCGCTATATCTGCTGTTTTGGGGGAAAAACCTTTGTTTTTGTGATTTTTGTCACAAAAGTCAATTATTTTTTTAGCTGCACAGGACCAACATCTATTTTTTAGCATTTTAGAGTTCAGTGGATATTTCGAAATCATGCCAACCAAGAGATCAGGAAGGGATCATTTGATTTTCACCCAAAAATAATGTAAAAAGAAAAATTGTTTCAATAATAAAACATTAAAATGGACATCGCATGCATGTTTCACAGTTGTTTTAGTAGTGCAATCCACATTGTTTATAGTATTTTTTTCCTGATGTTTCTTGTTTTTGTGCCAGAAAATGTAGTGAGCTTTGAAAGGGCATTTTTCTTCCTTGAAATCTCCAACCCTTAACCCCTTCACATTTTTTCCAGGTACCCCTTTATGAAACCAAATCAAATGACAGAAAGAAAATTTTGTTCCAAGGCGACATCAGCAAAATCCAAGAAGGCCTACAAATCGATATCTTTAGATTTTGCAAGGTTAGAGTTAAAGAGTTATGTCTCTCATTCATACGCATAAGTGACACAAGACTGGAAGCATGTCTTTTGGAATCACATACTTCAATTAGTTCGATTAGTAGGTCTCCGGATCTGAATCCCCGTCGTCACTGTATCCGTCATCACTGTACTCATCATTGTCATCATCGGGGGCTGCAAGCACATTTTGGCAATCACTGCATTTGCAGAGTTCGGTGCAAGGAAGATTCGCTTTGTGACAAGAGCAGCTCATTGTGTTGCAGTGAGTTTTCTTGCACCCACAGTGCACGTGTTGGAGTATCTCTGGAGGAGCTGCAGGGATTGACATCCATTTGAATGTCAAATGTTCATTTGTGAGGTCCCAACCATGGCCAACGGGGTTTGGTGCAAGGATGTACTGATTCAAACGACGTCTGTAAATGGCGGTTTGATAGGATGCCCTCATCGTGTGCAGCTTAAGGGAGTCCTTATTTGGTGGTAAAACATCATCCACTCTGCATCTCAAGGTGAATAAGTTATGCCGAGCTTCATTCACATCAGAAGTTTTTTCATCGTAGAGGGTACATACAAATGCCTCAAGTCCTCTTAGCAGCTCTTCATCTGGCATCCACTCACAGCCAAGTTGCCTGAAGACATTCACTGTCTCAGCTGACTCCAACATAAGACGTAGAGGCCGCACTTTCCCTTTTCCCTTGAAGGCACTAACTGTATCACATCCTGTGAAAACATGCATGCCTATGATGGCTTGGCAAACTTCAGACCATAGTGTGATGACAGCTGATTGATGTCAAGAACAGTTGTGTCCTGGCCACTTCCAGTTCTGGCATATACACGACATGGTAAATCATGCACCACTGCTGCACTCAACAGAAAGACATCGGTGTCGCGGCTGTTGATGACAACACCAGGGTGTGTGTTACCGGCATGTGCAGCATGTAAGAGAAGCCTCGTGTCTGCCTCCTGGTGATCACATTTTAACTCCTGAACATCTTGCACCATCATAACTCCTTCACTGCAGTTTAATCGAGTGCACAACTCTCCATGACACAGATAAAGTTCAATTCCGGCAGGAATGGATGTACTTTCACGACTCCACATGGCAAGCAGGAACTTAACCAGCTTTTCCTTGTTTGCTCCATTCGAAAGGAATTTAGCAAACTGTCGAGGTAGTTTCTGATGAGGTCTTGTGATATCAATCTGCTGAACACCTGAAGCCTCTCGACGAGAATGTTCACAGTCCTTTATTGATATGTCTGGGTAGCGATCAGTCACAAAATCTAAACGCGTACATCTCATTTGTGTGCATAAGTGGAGAGCCTTGGCTAGTAGTACATCTGCAAATTCTGCAAACGTTTCACACTTTGCGTTGCAGGACTGAATGAGGGCCATTCCATCAACCAACAAGGCTGAATTAGCAGGAATTGTCGAGGCCTGAATTCGACATGATGGCACATCACTCTCCATAGCATGCATGAGTGCAGCCTTCGTTGTTTTGTTGCAGAGACCATCATAGGTGGCAATGGACGCGGGCACTGGAGTCAAAGTGTATGTGAGAACTTTCTTCAGATCCACTGAACGATTCTTCGACACAATGAGCAGTCTTGTGAATAAATCACTACTCGTTCGGAGCAACTTTGCGTCTTGTGTTTTTGAAGATTCCTTTCTTTTATTGACTGCAGCAAAGGTCTTCAACTTGAGCATTTTGATGGGCTTATGGAATGGAACATTTCCACCTGTAAGAATTCTGCCTGCACAGAAAGCTTGATATGCAGAGTTACCTTTGGAGTACGCCTGCTTGATGTCATTAGCCACATGCTCGCTGACAACAAGTCCAGAAGACACATTGATCCACTGTATGCGAAGGGGTCAACCATTGCTTCAAAAGTTCTGATAAGCTCAGATACTGTAGCATTGTCTCGTTTGATTCTTGCAGCATCTAAATCTTTCCTCGATCTTATGCTGTCATCTTTTCCTGCCATCACTTGACATGCCCATGTGATAGCTGCTCTCTCTGGATGGGAAAGTAGCCATCTGTTCACACCTCCTTTACTAAGTGTGATCCCACTCATACCGCCCTTTGTTTTTGAGTCTCTGTTGATAGTCTGTTCTATGACCATATCACAAGCTATTTGGCTGAATCCATGATCTGACTGCTGCTGAGCTACAAATTCACCTCTCGAAAATGACTCATGGATGGTTGGATGAGTCGCCGGCAGGTTGCTCATCTCTGCAATGTATGCTGGAAGATATCTTGCATAGTTTATACGGTCATAGGCATGAAACCAAGGTACCATCTTTTTGCACGACTCAAGGTGAAGTGACCAATTCCCTTCTCTCGTTGCTCTTATTGAGAGTAGAAGTATTTGTACCATGTCTAGGTATGATGACCAGAAGTCATACAATGCACTTCGCGTACGCTCCTGCCTGACAAAGCCTTCATATCTCTGAAGAACTTCCTGAACCTGATTTGTCTGAAGGACATTCATCCAGCCATCTTCAAGATCACTCTGACCTAGTTCAGAGAGGGTGGAAGTTACCATCTGACATTCACTTTCAGGTAAAGTCTTCAGGAAACTCTGCCAGCGCAAACGACGAAGTGCTTCATAGAGCAGTTTGTGACAACGCATAGCACAATTGTAGTGATGCCCTGTTTGTACCCCCTTGATGGATCCTGCAGCAATAGCACCAGGTTGAAAAATAGCGCCCGCACGCAGCAAGTCACGGAAGGGGAATTACGTGATTAAAGCGTCGATTTTCTTTAATTAATTTCTCATTAACGTGCAAACAGTGCAAATGTGGACAGGTAAAATATCATTTAATATAGTCTAAACTACTTAAAACCGAGAGATAAAGTTGCCACTGCAAAGTTGAGACGAAACTGCACGCCAGAGGTTTTGGCCCATGGCCTACTTGCCAAATTCCAAATTAAAAGTATTCAAATTTTCATTATTATTGGCTAGACGTGCTGTATTACTGAAGTGGAAAGACTCTTCGCCCCCTTCACATTTACAGTGGATAAAAGATATAATGTCCTGTTTGGATTTAGAAAAAAATCAGATACACAGTTCGTGGCTCTGAAAACAAATTCTATAAATTATGGCACCCGTTTCTTGATTTCTTTGAAAGACCCACGATTATAGTTTCTGAGTAGCTCATATCCCCTTTACCCCACCCCCACCTCACACACACAATTTTTCTTTTTTGTATTTTTTTATTATTGTTTATTTAAAGGGTTTTTGTGTTTTGAAGCATCCACATTTGTTAGTTTTAAATTCTAGTTTTGCACTGTTTGGTTAAAACAAAAATGAAAATTTCTAATACTTTGTATTGTATTGATACTTCAATTAATAATAATAAAAAGACCTTTGAAAGAAAGCATAAAAACCTGACCTGATCGAGAGAAACAGATGTCATTTTCGGATTCAGCGGTGCAAAATTGTCTTAAATCAGTTGAAAAAACACAGACAACTTACAAAAAATTATTTTTGTAATGTGTTATATTTCTTTGAATTCAGAGTTATTGTTCTGTTCTGGCTCTACAAAATTACGGTCAAAAGTTTAAATTGTATGAGGAAAAAAGTTTTAAAAAATTTTGCCACATTCTGTTTCACATTTATTAAAAAAAAAACAATTTTATAATAATCTGCCTTTGTCCATCAGACAGGCCTCTTCACTGTCCAGTTTTAAACCTCCTCTTAAAACCCATTTTTATTCTCTGGCTTTTGAACCAGTTTGAGACATTGATTTTATTTGTTCTTATTGTCTCAATTGTATGATGATTATTTTGTTTGTGCTGTTTTGTACTTTAGCTGTATTTTATTGTTTTTATATTTTATTTATCGTTGAAGTACAGCACTTGGTGTCAACTGTCGTTTTTAAAGAGCTTTATAAATAAAGTTGGATTGGATCAAAAAAAGATAAAACATTAACCATAAAATAATCCACAAATTTATAATAAATAAGATTGTTCCAAGTAAACGTGTCAAAATAAATCCCAACAACAAACCATGGGTTACAAAATCAGTTAAATCCTGCTTACAGAGGAAAGCACTTGCCTTTAAACAGGGGTCTGTTTCTGAGCTACAGGTTGCCACAAAGGAGCTGAAGGCCGAAATTTTAAGAGCGAAACAATTATAAATCAGAGTTGGAAAGCAAGATGGCAACAAAGAAACTTGGTTCAGCCTGGGCCAGTATGAAATCTATTGCAGGCCTTCAGAGCACAGAACGCAGTAATTGTATGTTTTTAGATGGTTTTAATTCAGACACAGAGCTGGCTAATGCTCTTAATTGTTTATATGGTCGTTTTGACTCCTTTGATTTCAGCACAGAAATCCAAGATTTGAAACAGAAACTCAAAGACAATCAACGCTTTAATATTGAGGTGCGGGATGTTAAAAGGGAGTTCTGCGCTGTAAAAGTGAACAAAAGTCAGGGCCCTGATAATATATGTGGGCGCTTGGTAAAGTCCTGTGCACATGAACTGAGTCCTATATTTCATTACATTTTCATTAAGTCCTTACAGACACAACATGTGCCTAAGATCTGGAAAGAAGCCGTGGTTGTTCCCGTTCCAAAATCCAGCTGTCCTAAAACGATAAACGACTTTAGACCAGTTGCTTTGACTTCAATTTTAATGAAAATTTTTGAAAAACTGGTCAGATGTGAGGTCCTAAAGCAGACTGAGCATGCATTGGATCCTCTGCAGTTTGCCTATAGGCCTCACAGAGAAGTGGAGGATGCCACTGTCACTCTTTTTAACATGCTTTTTAAACATCTGGATTTTAATGGGACACATGCCAGGCTTTTATTTGTGGACTTTTCGTCCGCCTTTAATACAATCCAACCTCATATTTTAGTTGAAAGGCTCCTGCAACAATTTGATTTGAGCAATAATCTGGTGGGTTGGATTCTGGATTTCTTAACCAACAGGACGCAGAGAGTAAGGGTCAATGGTACATTGTCTGACCTAAAGTGCTCTTCTACTGGCTCTCCTCAGGGGTGTGTGTTGTCACCACTACTCTTCATCCTGTACATAAACATGTGTCGGAGCAGACATGACAACAGACACATTATAAAGTATGCTGATGACTCAGTCATTGTCAGTCAACTCCAGGATGGTGAGAGTGGCCACGGTCCAGTAGTTGATGATTTTGTTCACTGGTGTGAGGATTCCTACCTGCAGCTGAATACAACAAAAACGAAAGATATGATTATTGACTTAAGGAGGAAAACTCCCAGGCACAAAGTCACCATACTAAAAGGCCAGACCACCGAATGTGTACAATCGTACAAATATCTTGGGACGATTATTGATAGTAATTTAAACTTTGAAGTGAACTGTGAAAGGGCGTGCAAAAAGGGTCAGCAAAATTTGCATTGTTTGAGGAAACTTGCACGCTTCCAAATTGACTGAACCATAATGACAATGTTTTATTGGGCTTTTATTGAATCTGTTTTATCCTTTTCTTTAGTGTCATGGTTTGGTCAGATAAAACTGAAACAGAGGAAACCCTTGGATCAGGTAGTTAGATGGTCCAGTCGTTTGCTTGGTGAGTCACAGCTGAACCTGACATCCCTGTACACCAGACAAGTACAGAGGATGGCTACCTCCATTTTAAATGATGACTTCCACCCTTTGCACTGCCACTTTCAGCTTCTTCCCTCAAGACAGAGGTTTGCTGTCCCAAAAAGTAGAACCCAGCACTCCAAAAACAGCTTTGTCCCTGCTGCTGTCAAAGAGTTGAACAAGCTATAAAAATATATTGTACATAATTTAGGTACCTATTTATTAACTTCATTTTATATTTACTTATTTTTGTATGATGTCACTTGGGTTCTAAATATTTATTGGGTTTTAGACCTTTGAGTTTTTTAACCTCTGACTAGTTTTTAACTTTTAACTTTAATATGACCCATCTCTCTTACCTCTGGTTTCTCCCTCATCTCTTTGTCTTTTTATACCCTGTTTGATGGAGCCTTGAGTATTTTTTATCATGTTTATAGTCAGCTTCATGTGTGCCTGTGTTTGTGTTTATGTTGAATGTAATTAGTGGCTTGTAAATATGGATGTCACCAGACTGCAAAACAAATCTACCTACGGGTACAAATAAAGTAACCTAAACCTGAACCTGAACCTGATAGTCTCAAATGTACAAGAGAAAATTACAAATTTGAGGAAAATGGTTGCAAATTTAGATAAATTTACAGAGAAAAGTAGAAAACTATAAGAAAATTGTTATAAATTTTGGAGAAAAACCTCAAACCTTCAAGACTGAAGTCATTCTCACACAACACAACACACTGCCATCTACAGAAGTTCTCTGACGACTCTGTGATCGTCGGCCTCATCTCCAACAGAGATGAAGCTGAGTACAGAGGGCTTATCCAGGACTTCGTGGACTGGTGCCACCGGAACTGCCTCCAGATCAACGCGAGGAAAACTAAGGAGCTGGTGGTGGACTGCCGCAGGCTAGGACAACCCCTCACAGCACCAGTAAACGTACAGGGAACAGACATTGAGATGGTGACATCCTACAAATACCTGGGTGTTCATCTGAACAATAAACTAGACTGGTCACACAATACCGACGCACTCTACAAGAAGGGACAGCGCAGGCTGTTCCTACTGAGGAGGCTCAGGTCTTTAGGTGTACAAGGGGCGCTGCTGAAGACATTCTATGACACGGTGGTGGCATCAGCCATTACTTTTGGAGTGGTCTGCTGGGCAACGGCATTATAGCAGCTGATAGGAAGAGACTCAACAAACTGATCAAGAAAGCTAGATCTGTCCTGGGGCAACACCTTGACCCATTGGAGGAGATAGGAGAGAGAAGGATGGTGGCTAAACTTTCATCTCTGCTGGAGTCCGAGTCCCACCCTATGCAGGACATATTGAATGCACTGAGGAGCTCATTTAGCAGTAGACTACATCATCCTAGGTGCGCAACCGAGAGGTTTTGCAGGTTCTTCCTACCTACGGCTGTCAAACTGTATAACCTAAGCAGGGCTGCTCGCAGAGATAGCAAAAAAAACATGACAACCTAATAGTATTGAATGCAAAAGACGCAACAGACTGTTACGTATGGCTCTGGCGAGCCATAAATAAGAGCCAACGGCTGACCGGTGAGTTTGCGTCGTTTATTGGTGATAAGGAAGGGAACAAAGGAAAGGAGCCTCGTGGGGCAAAACACAAACAATACAAAAGGTACACTTACAAATGATGATGAGGGATGAGAGGACGACTGGAGCCGGACGTAGGGGTTCCAGCCTAATCCACACCGAGAGATGAGCGTGGATCATATGCGAGGTCACAGCCCTGAGTAATCAGGGCCGCTCCCTTTTATAGTGGTTGACAGCGCCTCAGCTGATGAGATGTAATTGGCCTCCAGCCGTCCCGTAGAGCTTGACAGCTGGAAGTCCGCTGAGACGCTGTCATAGTAAGAGCTGGGCTGAGGAGGAATATGGCCTGAGTGCGGATGACATCGGCACACAGACCATTATGACAGGACCTCCCCCTCAAGGCTGGGCTCCGAACGGCTAGTAACACCCAAGCCCCCCCACCTAGGGTGGGCAGATGGGGCGTAGGCCAGGAGGGCGGGAATCGAGAAAAGGGGAGAGAGGGAAAAAAAACACAACATTGGCAGGGAACAATGAAGCAATTACAGAGTACGGGAAAACAAACACAATACTCTATAAAATGCTAATGATATGCAGACCGAGAGAAAAAAAAACAACACAACATTGGCAGGGAACAAACGAAGCACTTACAGAGTACGGGAAAGGAAAAAGAACACAATACTCCATAAAATGCTAACAGTATGCAGACAGAGAGAAAAAAACCCCCACAACATTGGTAGGGAACAAACGAAGCAATTACAGAGTACAGGAAAAAAAAAACCACAATACTCCATAAAATGCCACAAAATGCAAACAGGACCCAACAAAGAAAAACAACCACAGGAGACCTAAAAGGAAAACAAAGGCTCCTAAGGCGTAATCCCGCAAATACAGGACATCCCTCAAACGGGGGGGGGGGGGGAGGGAGGAGAGAGACATGCTAACCGCGATAGGACTACAAGAATCATACATGCACACTCACAAAATCACAAGGGACCAAAGGCACAGGAATAACAGGAAAAATAATACAGTTCGGGGGGGTCTCCCCGCACCCAGCGTCCAAACCGCCAACAGGGGTGACGGGAAGCATTCAGGCGGCCTACCTGAATCCCAGGCCAGGAAAAACAGTACTTCGGGTGGCTAGACCAGACCGCCGAATAGAGAGTCCAGTGGGTCGGGTGGCCGGACCAAAGAGCCGAATGGGCATGGCAGTCCTTCTGGCGGCCGACCCGCATCGCTCAGCCACCAGGACTGCAGGGGAGAGAAAGGCAACGGCTTCCCTGTGGAGGGGAATAGCGAGGGCGAGCCGGGCCGACAGTGAGAGGTCCATACGGCACCTGGTGGAGAAGTCTTGGGGGGAAGATGAGGGTGAAGATGAGGACGATGGTGACAATGGGGGAGAAGATGAGCCGGTCCAGTATCCGATGGCAGGGGATCTGCAGCTCCCTCGCCGAACTTGGATACCGCTGGTGCTGCACCCTCGTCGGACCCTGATTGGGTCATGGACACACCCGCGTCAGACCCCAATTGGGTCGGCGCCGTACCTGAACCAACCTCCAACCCCGAACCTGGAACCTCTGGCACAGCGGGCGCAAGCAGCTCCTCGCCGGCGACCCTGGGAGAAGGCTCGGGAGAGAGAGAAGAACCGGAATCAGGATCACCGGCAGCGCCAGAACCCGGCGAGATAAGCTCGGACGCAGCGGGCGGCTGCACCCGGCTCATCTCCCCAAGAGACAGACTAAAATGCTCTAGGACGGAAAGGAGGAAGACAAAAGAGAGCCTGATCTTGGGTTCTGACGCCGTCCAGGACTGTGAAGATCCGGGCTCAGACGGCAGGAGGT
The DNA here is from genome assembly GCA_020510985.1 of Pholidichthys leucotaenia. NCBI lineage: Eukaryota > Metazoa > Chordata > Actinopteri > Cichliformes > Pholidichthyidae > Pholidichthys > Pholidichthys leucotaenia. The sequence goes on along the minus strand of CM035844.1, from coordinate 286,868,024 downwards.
CGTCGTCAAGCTCCCACTCAGGTATGTCGGGCTCCGCAGCTGGCATGATGGTATCCGCAGCCTCAGGATCCGCCGACACCGAAGCCCACGCCGATGGCCCGCACGGCGTGGTGGCAGGGGACCCTCGACCCGCTGGAACGGACTGCTCGTCCGTGGAGACCTGGGGACTCTTCCCCGTCGGCGCAGGTTCCACGCTGCAGTCCGCCCTCCTCCTCCGCCCACGATGTGGCTGCGGGACCGGAACCAGGCTCACCAGAACCGCAGGCCCCCTCCTCATCCGGCGACGTTGGCCTGGTGTTGAGGACCGCTCAGCGGAGGGAGACACAGAGGATGCGGGATTAACAATCAGAGTCAAAGCAGGTGGTGGGAGCTTGGGGGGCTGCGAACCCCAAACTCCACCCCCAGGAGTCTAACAAGGCAAATCACAATAATGAGAATGTAAATGAGTTTGGACATGCCTGTCTCCTGGAGGCTGGATGGTGCCTGCTGCGGCGGACGTTGCTCCTCCCTTTCCCCGCCAGACGGTGACAGAGGGCCCCCTGGGAGGACGACAGGGAGCCGCTCAAGAAGGTTCCGGGACGGGACTCCCGAGACACACAGCAGCCGGGATAGGCGACGAGGAGGAGGGGACGACAGCCGAGAGGAGCCGGGCATGGGGCGCTGACGGGACATCAGGAGAAGATGGCCCGGGAGATGAGGCTACGGAGATTCCCCTCTGACGTGGCGCAGGAGTGGCAGCTGTGTGGGGGGTTGAGCCCTTGCGGCGACCCGGAACTGGATCCGGACAGGACTCAAGCCGAGGTTGACAGCCGGTGTGACAACAGTTTCTTGCAGGTGGCGAGGCAAAGGTGAGATCGGGGAATCGCCGTTCCTGTGCAGAAACAAAGGTGAGCAGGTCAGCAAACTCAGGGAACTCACACAACTCTGGATTCCTCTCCACCAGTCTAACTGCTGCCACCACATGCTTCATGATTGCCGATGGATGCACAGCGGAGTGAGCAGCAGCCACTCGGTCCCAGACCTTGATTGCTGTCAGCTGCAGCTCCTCTGTGGGAATCCCGAGTGACGACATGCTTGATGGGGAAAGACCTTCGGATAATGTGAACTCCCGGGCCGGAACGGAGGCAGGAGCGGGATCCCAAAGCGAGGGGCGACGTCTCCTCCTCTTCGGCTTCCTGCCGGGATTTCTGTCCAGCCCACGGAGTATCTTGCGCTGTGCAGCGATGTCATCTTTCCTCACGCTTACCTCCGGGTGATCGGCGAAGCGGGGAAGATGATTGAGGATGTCCTCTGCTTGGTCCAGGTACCGGGGCACGTCGCTGTTGAAGTTGAGGAGGAAGGCGGTGATGAGAATTTTGTCCACGCACTCGAGGGCGTCTGCGAGGACATCGCTCTGACTCAGAGTGCGGGACCTCCACGACGGCATGCTTCAGCACAGTACCCAGACAGGTAGGAACAACAGTCCAATTTGAGCTAACTCACGGCAGCCGGCAACTCACTGGCTGTGACCTACTGTTACGTATGGCTCTGGCGAGCCATAAATAAGAGCCAACGGCTGACCGGTGAGTTTGCGTCGTTTATTGGTGATAAGGAAGGGAACAAAGGAAAGGAGCCTCGTGGGGCAAAACACAAACAATACAAAAGGTACACTTACAAATGATGATGAGGGATGAGAGGAGGACTGGAGCCGGACATAGGGGTTCCAGCCTAATCCACACCAAGAGATGAGCGTGGATCATATGTGAGGTCACAGCCCTGAGTAATCAGGGCCGCTCTCTTTTATAGTGGTTGACAGCGCCTCAGCTGATGAGGGGTAATTGGCCTCCAGCCGTCCCGTAGAGCTTGACAGCTGGAAGCCCGCTGAGACGCTGTCATAGTAAGAGCTGGGCTGAGGAGGAATATGGCCTGAGCGCGGATGATATCGGCACACAGGCCATTATGACACAGACTTACACAAATGGTCCCCTCCAGTATACAACTAGGACAATATCAGTCGCTATGGAGGGTGACAATATGTATGGATACATATTCATACTATGTAGAATAACTAAGTAGACGGTGATGCTTTTTATTCCATCTTGCTACAATGCTCCGCACTTTGTATATATATTTATATATTTATGTGTATGTATGTATATCCACTGCTCTTATTTATATTTTCCGTATCTTCTTAATTATTGCTCTGAGTGTTGCTATCCCTGTGCTGTTGCAATCCTGGAATTTCCCCATTGTGGGACTAATAAAGGCTTATCTTACCTTATTACTCAAGTTTTAAAGTAGGTGCTCTTTGTACCCTTAACTCAACTAGAAATTTTTGGTTGTCTACTTTTAATTATTAATTTCAAAGCACTGCTTTTACATGAGTAGAATTTCTGGCTACTATACCCACCCCGATCATATAATTTAAGTATGAATGAGTAAATTCCTATTATGAATGTTTTTTCCCTTCCCTTCTCTTTGTCAATGGGAAAAAAGAAACACTAGAATAAAAATACAAAAAAAAAATACACATTTTGGTTTTTTATGTAAATCATCCATCCATCCATCTTCTTCCGCTTAATCCTTTTCGGGTCGCGGGGGGAGGAGGGGGTTGGAGCATATCCCAGCATCTTTGGGTGAGAGGCAGGGTACACGCTGGACAGATCGCCAGTCAATCCCAGGGCCAACAAAATCCCGCTGGACAAAACATGACACTTGGTATTTTCTAGCCTGTTTCTATACCACCATAGACAGAGAGAGAACCTGAATTAGACAGGACTCAGAGAGGGCAAGATGAGACAGAAGAGAAGAGCCAAGGAGAGGAAAGTGTTCAGGCAGAGGGTCCAGGAGAGGTGAGAGCAGAGGGAGGAGAGAAGGATGACACCAGTAAAAAGTCCAAACACAGGACATCTGGGTGGGACCCCAACTGGCCCAGTATTCCAACATTCAAGCCTTGGTAGAACAATACTTCAAATGGTAAGTTCCATTATGCAATATTACTGTGGAAAATTAAAAAAAAAAAAAAGTAAATTAAAAGAAATGATGTAAAATTAACATTTCCGGTCACAATCGTGACATGTGCCTCCCCACCCCCCAGACAAATATGTTACCACTGCGCCAAGGTCTTTAAGCTAGAGGAAACACTGTTAAGATATTGTTCGTCAGCAGCTTCAGTTCAAAACAGAGCAGAAAAGAAAAAAATCAGGTTGTTCATAATTTGTGAAGATTCATAATTCAGGGGGTTCATGCTTGTAAAAGATTAATGGTTAAATAAGTGTAAACATTTCATAATGTACATTTATTTCTTTGTACTAAAACAAACAATGAAATTTGAAGTTGCCATAAGGCTTTTTTGATATTGTGGAGGAACAAAATAAGTTCAGGTGAGACACGGCGAGCTGAAGGTTTGAGTTTTATTCCTCCATCATCATGAGACACACTGCAGCACTGTGTGCCGTGTGTGAGCTGTTGTGAGTGCGTTCTCGTGAGGCATGTAAAGTCAGCTCTTTTATACAGACAAGAGAGAATGCATGGCACATTTACATATTGATATACGTATCAGTCAATACATATCAATTGCGTGATTAACTGGCGTCGGAATTACTCTCCTTACTCCGGGGATGTATAACAATAGGACAAGAGAGAATGCATGGCACATTTACATATTGATATACATATCAGTCAATGCATATCAATCGCGTGATTAACTGGTTGTCCCCCAAGGGGCTCTCTGTCCATATGCAATCTGCTGAGCGTAAATATTATCAGTCTGCATTGTGCTGGGTGCCCACACCACTCCCCCCAGAATGGTCAGAAGGGGTTGTGACACACACATCCCCCCCGTCGTTTGGGCTCCAGCTCCGGTAGAACTGTCGGAGGGGATGTCAGTCCGTGAGGGGGACGGGGGGGGTGGGGGGTGGAAAGGACAGTGTGCTCCGCTCCGAGTTCCAGCATGTTGAACGGCCGTGGATCGTGGGCACATGGGCCGGTGTGCAGTCGTGCGTAATGGAACCAGACTGCGATCGGCCGGCTTTGGGAGTGAGGTGTGGGAAAAGCTCTGTGCAGGAGGAGGTTGAGAGGGTGGGAGTAAGCGAGTGCCGGCCCGGGACGTCAAAGGTGTCTGGGCCGTGCAAAAATTGCGTGTGGATCCGCGATGGTGAAGAACTTTTCCTGTTAAATGTGGCGGAGATCCACAGTGGCTGTGAAAAAAAAAATGTATATCTCTGACTTCTCTCGTGGTTTGGTGCAGCGAGGATGTGGGGAAGGCGAGCGGCCAAATTCCCCGAGGATGCGTAGTGGCTGTGATAAACTGAAGCTGTGTCAGAGACTCGGCAGTTTGGCTTTAGGTGCGGGAAACAGCCCTAAAGTCATCGGGAATAGCAATCGGCTAAATTCCCCTTTTGCGCCGTGGCTGGAAAACTCATACAAAGTCCTGTGTGCTGGCTGCACGTCTGTTCCAGGTGCGCGAGCAGCCCTGAAGGTTCCGAGGGTGGCGATAGGCTGTTTAACTCGGGCATGTGCAGCGGCGGAGGACACTGTATCAGTCTGTGGAGCCGATTTGTCCCTGGTGCGTGGCGCGCGCCTGGCACAGTGACCACATAGCTGGCAGTTGCGCTGTCCTCGTAACTCCACGATGTGCGTGCGTGGCTTCTGTGCGTGGAAGGTCCGTTGTCGAGAGGTGAGTCAGGGTCAGGGAGCTTGATGGAAATCAGCACAGTCGGCGTCGATGATTGTCCCCGTTCAGGCTGCTTCCTTCATTCACTCGTGTTGATCATGGTGCTGGTAAAAGATCAGACGAGGATCACACCATGACACGTGCTGAGGCTTCCCGTCCAGGTCATCTTTGGGGTGTTCGCCTGGTGTTCCATTTTTCGTCCAGGGTCACCAGTGTGGAGGAACAAAATAAGTTCAGGTGAGACACAGTGAGCTGAAGGTGTACGAGTTTTATTCGTCCGTCATCATGAGACACACTGCAGCACTGTGTGCTGTGTGTGAGCTGTTGTGAGTGCGCTCTTGTGAGGCATGTAAAGCCAGCTCTTTTATACAGACAAGAGAGAATGCATGGCACATTTACATATTGATATACATATCAGTCAATATATATCAATTGTCTGATTAACTGGTTGTCCCCCAAGGGGCTCTCTGTCCAAATGCAATCCCTGCTGAGTGTGAATATCATCAGTCTAGTCTGCATTGTGCTGGGTGCCCACACGTGTGCTGGGTGCCCACAATATTATTTTACTGGTCCAGCCCACTTGACATTAAATCCGGCAGTATGTGGCCCCCCTGAGCTAAAATGAGTTTGACACCCTTGATGTAGAGGAAAAAGGACTGGTGTGTATACTGATGTTAAGAAAATAATCTCCATTAACATAAAGAACATAATATCTATTCGGGCATAAGAAATGTTCTAAATACATTTATATTCTATAGTCCGTTAACTTTGACAGAAAAATATGAAGTAAATGTAACTTTTGTTAATACTGATTTATGGATATGTAAATGATGTATACCTTTTCCTCCCCTCTGTTGCAATCATGTAGATTCCCTTATTAAAAAAACATTAAGCTGGAGAAAAGCAGGACGACAAAACATATTGAGATTTTATATTGATTACTTCAAGCTTTAAAAATCTGTGTTTTTAACTGGTTAAGGTAAGATCAGCCTTTATTAGTCCCACAATGGGGAAATTCCAGGATTTCAGCAGCAAAGGGATAGCAGCACTGAACACAATAGTAAACAAGAAAATAAGATAAGAACTGGTTAGCCAAAGCAGTAAATGAATATACATATGTACACAGTTACATACACAGTGCAGGAGCATTGCAGCTAGATGGAATAAACATCATTACGGTTTGTTAAATTACCATGCAGAATATGAATATGTACCCAGAACGGTGTATTTCACATTTGAATCAACAGTGTTGTTGCCACCCTCAATAATGATTGTTATTGTCCTAGTTGTGTATTGGAGGGGACAATTCCTATTGTGCAAAGTTGTTACGTTTAGTACGTTTAATATGACCTCTACAAGCAGCCCTGGTTAGGTTATAAAGTCGAACCACCACAGGTAGGATAGACCTGCAGAACCTCTCTGTTGTGCACCTAGGATGGCACAGCCTACCGCTAAATGAGCTCTTCAGTGTCCTGCATGGGGTGGGACTCAGACTCCCAGCAGAGATGACAGCTTAGCCACCATCCTCCTCTCTCCTCCACTGGGTCAAGGCGCTGCTCCAGAACAGAGCTAGCTTTTTTGATCAGCCTGTTCAGTCTCTTCCTGTTGGCTATGGTGATGCCACTGCCCCAACAGACCACTCCAAATGTGATGGATGATGCCACCATTGAATCATAGAAGGTCTTCAGGAGTGCCCCTTGCACTCCAAGACCTGAGTCTCCTCAGCAGAAACAGCCTGCACTGCCCCTTCTTGTAGAGCGTGTTGGTGTTGTGTGACCAGTCCAGTTTATTGTTCAGGTGAACACCCAGGTACTTGTAAGATGTCACCATCTCAATGTCTGTTCCCTGGATGGCAGATGGTGGCAGTCCACCACCAGTTCCTTGATTTTTCTCACATTGATCTGGAGGCAGTTCCGTAGGCACCAGTCCACGAAGTCCTGGATAAGTCCCCTGTACTCTGCATCATCCATGGGGACTCTTTGGCAGACGCTGCACTATGGCTGTACAAACGTGTGTATATATGCAAGTACCCGGATGTGCTGGAGCTGTAAAGATCAGAGCAGAGAGACCTGGTGAAACTTTCTGTCAAAATGTCCAGAGCATCAAATACTTGTAATGTTCACAAGTTACATTCAAAGAGTCTGAGTCAAGTTTGAGGCAAAATTGTTGAAGGCCAAAGTCATGTTTTTAGGGCCTCAAGTCGAACCTCCGATTCAGGAGGAGCAATGTGGTTTTCGTCCTTGCTATGGCACATTGGACCAACTTTTTACCCTTTCGAGAATCCTGAAGGGATCGTGTGGGTTTACCCAACCAGTCCACATATGTTTTGTGGACTTGGAGAAAGCATTCGACCGTGGACCTCGTGGTTTCTTGTAGGGGATGCTGCTGGAGTATGGGGTATCAGTCTCGTTGTTATGAGCTATCCGGTCCCTATAAGACCATTGTGAGAGTTTGGTTTGTATTGCCAACACCCAGTCAAACTCATTTCCAATGAGAGTTGGACTATGTCTGGGCTGCCCTTTGTCACTGATCCTGTTCATAATTTTTATGGATAGGATATCTAGGCACAGCCAAGGATCAGAGGGTGTCATGCTTGGTGACCACAGGATCTCATCTCTGCTGTTTGCAGATAATGTTGTCCTGCTTGCTTCATCGAGGAATGACCTTCAGGTCTTGCTGGGACGGTTTGCTGCTGAGTGTGAAGTGGCTGTGATGAGAATCAGCACCTCCAAGTCTGAGTCCATGGTGCTTAGCTGGAAAAAGGTGGATTGTCCTTTCCGGGTTGAAGACAAGCTCCTGCCCCAAGTGGAGGAGTTTAAGTATATCGAGGTCTCATTCACAAGTGAGGGGAGAATATAGGAAGAGATTGACAAATGGATCAGAGCAGCCTCTGCAGTGATGCAGACATTGTCTGTTGTGGTGAAGAGGGAGCTGAGCTCTAAGGCAAAGCTGTCGATTTATCGGTCAATCTACGTTCCTACCCTCACCTATGATCATGAGCTTTGGGTAATGTCCGAAAGAATGAGATCACGGATACAAGCGGCTGAAATGAGCTTTCTCCGTAGGATTGCTGGACTCACCCTTAGAGATAGGGTGAGGAGCTCAGTCATCGAGGAGAGGCTCAGAGTAAAAACGTTGCTCCTCCATATTGAAAGGAGCCAGTTGAGGTGGTCTGGGCACCTGATCAGGATGCCTCCTGGACACCTCCCACTTGAGCTGTTTTGGGCACGTCCCACTGGGAGGAGACCCCAGGGCAGACCCAGGACACACCAGAGAGACTACATCTCCCAGCTTGCTTGGGAATGTCTTGGTATCCTCTCTGAAGAGCTGGAGCAGGTGGCCGGGGAGAGGGAAGTCTTTAGCTTCTCTGCTTGGGCTGCTGCATCCATGACCTGGACCTCTGGAAAAGTGATAGAAAATGGATGAATGGAAGTCTCATTCTCTAACTTAAGTCCCTATCTCTGTCAGATCATCAAACAAATTTTAATATTAGACAAAGATAACCAGAGTAAACACAGAATAATTTTTATCCCCTGCCGGTCGAAGCCCAAAGTGGTCAAAGAGCTGTTAAGGCGGAGACCAAAGGGGGATTATGTTATGGGTCAGTCTGTCCGTTCGGCTGTCCCCCTTTTGTGAAATTAACTCCCCCTACAGTTGTGTTCCAAATGTTTTGAAACTTGTTACCAGCGTTTGGTATACACTGATGAAGCTCATATTGCAGTTTGACTCTCATAGGATGACCTTTAGGTCAGAGGTCAATTTTCCCTAAATCTTCTCAACATAATAACTACTGTAAGAACTGATGTAGGCTTTTCAACTCGATAGAGTAGTTGTATCATATACACATCTTGGATGACTTTCACCCTGAAGGGACGCTGTAGAGGAGTGACAGTTTGAGCTGGTCCTCTCAGTTCATTATCTACCCCCCACCCCCCTGCTCTCTCTGCCTCAACCCTGCTGCTCCTTGGCAGCTCCTCCTTCCCCAAACTCAGGTCTGTAGCCATGCCCAGTGCTTGGCCTGATTGGTTAATGTTGTTATAAGCTGTCAGGCTAAGCAGGAATACTTGCATAGCTAGAAACACTCGGTCCAAAATTGCTCGTATGTGGGGGGGTGGGGGGGTGGAGTTTAATTGGAAATTCACAGCAGAAAAGCACAGACTTGGGAGTGCAATCAGATTTTGCTCTGGATATGTCTTGTAAGTCATAAAAACATGTTACAGACATGTAAACAACAGAAAAAGTGGGATTTTTGCCGATGTGTCACTTAAAGTATGACAAATATAGAAATATATGACAAATAGGGCGCTCGCGCACGCAGCGACCAGCAGCCGGTGGCTTGTCACCAGACTGCAAACCAAGTCTACCTACGGGTACAAATAAGTAACAAAAAAAAAAAAAAAATATGCAAAATTATAAAAATCAGGAAGGGGCAAATAATTTTTCACAGTACTGTATGTTCACAGCTTCTGTTTCTGTCTTTGTTGCTACAGGAACATGAAAGGAAACATGGAGTGAAACATCACCAACTTCAGGAGGATGAAGATCAGCCAAGCACAGCAAACAAAGCAAAATCACACAGTGGCAAGAGTGGAAAAAGAAGACAGAGAAAACGCCACACTGGGAATAAACAATACTTTTGTGAAGAATGTGGTAGTGGTTTCATAGGGTTGAGTCACTTAAAAATACATAAACTGATCCACAGTGGAGTTAAACAGTTTGTATGTGAAAAGTGTGGAAAGGCCTTTTCTCATATGAGTTCCTTAAAAACACATAAACTCATCCATACTGGAGTTAAACCGTTTGTATGTGGTCAGTGTGGAAAGGCCTTTACTCTGATGAGTTACTTAAGAACACATGAAGTCATCCACACGGGAGTTAAACAGTTTGTGTGTGGTCAGTGTGGAAAGGCCTTTACTCAGAGGAGTAGCTTAAGAACACATGAACTTACCCACACTGGAGTTAAACAGTTTGTGTGTGGTCAGTGTGGAAAGGCCTTTACTCTGATGAGTCACTTAAGAACACATGAAGTCATCCACACAGGAGTTAAACAGTTTGTGTGTGGTCAGTGTGGCAAGGCCTTTACTCAGAGGAATAGCTTAAGAACACATGAACTTACCCACACTGGAGTTAAACAGTTTGTGTGTGGTCAGTGTGGAAAGGCCTTTACTCTTATGGGAAACTTAAAAATACATGAACTCACGCACACTGGAGTTAAACAGTTTGTGTGTGGTCAGTGTGGCAAGGGCTTTACTCGGATGAGTCACTTAAGAACACATGAACTTACCCACACTGGAGTTAAACAGTTTGTGTGTGGTCAGTGTGGCAAGGCCTTTACTCTTATGGGAAACTTAAGAATACATGAACTCACGCACACTGGAGTTAAACAGTTTGTGTGTGGTCAGTGTGGAAAGGCCTTTACTCGGATGAGTCACTTAAGAAAACATGAACTCATCCACACTGGAGTTAAACAGTTTGTATGTGGTCAGTGTGGAAAGGCCTTTACTCAGATGAGTCACTTAAGAAGACATGAAGTCATCCACACGGGAGTTAAACAGTTTGTGTGTGGTCAGTGTGGAAAGTCCTTTACTCAGAGGAGTAGCTTAATAACACATGAACTCACCCACACTGGAGTTAAACAGTTTGTGTGTGGTCAGTGTGGAAAGGCCTTTACTCGGATGATTTATTTAAGAAAACATGAACTCATCCACACTGGAGTTAAACAGTTTGTATGTGGTCAGTGTGGAAAGGCCTTTACTCAGATGAGTCACTTAAGAACACATGAACTCATCCACAATGGATTTAAACAGTTTGTGTGTGGTCAATGTGGAAAGGCCTTCACTCAGAGGAGTAACTTAAGAACACATGAACTCATCCACAATGGAGTTAAACAGTTTGTGTGTGGTCAGTGTGGAAAGTCCTTTACTCAGAGGAGTAGCTTAATAACACATGAACTCACCCACACTGGAGTTAAACAGTTTGTGTGTGGTCAGTGTGGAAAGGCCTTTAAACGGATGATTTCTTTAAGAAAACATGAACTTATCCACTCTGGTCAATTTCCCTAAAAACGCCAAAAAATAACGTGCCCAAAGTAAATCGAAAGCTGTTCTTCAACCCTTTGCAGCATCTTCATGGGGTTTGTCTCATTTAAAAGAAAACACTCTGAATTTTTTGGCAAAACAGTCATAATCTCTCTAAGTACTCCGGCCACTGAGTTACAGTCATCTAAACATACTGAACTTGAAGAAAATAAATTTGGCCTGGGTGTTTTTTTGGATACAAATGCTTGCAAATAACACACAGCTTCAGATCCGGGCTGGAAAATGCAACAGAAATGTACAACGAAGTGTTATCCAGCTGAGGTCAAAATTTTGTAACAATACCACAAAAAATGAATATATTGCACAGCTTTTTCCTCAGGTAGTCCCAGGCGTTTTTGAACTGTTCCAAATTGTGCCAAATGGCACAGTTTGGAAAAACGTCTAACTTTTGAATGATTCAATATAGATGCTTCATCTTGGGCTCTAATGAAAGGTGACACTCAGGGCTGTGTGTGTGTGGGGGGGTTGTTCCCCCCCCTTGCTACAGAGGACGGACATCGGCCATCGCTACATGACGGAATAGACTCATGTGGCGATGTGGCAACCGCGGCGCAGTCACCGCAGCTTCCCCGCCCCTCGCTACAGAAGAGTAGCGGGGGGGACGTTCACGGTCCGGACGTGGCGCACGTACCGTGTACCGCGGCGCATGGACTTCGGACTTCGTGCGCCGCACAGTTGTAATTTCCCGATCGGTCAAAAGTCATTTTTGATTTCACTTTTCAGGGATACAGAATAATTTAGCTTATAACACTTACCTCTTCACAGCAGCAGTGTCCTGGCGAACTTCTCCTCACTGTCAGACGAACGCGACGCTGGTCCCTTGTTACGGACTCGTGGTTCTGGTCTCGCGACCCGGTCGAAATAATAATTCCATTATTGCGGTTTTGCGCTTCCATGATTGCGGTTTTGGCGAATGATTTATGACCTTCGCCGTCGGCCTCCGTCGGTCTATGATGACCATGGAAGAGAATCCTAAACGTCTATTCTGCTGGAATAAAAAAAAAAAAAAGCACCGCCTGTGGCTGAACAGGCCGATGCGCGAATGGCAGTCCCTGTCACACAGGTCACACTTGTGGGTGGTCTCCGTGCAGCTGGGTCTGTGACGGTTCTTCCTGCGGGACCTTTTTTTCATCTGCAGCAGTCAGTCTGTCTTCACCCAGCCTTACACAATACAGCTTTCGAACTTCTGTGCTTCAGTTGGCTCGCTGCATTCACAGCATTGGTAGGCGGGCCCTTCTTGCTAGGTTTTCAGTCATTGGTTCTTCAAGGTTTCAGAAACCCAATTCAAGGCTCTTATTAGTCGAATGAGAGGTCAATCATATCTGATCTGTTCGCGGCTGTGTCTGTAGTGGAAGAACGGAAATGCAGCTTTTTTTTTTCAGTGCGCTCTTGGCGCAGCGCCCTCATGCGTCCTAGAGCGCACGAGAGCACCCTCGTGCGCTCTCGGACGCAGAGACGTACCCGTCCGCGGTACACAGGAGTGCAACAGGTTAAACAGTTTGTATGTGGTCAGTGTGGAAAGGCCTTACTCTGATGAGTCACTTCAGAGCACATGAAGTCACCCACACTGGAGTTAAACAGTTTGTGTGTGGTCAGTGTGGAAAGGCCTTCACTCAGAGGAGTAACTTAAGAACACATGAACTCACCCACAATGGAGTTAAACAGTTTGTGTGGTCAGTGTGGAAAGGCCTTTACTCAGAGGAGTAGCTTAAGAACACATGAACTCATCCACACTGGCATTAAACAGTTTGTGTGTGATCAGTGTGGAAAGGCCTTTACTGTGATTAGTCACTTAAGGACACATAAAGTCATTCACACTGGAGTTAAACAGTTTGTATGTGGTCAGTGTGGAAAGGCCTTTTCTCATATGAGTTCCTTAAAAACATAAACTCATCCATACTGGAGTTAAACCGTTTGTATGTGGTCAGTGTGGAAAGGCCTTTACTCTGATGAGTCACTTAAGAACACATGAAGTCATCCACACGGGAGTTAGTTTGTGTGTGGTCAGTGTGGAAAGGCTTTTACACAGAGGGGAAGCTTAAGAGCACATGAACTCATCCACACTGGACTTAAACCATTTGTGTGTGGTGAGTGTGGAGAGGCCTTTTACTCAGAAAGGTAACTTAGAACAACATCAGCTCACCCACAGTAAAGTTAAATCCATCCATCCATCCATCCATCTTCTACCGCTTTTCCGGAGGTCCGGGTCGCGGAGGCAGCAGTTCAAGCAGAGAAGCCCAGACTTCCCTCTCCCCAGCCACCTGCTCCAGCTCTTCAGAGGGGATACCAAGGCGTTCCCAGACCAGCTGGGAGACATAGTCTCTCCACCGAGTCCTGGGTCTGCCCCGGGGTCTCCTCCCAGTGGGACGTACCTGAAACACCTCAAGTGGGAGGCGTCCAGGAGGCATCCTAATCAGATGCCCATACCACCTCAACTGACTCCTTTCAATGTGGAGGATCAGCGGTTCTACTCTGAGCCTCTCCCGGATGACTGAGCTCCTCACCCTATCTCTGAGGGTGAGCCCAGCAATCCTACGGAGAAAGCTCATTTCAGCCGCTTGTATCCGCGATCTCGTTCTTTCGGTCATTACCCAAAGCTCGTGACCATAGGTGAGAGTAGGAACGTAGATTGACTGGTAAATCGACAGCTTTGTCTTAGAACTAAGCTCCCTCTTCACCACAACAGACCGGTACAACGTCCGCATCACTGCAGCTGCTGCTCCAATCCGTCTGTCGATCTCTCGCTCCATTTTCCCCTCACTCGTGAACAAGACCCCAAGATACTTAAACTCCTCCACTTGGGGCAGGAGCCTGTCCCCAACCCGGAGAGGACAATCCACCTTTTTCCGACTGAGGACCATGGACTCGGACTTGGAGGTGCTGATTCTCATCCCAGCCGCTTCACACTCAGCGGCAAACCGTCCCAGCAAGAGCTGTAGGTCATTGCTGGATGAAGCCAACAGGACAACATCATCTGCAAACAACAGAGATGAGATCCTGTGGTCACCAAGCATGACACCCTCCATTCCCTGGCTGCGCCTAGAAATCCTGTCCATAAAAATTATGAACAGGATCGGTGACAAAGGGCAGCCCTGGCGGAGTCCAACTCTCACTGGGAATGACTCCGACCAAGTGTTGGCAATACGAACCAAACTCTCACAACGGTCGTACAGAGACCGAATAGCTCGTAACAACAAGCCCGATACCCCATACTCCCGAAGCACCCCCCACAAAAATCCACGAGGGACGCGGTCAAATGCCTTCTCCAAGTCCACAAAACACATGTAAACTGGTTGGGCAAACTCCCACGAACCCTCAAGAATTCTCGAGAGGGTAAAGAGCTGGTCCAATGTGCCACGGCCAGGACGAAAACCACATTGCTCCTCCTGAATCCGAGGTTCGACCAACGACCGGACTCTCCTCTCCAGTACCTTGGCATAGACCTTCCCAGGGAGGCTGAGGAGTGTGATCCCTCTAAAGTTGGAGCACACCCTCCGGTCCCCTTTTTTGAAGAGAGGAACCACCACCCCGGTTTGCCATGCCAAAGGCACTGCCCCCAAGCTTTCTAAAGTTAAATCAACTCGTGTTAAATGTGGGAAGGCTTTTACTGGAGTGAATCTCTCAAAATCACATGCAGGGGGGACCCACACTAGAGCTAAAAGTGAGACATACAGTATTTCACACAGACTTTGATCTTTTCTGAGACAGAAAGTTGTTCTTGTTACAGGTTTAAGTTTAGAAACCTTGAGATCAGGCTGCACCGGATTCAAATCCCTTAAAAGTCTGAACCAACACCATTTGATTTAGAAAGCGGAGATGGTCCATGTTTTGATTGTATGTCTGACTTTTTCTTCTCTGTTCGTGCTTGATCAACTCAGTTCAGTTAATTTAATTTCAAATCTCCTTCATTTGTATAGTGCCAAATCACAACTAGGGTTCCCACGGGTGCTGGAATTCCTTAAAAATGCTTGAATTTTAATGTTGTATTTTCAAGGTTTTAAAAGTGATTTGAGTTTTACAGAAAGTGCTGGAAAATGCTAGAAATTGTAAGCACATTTCTTTTTCAACAAATGTCTGTCTGAGTAAATAGCTATATGTTGGAAAATTGTATGTAAATGGTTATCATTTTATTAATAACTCATGAAGTGAAAATTGATATTCTTATATGTATGATGCTTTTTCTTATTAGTCATAAATACAACTTGTGCCTCTTCTTATAATCACTGTTAGTGACTAAGCTGCATCACCCTTCTGTTTTTTCATATGATGTGTGATAAAAGAGTGTTGACATATGCAAATCTTTATGCTGTATCAAGACTTGTCCCCTGTACACCCTGTGCATCTTATTTTTTCTGCAAAAGACTGTTGTATGTTATCATTTAACCATTTCATCTGTTAACTATGACCGGAAGCACTGGTTTGTTGCAGGCCCATATATGGAGTTGTTTCCCCCTCTCTGCCTTTACTGAGTGGAGAAGCAGATGTTCTCCCCGCGATAAGAGTGTTCATGCAATTTATCTCCTACACACACTTGAAGACGTACAGAGCGTACTTTTGCTTATGTGGTAATTCCGTTGTTCTGCTTTTGCTGAGTTTGTCACATACTCCCATGTATATAAAGAAGGCAACTGCGGACTGCCCCTCAGTGTTCAGCTCATCCTGTAAATGGTATGTGTTGATTACTCCTTGTGCAAGTAAAAACTTCAAAGGCTCTGCGTGTCTTAAGTCTGATCTTTGATTCAGTCTAATACCTTTTTGTACTCTGTATTTGTGAGGTTATATTTCAGACTTCTGACACTATAGTTCACTAATTATATGGAAAAAAATAAAATAAACCGGAGAACCTAAAATGATTACTTCTCGGCCTGTGCCTCAGTTGACTTCTGTGTGACAGGTCAGTTAGTTTTCACACACATACACACACAAAGCCGCATGGGTGTAGTGACTGCACCATCATGGCGTGAACAGTGGCATGGCATTGGTTAATTTTTGTGGTGGGGAAGCCAAGTGAAACAGAGATGGTTGTGTTTTTCTCTCTCTCTCTCAGGTTAATATCTGTAAAACTGTTTTATTTCACTGATATTAAACTGGATAAAATATTGAAGATGACCAAAAAACTGGCAGAATTCCTGCAGTTCAGCGCCTGGTGAAGTTACACACACACACGCAGGGATCCACAGTTTCTGCACTAAACAACCACAGTAAAATCATTAATTAAATAGCAGGAATAACACATTCAGCAAACATCAAAGTCAGCATAACCAGGGGTGGTTCTAGGATCAGCGCTTTTGGGGTGCTGAGCACCCAGTGAGCGCCACCGTCTCCACACACCCACCCTTTTTACAAACACACAGGCATGCATGCACACAAATCAACCTGTTTATTCTAATACAGTTTGGGATTATTATTACTATTATTATCATCATCACCATCATCTCACCTGGTTATTCCTTCACACTCTCTCCCTCTCCATCCTCCTCTCTTCCCCTTTGCACCAACAAATCATGATATTGTGATCAACCTGAAAATAAATAGAATAGAATTAGTGAAATTCAGGGCAGGAGAGTTGAAGTCAGTGTATCTTGTGACAAAATTGTGAATAATTTAGATAGAAATCAGACACTGATAATCTTTTCTTGATGTTACAGAGACCATTTACAGATTCTAAGGATATGCTGTAAAGGCACACACAGCCATGTCATTTTAAAGATGTTTTTCAGCTGATAGAATGATCAGTAGGGCTTATGAACACAATAATTTTTAAATCAAATTCCTTTTACAGGAGAAGCTGTATTCTCCTTTATGGGTTTAAAATAAAACAGGAATCATTTCCTGCATCAGTAATTTAATACAACATAGACATTTCTCCTCATAGCTTGTTTATAATGTCTGTTACTACAACTTCACACATTTCAGAACAAACTAGACAGACTTCATCGTGGATTGTCCTGAAACGTTTCCAGGAAATCTGGTCACCTACTGTGGACAGTGAAGTCACATCATTTTGACCTCAGTCTCTCACCTGAACCTGGTTCTTTTCTCTGAAAAAATTTTATGTCCATGAGGAGGAGAGCGGAATTCAAACTCCCAACTCTCCAGTTATTGGGCAACCTGCTCTACCTCCTGAGCCACTACCAACCCATTTTTGTTTCTCTTGGAGAAATAATGCAACTGTGAGCTAGAAAACAACTACTTAACATGTCAAATATAATAAAATGAAATAAATTAAGGCTGTTTATGGTTGCTTTTTGTCTGACAACATATTTATTCTTGCTGTGCAGTTTATGGTTAGAACATTTTACATGGTTTCAGATAGCTTTAACTTGTTAAGCAATTTGATAAGTCAAATTTTCTTGCTCTGTTGTTGGCAGATAATTTTTCTTAAAATAAGCAAAAACTTCTGGCAATAGATAATTTTAGTTATTATTTTTTCATAAATCTGCCAACAAAGTAACATTAAATTGCTTAAAACAAATAAAAACTGTACTTAAAGCAAGTAAACTCTTACAAAAAACTGCCCAACAAAAAGAAATTCTTGTCTTGTCAAAATTATCTTGTGAGAGAAAAATAAGGATATAGCCTTGATTTAAGATATTTTATCTTTACTAAGATTTCCATCATATTCGGTGTTAGTCTAATGTCCCTCCCCCCCCCCCCTCTCTCTGACACACTTGGGGGCATGATATTGGTGTTCTTACATTTTTAAATTGTACAATAAAGCCATTTTTTAAAAGAAACTCTCTCTCTCTCCCTCTCTCTCTCTCTCTCTCTCTCTCTCACTGTTTCTTCACTGCGGCTGAAGGAGGAGGGCGGAAATAGGGAACTCTGTGGTTTGTTTGGACTTTTTTTCTGTTTTCTACTACTGGCCGCATTTTCAGTTTTTGTTTTTTTGGGTGGAGGATGGCGACCTTGGAAATGCCACCTCCATCTATCCACCAGGGGGTGAGGATCGTTCCCCCGGACAGCACTGCTACTGTGAAGGAGGTGCTTCTGGCTGTGGCCGAGCAGGTGGGCCATGATGCGATCTGCTTTGCGTCCCCAATGAATAGAGCTGTGGTTGTGTTTCTGGCTGCTGAAGAGGATGCTCACACCCTGATTGTACGCGGTGTTGTTATCGGGAAAACGTATGTACAGGTGTCCCCCTTATCTGTCCCATCAACGCGAATCACCGTCTCAGGTGTTCCACCTTTCATCACTGACGAGCAGTTAGCGACGGAGCTCCGCAGATTTGGGAAGTTTGCGGGCCCGTTTACAACTCTGACTTTGGGATGCAAGGACACCAAGTTAAAACACGTGAAATCACTCCGGCGACAGGTGTTCATGTTTCTAGACTCGCCCACTCAAACTCTGGAAGTGTCCTTCCGGGTCAAACACGGGGATGGCTCCTATATAGTGTATGTGAGCTCAGGACAGATGAAGTGTTTTGAATGTGGAGACGTGGGCCATAAACAGTTCGCTTGTCCGCACAGGCAGCGGACGGAGGGCCCTGATGGAGCTGTGGATGGTGCCAGCGGCGAGCCCTCCGCTCCCGCCGCTACTGCGGACGACGTTGCGGGGCCTTCCGCCGGCCCTTCCACCGGCCCTGCTCCGGAGCCTGCCACTGTGTCTGTGGACGGCCCAGCTGTGGCGCCCACGGCCCAGCTTACGGCCGGGAGCGTTGATGGTGATGGCGCCAAAAATGTCACTGATGGTGCGTCACAATCATCTCGCTGTGTGACATCAGCGGCTGTGCCTCCGGAAGCTGCTACCGTTTTGGAGCAGGAGACGGAGCACCGACCTGATGGTGCGTCAGAATCTCGCTGTGTGACATCAGCGGCTGTGCTTCCGGAGGCTGCGACCGTTTCACAGCAGGGGATGGAACAGCGACATTCAGCAGCTGTGGGTGGCGTCCAGGAAAATGTGGCCTATGATGAATCCACTGGCCCAGGAGAACCAACCAGTCAGCTGAGTTGTGCTGACGAAGAAATGGAATCTGATCCCGACACTGTGTCTAATACTGAGTCTATTGGGGCATAATGCAGTACAAGCACGAGTTTGTATTCACTGGAAGAAATAAATGCTTTTTTGGATGAAACCTATAACAAAGCCATTAAAGTCACTGACTACTTCAGTGACACTGATAAATTCATTAAGTCTGTTGATGTGCTAAGAAGGCAGGTTGGTCTTGACCTCCTGGATGAAAGGAAACGTTTTCGCCTCAAGAAACACCTGACAGCCCTGCGTAAAGCAGCAGGGAGAACAGGGGTCAAGCGCGCCTGACAGGAGGAATAAATGGCAGTTGTCCCTCTGCCTGTCTTACACATTTTTGGGATATTGTTTGATCAGACTTTTATATGATGTTTCTAATTGACTGTAATTGACTGTCACGGAACTGGATCTTTACCTGCAGGGCGTGGATGCCCCACCGTTTTCTTTCTACACTCTGGACGAGCCTGCTGCACCGATGACTTGCTTGAAACTCCCGCATGGTCTAAGGACTCCAATCCATCTGAGATGAGGAAACTGTCTCTGGGATGTGCAACGGAACTGGCTGTGGCCGCGCAGCGCTATCTCTGCTGCCGGAGGAAGGGGGCTTGGCCTTGCTTAAGAACTGGGGGCCTGTGTGTGTGTGGGGGGGGGGGTAGACTTATGTTTGCACTTTTTCCAATGTGAGACACTTGGTGGAATGATGTTGGTGTGCTTACATTTTTTTTAATTGTGCAATAAAGGCTTATTTTAAAAGTCAAAGTCAAAGTGATGACAGCAGAGCACAAAGTTACAGTGGATATAAAAAGTCTACACACCCCTGTTCAAATGCTAGGTTTTTGTAATGTAAAAAAATGAGACCAAGATAAATGATTTAAAAACTTTTTCTAACATTGTGACCTATAACCTGTACAACCCAACTGAAACCTTTTAAGGAGAAAAATAAAAATAAAAAAATTACAATAACCCATTTGTATAAATATGCACACCCTCTTATAACTGGGGATGTGGCTGTGTTCAGAATTAACCAGTCACATTGAAATTCATGTTAAATGGGAGTCAGCACATGCCTGCTACCATTTAAAGTGCCTCTGATTAACCCCAAATAAAGTTCAGCAGTTCTCGTAGGCTTTTCCTGATATTTTTGTAGTCACATCTTACAGCACAAGCCATGGTCCGCAGAGAGCTTCCAAAGCATCAGAGGGATCTGATTGTTCAAAGGTATCAGTCAGGAGAAGGGTACAAAAGAATTTCCAAAGCATTAAATGTACCATGGAACATAGTGAAGACAGTCATCATCAAGTGGAGAAAATAGAGGATGTTCAAGAACTGGACATCCCTCCAAAACTGATGAAAAGATGAGAAGAAAACTGATCAGGGAGGCTGCCAACTGGACGACAGCAACATTGAAGGCGCTGCAGGAATTTTTGGCAAGTACTGGCTGTTTAATACATGTGACAACAATCTCCTATCTAGGGTTGCAAGACAGAAGCCTTATCTTAGGAAGAAAAACATCCCAAAACATAATTGAAATCTCCCAAATGCATGTGTGAAAATGTGTTTTGGTCCGATGAAACCAAGGTTGAACTTTTTGGCCATAACTCCAAAAGGTATATTTAGCACAAACACAACACTGCTCATCACCAAAAGAACACCATACCTACAGTGAAGCATGGTGGTGGCAGCATCATGCTTTGGGGCTGTTTTTCTTCAGCTGGAACTGGAGCTTTATTCAAGGTGGAGGGAATTATGATGAGTTCCAAATACCAGTCAGTGTTGGCACAAAGCCTTCAGGCTTCTGCTAGAAAGCTGAATATGAAGAGGAACTTCATCTTTCAGCACGACAATGACTCAAAGCACACATCCATATCAACAAAAGAATAGCTTCACCAGAAGAAGATTAAGGTTTTGGAATGGTCCAGCCAGAGTCCAGACCTGAATCTGATGGAACATCTGTGGAGTGATCTGAAGAGGGCTATGCACAGGAGATGCCCTCACAATCTGACAGATTTGGAACGTTTTTACTAAGAAGAGTGGGCAAATATTGCCACACCAAGATGTGCCATGCTGAAAGACTCCTACCCAAAAAGACTGAGTGCTGTAATAAAAGCCAAAAGTGCTACAACAAAGTATTAATTTAAGGGTGTCCATATTTATGCAAACCACTTATTGTAAGTTTTTTTTATTTTTTATTTTTCCGCTTAAAAGTTTTCAGTTTGTTTTTCAATTGGATTGTACAGGTTATAGGTCACGTTAACGGTGGAAAAAGTTTTGAAATGATTTATCTTGGTCTCATTTTTTTACATCACAAAAACCTGGCATTTGAACAAGGATGTGTAGACTTAAGCCATCCATCTTCTACCACTTATCCGGGGATCTGGGTCGTGGGGGCCTCAGTCCAGGCTGAGTAGCAAAGACTTCTGCCTGGTTCACATAGCACCATGATCCCTATGGTCCCTCCTGCAGGTGGTGAGCCCACTGGAGGGTGGACCCATGTGTCTCCTTTGGATACACTGGATCCTTGATGTAACGTTTTTCATGGAGATCCACTGGATTGTTCTTAGTCTGACCCTTCATCCAGGACCACTTTGCCTTGGTTGACCCTACCAGGGGCATGGTGCCACTGATAACATAGCTCCTGTCATCAGTTGAGAACTCAAACCCCTCCACCACAATAAGGTGGCAATCCATGGAGGGGTAGACTTTTTATATCCAGTGTATATCAGTGAAGTATTTCTGATTCAAACAACGCGTAACAGCAGCAATGTCATAGCGAATTAAGTTTTGACAGCTCACATGCACAATGCCAAACACAGGAAGGAACCACACAGATCGGCACGTTTGACAATTTTATTAATAGCAAAAATCCAAAGCGCACAGCTGCAGAAACAGTCACTCGCCAGAGGAAAGGTCCTGTGGAGAGAAGACAAGAGCCGTGAGCTGAGGAGTGGAGTAAGGGAAAGTGAGTGAGCCAAATTACCACTTACTTGGGAAATCTAAGGAAGACCGGCAGGACCCAGCGGGGAATAGATGAACCAGTAGGGTAAGGGGGGGGGGGGAAGATGAGCTGATGGTGCCTGACCGGGTGGAGTAGATCACTTAGGAATGGTGTGGTGAGGCAGGAGAGCGCGCGCAGTCCCGGAGACACACCTACACGGTGGCAGCAACCTGAGAAGGAAAAGAGAAATAAGGTTAACGGCGTGTTAACGCTTAAGACTTATTATAACTTGCCTTATCACGGGCAGTATACCCAGCCAGCGTTGATTGCACAGAGGGAGCCTCCTTATGTACGCTTGCTGATGAGCGGATGCAGGTGTGTCTTCTGCCTCAGGTGCAGTGATGAATTCATGAATGTGAGACCGGAGGGGAGGGGCGCGCTCCCGCTGCCCATGACAAGCAATCAAAAACCATCACAGGTGACCAGTGTTGGGAGTAATGCGTTACAAATTAACACGTTACAGTAACACATATGCGTTACTGTAATGCCACTACTTTTGCAGTAACGTGCTGTGTAACAAAATTACTGTTTAAAAGATCAGTAATGTATTACAGTTACTGAAATTTGATCAGATGCATTACTCGCATTACTCCTTTTTTTAATATGGATAGATATTTTAGCACAAATAAACTGATCCTACCAAAGCTGGCGCAGCTGTCAGTCTCCTCCACAGATAATTTTCCCGTCCTGCCTCAGTTCACACCACAACCCAGTGGCGACTTCTCATATTGAGCCCTTATCACCTGTTGTCTGACCGGTGAGTAGCCCCCAACAGCTCCTACCTCTGTGATTGAACATGAGTATTTTTTGAGCAAGGAGCTTGTCTTTAATGTCCGCAGTTGTGTAAATGTGTAACTTGTGTAAGTAATTGTGTAAGTTTTCTTACGTACAGAGAAAACGTGACTGTGATTTGTTGCAGTAAAGAACAGCTTCTTCAAAGCAGTGAGCTTTCATTTATCTGTGCTGTTTTATCTTATTCATGTACACGCTGTTGTGATCTGCAACTATTATATGGAAGTAAATTCTCTAAATATGCATTTTTAATCGGCTGGTCCAGGGGTGTCAAACATATAGCTCGTGGTCCAAAAATGGCCCACCAGGGGGTCCAAAATTTTCTCTGTGAATTTACAGCTTTATTTCTAGTAAATTTCTGACTTTCTACTGATTACAATAGTTTATGTATATCTGAGATATTTTCTTTGTAAGATGAGACTTTTTTCTCAGTTTTTTTTTTTTTTTTTTTTTTGCTGATGAGAACAAGGGACCCTTGATCTTGCTCTCTGTGCAAGATGATTTAAATATGCATTTAGAAGTAACATCAAAGTTACTTTTCCAAGTAACTAGTTACTTTACTCATACAGTAACTCAAAAGTAACTCAGTTACTTTTGTAAAGCAGTAACTGTAACTAGTTACTATTTTTTAGTAACTTGCCCAACACTGCAGGTGACAAAACTACACTACAAAGAGTATCTCTTGCCTTTTTAGAGGTGCTTTCTTCTGGCCTTCTTTAAAGAAAAATCCTTCATTATGTCCTTTAACCACTTGCGCTCCGTTGTTCCGCGGCCGGGCAAGTCTCTGCGTCCTATGACGCACGAGGGCGCGCGAGAGCGCGCTCGTGCACCCTCGTGCGCATGACGCATGATGGTGGTGGTGGTGATGTAGTAGCGTCCAAGCGCCACTCAAAAAAAAACTGCAGAGACAGCCGTGAACAGATTAGTTCATCTGATTGACCTCTCATTCGACTAATAAGAGCCTTGAATTGAGTTTCTGAAACCTTGAAGAACCAATGAATGAAAATCTAGGAAGGAGGACCCGCCTACTGTGAACGCAGGAGCCAATTGAAGCACAGAAATTCTGGCTGGGTGAAGCGGTATTTACTGCTGCAGAAGGACTCTGTACGAATCTCCTACAGACCCAGGCTCACCCAGCAGCATGGAGAACACCCACAAGTGGGACCTGCACTCATTCCAGCAGAATAGACGGAGGCCGACGACAAAAGTCGTAAATCATTCACCAAAACGGCAATAATGGAATTATATTGATCGGGATCCACGAGCGGAGCAGCGTCGCGTTCGTCTGACGCGTGGGAAGAGCTGTTCGCCACGACTCTGCTGCTTTGAAGAGGTAAGGTGTTATAAGCTAAATTATTATTTATCCCTGAAAACTGTAATCCAAAAATGACTTTTGACCGATCGGTAAATTAGAACTGTACTGCGCACGAAATACGAAGTGCGTGCGCCGCGATAAACGGTTCATTTGCCGTGTTCGGACCGTGAACGCCCCCCACCCCGCTGCAGAAGAGGAGCGGGGGGGGGGCACGGACCGAACGCTCCCCGGTCCGCGGGGGGGAAGCATATCAGTCTATTCCATCATGTAGCGATGGCCCTCTTCTGTAGCGAGGGGGGGGGGGCGTTCACGGTCTGTTCACGGTTCCCCCCCCCCCACACACACACAGTAGCGAGTGGGGTGGGAGCCGCTGTGAAAACATGCAAGGAAAAAAAAAAAAGAGTGTATTCCGTCATGTAGCGAGGGCCGAATTTGGTCCTTGGTAGCGGGGGGGGGGAACGACCCCCCGCCCACACACACACACAGACACAGCCCTGAGTGTGACCTTTCATTAGAGCCTAAAATGAAGATTCTACATTGAATTATTCAAAAGTTACAGACGTTTTTCCAAACTGTGCCATTTGGCACAATTTGGCACAGTTCCATAACGCCTGGGAACAGCCTGAGAACAAAGCTGTGTAAAATATTCATTTTTGGTGGTATTGTTACCAAATTTGGATCTCAGCTGGATAACACTTGGTTCTACATTTCTGTTGCATTTTCCAGCCGGATCGGACAGCTGTGTGTTATTTACAAGCATTTGTATCCAACAAAACACTGTGTCCAATTTTTTTTCTTCAAGTTCAGTATGTTTAG
The DNA here is from genome assembly GCA_020510985.1 of Pholidichthys leucotaenia. Taxonomy (NCBI): domain Eukaryota; kingdom Metazoa; phylum Chordata; class Actinopteri; order Cichliformes; family Pholidichthyidae; genus Pholidichthys; species Pholidichthys leucotaenia. Next base: position 286,843,386 of record CM035844.1, on the reverse strand, counting down.
ATGACTGTAACTCAGTGGCCGGAGCATGTAGAGAGATTATGGTTTTTTTGCAAAAAATTCAAAGTGTTTTCTTTTAAATGAGACCAACCCCATGAAGATGCTGCAAAGGGTTGAATAACAGCTTTCGATTTACTTTGGGCATGTTATTTTTGGGCATTTTTAGGAAAATTGCCCGGAGTGCAAGTGGTAAAGTCCAGCTCACGAATAAGGTCATGCTCTATGAATGCATGCTTAATCCAGTCTACTTTTTACCAAGCTTGACTCCACTGTCCCACACACAGCTGTATGATGTAAGCAATCGTGGAATTTCCGAGCAACCTGGCTTTTCTTGTGCTGGTCTCCATCTCTCAGCTGGTATTCTCCACTGACCTGCTCTCTTTCAGCAGGATCTAGTGGTGCCTTGTCTTCTCCTCCAGGTGAGTGCTTTAATGGCCCACCTGTCTCCTCGGTGCCATAATTAGCAGCCTCACCTCCACTCGATGCTCCAGCTTTGAAAAATCTTTCACACTTCAGGATTTTTTGAGCAATTCATTTTCCCTAAGCTCTTTTCCTCTCAATAATTTTATGACTGCCACTCTCAAACTTTTTTCCAGACATTTTGCTCTAGCTAGTTACTTCTTACTTCTCACTGGTGCTTGCATAGTAACATGTCAAAACAGTTCCTCTGATAGGCTATTGTCACATGGTACCCACATGGGGCACTTGTAAATTGGACCAATCAGCAACCACACACAAATATCAAGTGATAGACATAGAATATGACCAATTAACAACAATGTGATCTTTTTATTAGCTTATGATAGGTCCCTGGGCTTCAGCCCAGCATAGCCCATGCATTAAGGTGGCCTTGTGTGTGAGAGGATTGACCATGCCATTTGCTTGGTGGGGGTGTTTTCATTTTCAAAAAGTTTAATCCAGAAACTACTGAATATGTTTTGGATGTTATTTCAGCTTGTCAAAGACAAACTAAGAATTTAAAATCACAACTTTTCTCACTCCAGTTTTTTGGGGTTCTGAGTTTGAATTTAGGGGTGCTACAGTGCCCCTAAAAACGGCCTATCACCACCCATGAGCATAAGGACATTAGTTCAATTAGCAGTGATGGCAAAGAGAGAGGAGTTTACAGGTGCAGCTTTGCATTAGAGTACCGTGGTTTGTCATTTTATTTAAAAAATTATAATCATCGTTCTAAAAATCAAAAAGGCTTGAAGTAGTTCACTGTGGCTGCAATGAATATTGAATAATAATAATAATAATGCATCAGATTTATTTAGCGCTTTATCATAGACCCCTCAAAGATACTTTACAAATAGATACATTATTCATTCACTCCAGACAGACAATGGTAGTGGTAAGCTACTACTGTAGCCACAGCTGCCCTGAGGCAGGCTGATGGAAACGTGGCTGCCAATCCGTGCCAACAGCCTCTCCAGCCACGACCGAACATTTATACACATTCATACCCAGTGTTATGGACACTGGAGGCAAGGTGGGTAAAGTGTCTTGCCCAGGGACACAATGGCAGGATATCTGTGGAGAGCGTGATTCAAACCGCCAACCATCCAGTTATTGGACGACCTGCTCTACCTCCTGAGCCACTGCCGCCCAAATAGAAGTGGTGTTTTAAAGTGATACTGCAGGTTAAAATATTTAAACATTTGTTCATAGTGTGTCTTGGAAGTTTACCTTTTAAATGTTAGTACAGGTTTAACTGTAGTTTACAGCACCTAAAGGCAGAAATTTAGATGTGAAGTGTCAGTTTTCAGAACTGCTCCTAAAACATTTTTTCCAAAATGCTTCATATGACGCAAAAAATCTGCTGTGTACAGTAGCAGTGGGAGTGAAATACACTAATAAAAAGTTAGGGATATTCAGCTTTCTGGTGAAATTTCAGGATGGACCCAAAATGCACTGTAACCTTTACAGGTGAACTTAATTTGACCTTCTCTAACCTTCTGAATGCACATTTCCAACTGTTGAGTGTTTCAGTACTTTTCACATGACTTGCTGTTCTTTAACAAGGTGTAGTCTAGTCAAAAAAGGGGGTTAGCGTGCACCTTTGGAAATATATTTTTAATTGGTATCATTAGATGGAAAAATATGTGTAGAAAATGGTTTGCTATGTTACCAGTTGCATAAATTGTCCCACGTGACTTTTTTATGCAAGTTCAGCATGGGACCTCGGGAAACTTATCAAATCTCAATTTTAGGGGTAGGGAAAATACAAATTAGCTTATCTTTAGATTGCAACATCACAGCTACATGTAATACCACTCAAAATGTTCGGAATGATCTCGGCTTTCCATTGGTGGGTAAATATCAAAATTCGGTGCAATAATTAGGTCAGCAGAGGGCAAAAGGTCGCCAAACTAGGTCATTGCTGAAAATTTTGCATCGTGTCAATTAAAGCTTATGCCAGCCCCCCAGTGGTTCGTTCAACAGTTTTAATGGCTAGATATTGTCGACAGGATGCAAATTGATCACTTTGATGTGACAAAACAAGATTATCTTATAAATGGCTCATACTGTACGAACATCTGTTTTATCCATTTTTACGAAAGCTAAAATATGGGGTAGGGGAAACTAAAATGCACGTAGCTTTTGAACCACACAAGATAAATGCGATATCTACCACTCATCTTGACCGTTTTGCATTCCGCTATTCATTCATACAAAGTTTCTGCAGATGGAGCCAGAAATGTGGTCACCAGAGGTCAAAAGGTCACAGATTTGAGACACGGTGTGTGTATAAATCGCTCCATTAGCAGCCTTTCCATTGCTTCGCTCACTGTTTTGAGGCAGAAGAGAGCCTTGGCGTATGCCTTCCCACTTAGAACGCCTTTTAGGGATCCACTTTGCATTAGCTGTGCCTCCAACAAAATTTCTGCGTATCCAGAACCCTTCATTTTATGGCCAGTAAGCATGCCAATGTAGTTCATGGAAGTGTGAAAGGCGCCAATGGTTATCACATGATTGGAAAATTCTTCTGGATAACGCCAGATTATGGGGAGAGCTTTCATACATACTCTCAAATCGAATGTATTCAGGACCCACTTCTGACCAACTTCAGCCGTTGCCTCCTCTGAGCGCTTCAGTAACTCACGAACGACTGCATTATCGGTTATTGGTTGATGGATAGGTGTAAAATAGTCCACTGTTGATTTCCTGGGTGGAGGGATACCAGTAGCAGAAATGAATCCCCCTAGCCCAGGCACAGGCTGCTTGCCATTGCTTCCAATATATCTGCTAAAGAGCCAGACATAATACTCAAGCATCTTGGTAGAATAGACTGTGTCGTTCTCTGCAGGTGGATCGAATGATGAGCCTTCAGGAAATGTTGGACCAGTACGTTTGAAGTGCAAGGGTGGAATAGTTTCTGGTGTAGGAACTTTCAGGCTCTGCTCTTGTGTCCTATCCAATTCAGGTAAAGTTCGAACATCACGTCTCTGGGGCCCAGGCCTGACTTCCTGTATCATGATCCCTCCAGCACTGTTGACAATGTTACTCCCATGCAAATTTGTTGTGATTTTGTTCAGGTTGTCCCACTCACAGTGGAATACCTCATTTCCCTCTCCAGTCACAATTTGGTGTGTCAGAAAGTTGGAGACTTCATCAAGGGCCTTGGCCAGGGCAGTTTCCAACTCCAAACCAAAATTATAGCTCTCAGAGTGGCCAAGTAGGTTTAAAATCTTTGTGAGCTGCTTGCTACGGAACAAGTGTCTTACAGTCATACACAGGAGCACATGCTTTGGTAACTTCCATTTTCCTCCTGACACTGCCCGGCATATGTCTTGCCCAATGGAATTGACAAGAAGCTTCATCTTCTCACTCATATCCATCTCTTCCTTTCCGTACAGAACTATGTTAAGGAAGTGGATGAGATCCGAAGATAAAAGCCTATCACAACTAAGCTCCATGTCATCAGACGTTGGTGGCCATGGTAGACTTTGGGACTGTCCAAAAGCTTGTTGAATGTTACTGCAAAGAAGAAGTGCGGCATTTTCAAACTTATCCTCGCTTCCAAGATTGTAAGCTTGTGTAAAAGCATCAACAACAGTGATCTTCGAACTGTAGACAAGCCAGAATGAAATTGCGCCAGATTTATCTGGGATGATTTTCATAAAGGAAACATGCTGGATTGGGTCATTCTGCAGGCGTTTCAGTAGTTTTTCAGAGCGATAGTTCTCATTCTCATACCCATTTCGTTTCAACTCTTCGATGAACAGCAAGCGCAAGGAACTTAGCCGTACAACCTCATATTGCTGGACGACATGAATCTGAATATGGTCCCGTACTGATGCCAGAGCCTTCTCATGGGCAATTAGCATTTCGCTGTGCTTCGGTTCTTTAGCTCTGTTGATCCCACGCTCGTAGTTAGAGAAAGTTGTACGGAAGGACTTAAAACATGACTCATGGTGCTTGGCCTCAGCAGAGAAAAGATCAACACCTTTCACCAAGCGATGTAGTCGAGATAGACCCAATTTTTCTGCCTTTGATTCAATTTGCTCCCAAGCATTGTCTTTGTTCCTCCAAGATGAGAACAGTCGAGGCCGCTCAGTTTTTCGGTCAGGTCCTTTAATCTCTACTTTTTCACAGAAAATGCACTCGTGTGGGAAGAGAGGACCTGGGGTAGATTGTTTGCGGGGTGAACGTAATGCCGAGGTTGATGCCTTTGGTTCATTGTCCTGTCCATCTCCAAGATGATCCAAGTTGTAGGTAAAATGCTGATAACACTGACGGTGATACCCAATGCTTTCCAAGTCATCAGGGAGGGATGCAGAAATCTGGTCACATACAGATTGCATACGATGTGGCGAATCATGTGGCTGGTGGAGACGGCGGTCCCGAATACCATGAAGGTACTGTAGTTTTTCTCTATTATAAATGGCTGGTTGGAGGTTTATCATACCAAAACTACTCCCTGTATTTAAGACAGGTATTTTATAATGATCTAATGTAAAATGTGTTTGCTAATAATACTTTTATTGCAAGAAATAACCAAAACGCAGACTGTAAGAACAACATTACATTTATTTAGACAGTCCTTGTCAGTTCACTGTTGGAACATCATCATCATCATCATAGTTATTATCATCATAGTTACAATAATAGGTATCATCATAATCATCATCATAGTTACAACAATAATAGGTATCATCATCATCATCATCATCGTTACAACAATAATAGGTATCATCATCATCGTAGTAACAATAATAGGTATCATCATCATCATCATCATAGTCATCATAGTCATCATATCATCATCACGATAATGATGATACCTATTATTGTAGTTACGATGATGATCATGATACCTATTATGGCATTTTGCGTAATGGCGGTTTTCTTGTGGACGGTGATCCGGATCACCACCAAAATCTAATCATCTGTAGGATACCCCATTTCTGACAATCTGTGAAAATTTCATGAAAATCCGTCCATAACTTTTTGAGTTATCTTGCTAACAAACAGACAAACAGACAAACAGACAAATCCAGACAAACAGACAAATGTAAATCTTGCTATCCTAGGTCTGTTAGCCATGGTTCACTGCAATACAATATAAAGTACTGATTAGAAGTGGAAACCGGAGTGGTGGCTCAGTTGGTAGAGCATCCGCCCCACACCTGGGAGGCAGGGGTTCAAATCCCAGCCGGGTCATACCAAAGACCATATAAAAACGGTGCTTTCTGCCTTCTAGCGTGGTGCTCCGCATAATGGAATGGGGAAAGTAAAGTTACACACAGAGCTACCAGAGGACTGACCCCCCGCTGTAGCTTTCACTACTTACAGTAGCTGTGTGGCCTAGGGTCAGAGAAACGGAGATAGGCGCTGCCCATATACACCTTCAGGTGTGAAGGGATTAACTAACTAACTAACTGTAGTTTTTCAGCTGCAGTTCCTTTGACGTTACTTAATTTTGTGAAAGGGCCATGATCAGATAAAGATGGCACATGAAGCATGCATGTGGCATGGGTGGGCTTTTTGCGAGAAGGCTTTGGAGATGCTGCAGCAGCACTTCCATCTCGTTTTCATTTCAGCATTTTGGCCTCTTTCACATGTTATTCTGAAATGAAGAGTAGGACTATAGCATCAATACCAAAATATCTGAGTTTTAGTTTAGAAAAAAAGAGAATTAAAAGTATCCCTAACGAAAGGTTTCCTTTTTTCCATTATATAAATGAACACATTTAGTTTGTTCTTTTTTACCTCGATAAATGAGAAACCATCAGATACATTCCCTCGTGTCTTTTGTTTGGTTTACATTGCAAAACAAGATCCTGTGGAAGATTACATTTGTAACCAGGTTATCCAATAAAGTATTATTATGGACATTACCTGGAAATCCTGATTCGCCGAGTCACTGCTATGAAATGAGAGGGATTAAAGTGTACGCCAATAAGCCTACTGACTTGAAAGCTGCTACTTTGAAATTTGTAGTACAACTTGTATCGTCTTATATGGATGTGTGGGTCTCATACAAAATTGGTGCTTTGACTTTTGCAGATACATGTGTTTCAAAAAGGTTCTCTGTGGGTATACACCCATCATGGAGATAAGTTTCTGAAACTTAAAGAGTTTTCCAGTATAAATACAGAATATTATTTTATATACCCACCTTGTCTCAAATTTGTGACCTTTTGAGCTCTGGTGACCCCATCTGCAGAAACTTTGTACGAATGAATAGCGGAATGCAAGACAGTCAAGATGAGTGGTAGATATCACATTTATCTTGTGTGGTTCAAAAGTTATGTGCATTTTAGTTTCCCCTACCCCATATTTGAGCTTTCGTAAAAATGGATAAAACAGAAGTTCGTACAGTATGAGCCATTTATAAGATAATCTTGTTTTGTCACATCCAAGTGATCTAGTTGCATCCTGTCGACTATCTAGCCATTAAAACTGTTGAACGAACCACTGGGGGGCTGGCATAAGCTTTAATTGACACAATGCAAAATTTTCAGCAATGACCTATTTTGGTGACCTTTTGCCCTCTGCTGACCTAATTATTGCACCGATTTTTGATATTTACCCACCAATGGAAAGTCGAGATCATTTCGAACATTTTGAGTGGTATTACATGTAGCTGTGATGTTGCAATCTAAAGATGTGCTCATTTGTATTTTCCCTACCCCTAAAATTGAGATTTGATAGTTTGCCGAGGTCCTATGCTGAACTTGCATAAAAAAAAGTCATGTGGGACAATTTATGCAACTGGTAACATAGCAAACCATTTTCTACACATATTTTTCCATCTAATGATACCAATTAAAAATATATTTCCAAAGGTGCATGCTAACCCCCTTTTTTGACTAGACTAGTGCTTAAAGACAAAATTCACAACAGGTGTTTGATTCATGAATCAACCAATAAATTTTCTGGTTCAATTAGAATTGGTATTTAAACAGTCCTCTTCATCATGCTGTTCACATTTTGACATCATGAGACCAAGACGACACCTAACAATTGATCAACAGTACCTCGCCATTGTGAGGCTTCAAACAGAATGTTCTCAGAGGGAAGTGACCACTGAGCTTAGGGTGTCAACAGCAGGTTGCAACAGAGATACAGAGAGACTGGAAGAGTCACAGAAAGGCATACAAGTGGATGTCCTTTGGCCACATCTCACGCTGATGACAACTTCATTGTAAACAGTGCCCTGCGGAACCGGATGATGAATGCCACTCAACGCCAGGCACATTTAAGAGAGGTGAGAGGCACCCAAGTGTCACATCTGACCATTCAAAACCATTTAGATCAGTGTGGTCTGCGTGCTAGATGACCTACAAGGGTACCTGACCACACCACCAGGCACAGGTGTCATCTTGCATGGGCCAGGGAGCATTTACACTGGACAAGGAACCAGTGTGTCACGCGGTGACCCTCGCGGATCACCATAAGACACCAAGAGTCCACCGGTGAGTTTTGCAATGATTGTTATTTATTAACAAAACAAGACACAAGGCTATGAGCCGCTAAGGGCAAAAACACACTAAGCGATACAAGGGTTCGTAGGGCTAACCCTAGCCACTACGAGCTAAACTATGACGAGACAAGAAAGAGCACAAACCTGACATGAAGGTCTAATGAGGCCTCACGAGGATTGTTTGACGATACTCCTGCAATCTAACTGCCGTCAGTGCCCGCCTTATAAAGGCGAACACTAACGAGCAGTGATGACAGACAGCTGACCGATTTTGACAGCCGGAAACCCCACCGAGTGCCTTCACAATAAGAGCCCGGTGAAGCCAGAATATAACCCACAGCCGTCAAAGCCGGCAGCGAATGTACATAGCCTGAGCGCGGACAGGACCGGCGCTCGGGTCGTAATAGTACCCTCCCTCCGAGGGCGGGCTTCCAGAACGCCCATAGACCACCCTGTCCCCCCACCCCCTCCAGTGTTGGAGGATGGGTAGGTCCGGAGGGAGAAAAAGACCAACACAGAATCAGTAAAGGAAAAAGGCAAAACCCAGACCAGACAGACAAAAAAAAAAAAAACTAAACACAGTACAATGACAAAAAATACCAAATATTCAAATCAGATGAAATACACACGGAGGAAAATAAGGCAACTGTAGCATATAACACAAATTACCAAGGATCCCCAAATAACAGTTACAGAAACAGCACAGGAAAGCAAGAGAAAATTAAATCTTTGCCCACATGTTACACAAGAAAATGGCTTCCCACCTGTGTGAATTCTCATGTGAATTTTTAAATAACCAAAAACAGAAAAACAGAGCAATTACTGGCTCATACCCAACTACACATAAAACAAACTAGGGCAACTGCAAGACATAAATACCCGCAGACACCCAAATGATCATAACACAAAGCACACAGGATAGCAAGGGGGGGGGGGGGAAAGAGAAAACAGAACAATCACTGGGACAGATCATCACCAGAAAATGACCACTACCCCCCCCCCCCCGACAGTTTATGTCGACCAGCAGAGACCAGGCGCCATAGGAACAGTTCAGGTGGTCTCCCTGCGTCCAACGGCCGGCGGGTGGTCATGGGAGGCGGAACATGACCAGGCGGCTCACTGCAGTCCAATGCCCAGCATGTCCGCTCCTCTGGTGGCCGAACCAGGTCGCCCAATGAAACACATAACACGTCGGGTGGCTGACCCAGGGCACCGAACCAGCGAAGCAGTCCCTCAGGCGGCCGACCCGTGTCCCTCAGCCACCAGTCCCAGGGAAAGACAGCCCGCGGCGGCCTCCCTGACAAGGACAAAACTCGGGAGAGCCGGGGCGAGCGAACAGGAACCCCCACGGCCCCCGGCGACAATGCGCAGGGGCGGTGACTCAGTAGAGGGGAAAGAAGGCAAGGATGAGCTTGACGGCGAAAGGTCTGCAGCTCCTCCCCCGTCCGGACCACACCGGTGCTGCACCTCTGCTGGACCCCGATTGGGTCCCAGCTGCACCCACGTCGGGCCCCGATTGGGTCAGAACCACACCTGTGGTGGACTCTGATTGGGCCTCTGGTGCACCCACGTCGGACCCCGATTGGGTTGGTGCAGCTCCGCTGACGATCTCCACCCCCGAACCTGGGACCTTCAACCCAGTGACTCCGACTGGTTCCATGCTGGCGACACTGCAACGAGGCTCACAAACAAGAAAACTGGGATCAGAATCATCGGTAGCAACAGAACCCAGCAAGACGAGCTCGGGCGCAGCAGGCGGCTGCTCCTCACTTGCCTCCCCGGGAGGCAGGCAAAAATGCTCCAAAACAGGGGATAGAGACACAAGAGGGAGCACTTGCCTGCACTCGGGTTCTGTTGCCACCCAGGACTTCGACGATCCAGGTTCAGGGCAGCAACTCTCGTCCGCAGGCTCCAACTCAGCTGCGTCGGGCTCCGCAGCTGGCAAGATGTCGTCTGCAGCCTGAGGTTCCTCCTGTGATGCTGTCCACGCCGATGACCCATTTGGCGTGGGGGCAGAGGACACTTGACCCACTGGCTCAGACCGCTCCGGCGAGGAGACCCAGGGACGCTTCGTCGGCTCAGGCTCCGGGCCGCAGTCCACTCTTCTCCTCCATCCACGATGTGGCTGCAGGGCTGGATCCAGGCTTTCCAGCACTGCAGGCCCCCACTTCATCCAACGACGTTGGCCTGGCGTCGTGGACCGCTCAATGGGGGGGGGGGGTGTGACACAGAGGCAGCAGGTTTAGGAATAATAGTTACAGCAGGTGGCGGAAGCTCGGGGGGGCTGCGAACTCCCAATTCCGGTCCCAGGAGTGAGACAAGGCAGATCATAAACATGAAACAATTTATTTATTTTATTTGTTTATTTGACAGGGACAGTGCAATAAACAGACAATTAATCAAATGACAATCAATCTAATGTGTTGCACAAAGAGTGTATAGCTATTAGCTAATTTGCAACTCTTGTCCCTGGATGGGCTTTAGAAAGAAGAAACAAGTAAAAAGAAAGGATAAGGAAAAGAAAAAATGAAAACAGAACAAACAATAACCACATACATCAATGCAAACAAGATTATAAATACACAATATAAAAACCTGATTCACATTTGCCTATTTCAGGCCTCCCTCCCTTCGTCACTCACTATAAACAAACACATTCATTCCTTCCCTTCATTCACTCTCACCCTGCAGACAATCATTTCATACATGGGTACATTCTTGTTTATTTTTCAGCCAGTTTTTAACCTTTGTAGTAAATGTTTTAAAGTCCGTTATTTTAATTTCATTTGGCATTGTGTTCCAGATATGACTGCCCTTTACAGAGAAAGCCGTTTGTCCAAATGTGGTTCTGCGGTGGGATATTTTACAGTTATTGTTAACAGAACTCCTGGTGGCTCTGCTGCTGTCCTGTCTTTGGATGAAACCAGCAAGTGGCTCTGGCGCTGATTTATGGAAACATTTGAAAATTAATTTCAGAAAACAGGTCAATGAAACTCTCAAAACTCAATAGATTGTATTTTTTAAAAATATAACAGTGATGCCACCTAATGGGCTTTTTATCCAAGATTTTTGAGTTTGATTATATAATGAATCTATAGGTTTTATTGTGGAAAGAGCAGCTTGAGCCCAGACTGTCAAACAGTATGATATATGAGAAAAAAACCATTGAATGCATATACAGTACAGCTGCTTGGTATGTATGCAATATCTAATTAATTTAAAGCAGTTCAGTTTTATTTTACTGTTTTAGAAATTTTCTTTATATGAAGATTAAATTTGAATTGAGGATCTAGTACAATGCCAAGGTATTTGAATTCTGTAACTAAACTGATGTCTTGATCATGTATATTAACTTTAAAATGTTGCAGGTTACATTTTTTGATTGAAAAGCACATTGAAACTGTTTTCTGAAGGTTCAGCAATAGATGGTTCTGGAAGAGCCACTCTTGGACATCAACCATACTTGTAGACAGTACATCTGCAGCCTGTGCTGGAGTCTTGGCAGCTGTGTAAATAACTGCATCATCTGCATAAAGTTGACATGTTGCAGCTGAGCAGTGTAGTGGCAAGTCATTAATAAAAATGCTGAAAAGTAAAGGACCAAGAATGGACCCTTGTGGGATACCCATACGGTTGTTTAAAAATAAGGATTTATCCTGGTGAACTTTTACACACTGTTCTCTATTCTGGAGATAAGATGCAAACCATTCTAATGTATCTGGAGAGAAGTTAAAAGATACCATTTTGGATAAAAGCAAACTGTGGTTTACAGTATCGAAAGCCTTTTTGAGATCCAGAAAAACAGCCCCTACCACATTACCCCTGTCCAAGGACTGTTTGACATTTTCAATAAGGCAACAATTTGCTGTTTCTGTTGAGTATCCTGGTCTAAAACCAAATTGATATGGATGAAGAAGTTGACTGTCTTGTAAATAGTCTATCAGCTGTGTAGCTACAACTTTTTCAAGAACCTTAGACAGGACTGGTAAAATAGAGATTGGGCGGTAATTGCATATATCGTCTTTACTGCCTGATTTATAAACTGGTATGACAGCTTTTTTCCAACCAGATGGAAATGTACTAGACCTAATGGAGAGATTAATGAGATGAGTCAGTGGTTTAATTAATATTTTGCTGTGCGTTTTGAGAAAGGAAGTGCTCATATTGTAGATATTAGTTTTTGAGTTTGACAATGTTTTAACAATGCCAGCAATTAACTCCTCATTTACCTCATCGATGTGAAAAGAAACTGTTGAGAGTATTGGTTTAGTATTGTTGAGCACATTTGGCAGCACAAAGTTTTTTGTTAATTCTTCCACAGAGTCCACAAAATATGAATTAAATTCATTTGCCAATATAGCCTTGTCACTGATGGTCTTGCCATTGATTCTAAGTTCCTTTACCCCCCTTCTGAACATTTTTTTTTATTAGTCAAGTTATTTAAATGCCTCCATAGGGAACTGTTGTTACCCTTTGCATGATCTATCAGTTTATTGTAATAAGATACTTGCTGCAGCAGGTGGAATTCTCCTTTCATCCCTCCGGGAGAAAACGGCAGGCTCCACGGGGCCACGAGGAGGAGCCGCTCGAGGTGGTTTGCTGACAGGCCTCGCAGAAGCACGACTCACAGCATTCCCAGCCGCGTGACATGTTTCGGGACCCAGGAGACAGACACTGACACGGGCAAATTAGTGAACAATAATCTTTATTAGAGTGAAAGGGTGTGTAGTGCAAGTGTGAGCGCGTGGATAGTATCCTGGTCACTGGAACTGAGCACTCTGGACGGAGACCCGGCAACCCTGGAACATATAAGCACAGACAATTACTTTTGTCCCACGCTAATGACAAGCTATCAGTAGTGAGGCTTACTTGGGAGAAGCACAGGTTATGTCCTGCTGAGAACCAGCGGCCGTGCAACGTGGAGGTGAAGGCATCCGGGAACGAGCTGGGGCTTCCACCTGTGACTGAGACGAGGACAGGTCTTCCAGTGACTCCGGCTGTGACACCACAGACCGGGGCGATGACAAACCAGCTGATGACAAGACGAGTGATTCCACAGAACGTGGTGACGATGATAATCCAGACGATGACAAGGCGAGTGATTCCACAGAGCGTGGTGCCCATGACAATCCAGACGATGACGAGGTGAGTGATTCCACAGAGCGTGGTGACGAAGACACAACAGATGACGATGACACAAACTCCACCGGTAACGGTGGCCAGTACTCCTGTAACTGATACAGTAACAATTCAGGAATTTGTGGAGCCAGACGTACCGGTAGTCGTGGTGGTAGCGAACTGCTACGTGTGCGCGTTGGCGTAACCCCGTCAGCTGGGGACGCAGGTCCGCCGCCAAGGGAGTCCACCTGTGCACAGGGGTAGAGGTTAGGAGTAGAGTAGCAAACAGCTCTCTTACGTGCTTGACTTTGAACTGAAGTCCTTGACGAGGTGAGAGACGTTCTAGACAAGACCAGAGAAGATTCTGACGAGGCAGTTCCTGACGAGACAGTTCCTGACGAGACAGCTTCTGACGAGACAGCTTGAGACGAGACAGCTTCCGACAAGACAGTTTCTGACGAGGCAGTTTTTGACAAGACAATTCTTGACGAGACAGATTCTGACGAGACAAGAGAATACCTTGACGAGGCCAGAGAACGGAGTTCTGGTTCTTTCTCAGACGAGGAGGACAGACGACTCCGTGCCGGGCTGTCAGCAACGCTGGCTTTTAACAGCTGCTGATTAACCCCTGTGGATCTGTGCGCAGCTGGAGTTAATGATGCTAATGACGGCCCAGAGGCCGCCATGACAGTACTCCCCCCTCTAGCAGTGCCTCCAGGCACCTGCCCAATCCTTCCTGGATTCGCCCGGTGAAAGTCGCGAATCAGCTGCTTATCCAAGATCAACGCTGGGCGAATCCAAGACCGATCCTCCGGTCCAAAGCCCTCCCAGTCCACCAGATACTGAAGGCCACGACCCCGCCTACGAACATCCAAGATGGCAGTCACCCCCCAGGCCGGATGGCCATCGATCATCCTCGGGGGTGGGGGTGCCGCGGGAGCAGGGCACAGGGGGTCAGAGACGTACGGCTTGACCTGGGAGACATGAAAGGTGGGGCAGATACGCATCGAAGAGGGGAGAGACAAGCGCACAGACACAGGGTTAACAATACGATTAATGGTGTAGGGACCAATAAAGCGTTTAGTCAGCTTACGCTTTTCAGCCGGCACACCAATATTCCGGGTAGATTACCAAACCTTCTGACCCACCTTATACTCCGGGGCGGGTCTCCTATGCCAGTTGGCCACCTGGATATTACGTTCAGTAGTTTTCAACAAAGCTTTGCGAGCGAGGAGCCACACTCGCCGGCAGCGTTTAATATGTGCCTGGACAGAAGGAACCGCTACCTCCTTCTCCTCCTCAGGAAACAACGGAGGATCAAACCCACAAGAGGCTTTAAACGGGGAGACGCCCGTGGCCGTGGAGATCGTAGCGTTGTGAGCGTAGTCAATCCAGGGCAGGAACTTGCTCCAGGAAGATGAGCAGGAGGAGATGACACAACGGAGGGCGGCTTCCAGCTCCTGATTAGCCCTCTCACACTGACCATTACTTTGGGGGTGATAGCCAGAAGAGAGGCTGGCAGTGGCTCCTAGTGCCGTGCAGAAGGCCTTCCAAACTTGAGATACAAACTGGGGTCCTCGATCGGACACAATATCCGCAGGGATGCCATGAAGACGTACCACGTGTTGCACCAGGAGGTCCGCAGTCTCCTGGGCCGAAGGCAGACCCCGAAGTGGCACAAAATGGGCCGCCTTCGAAAACCGGTCCACAATGGTTAATACTGTGGTGTAGTCATCTGAAGTGGGTAACCCAGTCACAAAGTCCATTGCTACATGAGACCAGGGGCGTGAAGGAACAGGTAACGGATGTAGTAAGCCTGCCGGGGGAGATGACAACGTCTTCCCGGTGGCGCACTGAGCACAGGCCCGGATGTAGCCAACAACGTCCTTCCGCAACCCTGGCCACCAGAAGGTCCTTTGAAGAAGATCCACAGTCCGACCCACTCCAGGATGACAAGCCAACTTGGAAGCGTGACCCCACTCAATCACCTTGCCTCAGACAGCGCGTGGAACAAACAAGCGGCCCGGGGGCCCCCCCCCCAGGGTCCGGCTCAGTCTTCTGGGCCTGGCGAACCGTCTTGCAGATTCCCCAGGACAGGGCGCCCACGACGCAGGAAGGCGTCAGGATAGGGGTCTCCTGATCCTCGGAGGATGGGGGGTCAAACTACCGGGAGAGAGCGTCCGGCTTACCGTTCTTGCTTCCCGGCCGGTACGTGATAGTAAAATTAAACCGGCCGAAGAAGAGGGACCAGCGAGCCTGGCGTGCATTCAGGCGCTTAGCCGTCCTGAGGTACTCCAGGTTACGGTGATCAGTCCAAACCACGAACGGCTGAGCAGCCCCCTCCAGCCAATGTCTCCATTCCTCCAAGGCCAATTTCACAGCCAGTAACTCCCTGTCCCCGATGCTGTAGTTTCTCTCTGCAGGGGAGAGACGATGAGAGAAAAAAGCACAAGGGCGAATCTTACCATCCATGGGAGATTGTTGGGAGAGTACTGCTCCGACTTCCGCATCAGACGCATCCACTTCCACCAAACATTGAAGCTTCGGGTCCACCTGGGTAAGGACTCGGGCCGAGGCGAACTCCCTCTTGAGCTTCTCAAATGCATCGGCTGCTTCCTTACTCCAGCAAAATGAAATCTTAGGGGAGGTGAGAGCAGTCAAAGGACGGGCAATATTACCAAAGTTAGGCAAGAACCTCCTATAAAAATTTGCAAACCCCAGGAACCCTTGAAGCTGCTTTCTGGAGGTGGGTGCAGGCCATTCCACCACTGCCTTGACTTTGGCAGGGTCAGGAAGCACCTGGTTCCGAGCAATAATAAATCCAAGGAAAGAAGTCTGATCAGTATGAAATTCGCATTTCTCGGCCTTGACGAACAGCTGGTTCTCCAGGAGGCACTGTAATAGTCTGCGGACATGCACCCGATGCTCCTCTAGTGTGCGGGAGAAGATGAGGATATCATCGAGATAAACGAAAACAAATGAGTTCAAGAAATCCCGTAGTACATCGTTGATTAAACGCTGGAAAACGGCTGGGGCGTTAGTTAACCCAAACGGCATTACCAGGTACTCAAAATCACCGCTGGGGGTCCGGAAAGCCGTTTTCCACTCATCACCCTCTCTAATGCGCACAAGATGATAAGCATTCCTGAGGTCCAATTTAGTAAACCATGATGCCCCCTGGAGGGAGTCAAACGCAGTGTTCATCAAGGGCAGTGTATATTTATCCTTGACCGTTATTTCATTCAGCCCCCGGAAGTCAATACAGGGGCGTAGTGAACCGTCCTTCTTTCCAACAAAAAAAAATCCGGCCCCCATGGCCGACGACGACGGGCGAATAATACCAGAGGCCAAAGATTCCTTAATGTAAGTGTCCATGGCCTCGCGCTCCGGGGCTGATAGGCTGTAAAGGCGGCTAGCAGGTAGAGGGGCCCCAGCTTTCAGATTAATGGCGCAGTCATACGGACGATGGGGGGGTAAAGACAACGCCCGAGATTTGCTGAACACTTGCCCCAAATCATGATAAACCTCAGGTACCTTAGATAAATCCGGTGGAGATGAATCGGGCAGAGGCACTTTCACAGATGGGGCGCACGCCGCTGATTGGAGACAGGCACTAAGGCAAAACGTACTCCATGCCGTTATTCTCCCAGCTTGCCAGTCAATAGTGGGGTTATGTAGGCGCAGCCAGGGATATCCCAGAATAACGGGCAAAGAGGAAACGGGCAGCACAAGGAACTGAATCTCCTCCCTGTGATTTCCTGAGACAATTATAGACACAGGTGCTGTCTGAAGGTTAATGGTAGTCAACGACGCCTTCGACAGGGTAATCAGTCTGACAGGGGGTTCTAAAGTCTGACAACTAAGGCCCATCCGGGTTGCCAGGTCTCTAGAAATGAAATTTTGCTCAGCTCCAGAATCAACTAACGCTAGTGTAGAGTGTTCTGTGTGAGTATGAATGAGTCTGAGGGGTAAATGACAACAAGTAAGGGGTTCCTCTGTGTTCTTGCCCGTGAATCCCCCTACTGCGATCCACGGGCCTTCCCTTTTAACTTACTAGGACATTCGGAAACCCCATGTGACTCCTTCCCACAATAGAAACACAGGCCTTGATCCCTACGGCGCTGTTTCTCAGCTGCAGACACCTTAGAATGACCAACAATCATGGCTTCCTGATCCGGGGCCTTCTCTGATGCAGGTAAAGCGAGAGGAAGAGAGACAGGGACACGAGGGCGGGGTTTAACCGGACGGGAAGTAACTCGCCGACCAGCCGCCCGTTCCCTTAACCTACTATCGATACTAACTGCTAAAGCAATTAAATCTTGCAAGTTATCTGGTTTATCCCGTGCCGCTAACTCATCCTTTAGCTCGTCGCTAAGGCTGCGTAGAAAAATGCCACAAAGAGACGGCTCCCCCCACCCAATCTCTGCGGCCAAAACCCGGAAGTCAATGGCATAATCTGCAGCTGATCTCTTTCCCTGCTGTAGGCTTAAAAAACGTTCTGTCAACACCTCTCCCCTATCCATGTGATCAAATACAGACAGAAATTCAGACACAAACTCCTGGTAGGTAAGCAGAGAATAGCTAGGTCTAGCCATGATCGAATATGCCCAGTCCAAGGCTCTACCTGCCAGCAAATTTATGACATAGCCTATCCGGCTAGAGTCGAGAGAAAAATCCCCCGGCACACGCAGAAAAACTGATTCACACTGTAAAATGAATCCTCGAGCTTCCCCGAGTTTTCCGCTGAACCGGGCAGGTGTTGGAATAGGAGTGAGGCGAGAGGACGAGGAGGTGTTAGCTAGTCCTGACGCTAAGCCTGCAGGGGTTGAGGTTAGGAGTAGAGTAGCAAACAGCTCTCTTACGTGCTTGACTTTGAACTGAAGTCCTTGACGAGGCGAGAGACGTTCTAGACGAGACCAGAGAAGATTCTGACGAGGCAGTTCCTGACGAGACAGTTCCTGACGAGACAGCTTCTGACGAGACAGCTTGAGACGAGACAGCTTCCGACAAGACAGCTTCTGACAAGACAGTTTCTGACGAGGCAGTTTTTGACAAGACAATTCTTGAATAGACAGATTCTGACGAGACAAGAGAATACCTTGACGAGGCCAGAGAACGGAGTTCTGGTTCTTTCTCAGACGAGGAGGACAGACGACTCCGTGCCGGGCTGTCAGCAACGCTGGCTTTTAACAGCTGCTGATTAACCCCTGTGGATCTGTGCGCAGCTGGAGTTAATGATGCTAATGACGGCCCAGAGGCCGCCATGACACCGCGGGGGGTGACGTCACTGAGGAGGACATGGCAGTCGGGGCGACGCGGGCACGAGGAGCTGACAGCGCAGCTGGAACAGATGACCCGTGGGTGGCGGCTGCGGGGATTCCCTTCTGTCGTGACGTATGATGCGGCCAACAGGGAGGCTGGGTCCCTCCGACGACCCAGAGCTGGATCAGGACGGGATTCTCATTGGGGCTTGGTAGGAGCACGGCTATGGGGCCTACTGGCCGATGGAGTGGCGAAGGGCCCAGGAGCACATGACGCTGGGACTGGGCGGGCAGCAGGCACTGGAGTCCGATCCACAGATCCCCTGCCGGGCTTTCCCTCCAGCCGACGAATCTCCACTCTCTCCAGGGATGCTGTCCTCGCGGGAAGTGGAGGGGTTCCCAGGAGCGCCTTCTCCCTCAATGTGCGTTGTGCAAAAATCCACGCTAACCTCTTTTCTCCTTCCGGAATATAGGTTAGATGGTAACGGTGCACAGCCCGCTGGGCGAGGTCTAAGTGATAACCAACCGCTTGGGTGGGCATGAGACGGGCGGCTTCCGCCAGATAGCTGTCAATCTCCTCCAGCCACTCCGGGCAATAATCACACTCGCTGGCGGGCATCTCCCTACCAAGTCCAACTACAGGAAAAAACTCCACACAATGGCAAAACTCACGGTGAAAAAGGTGTCTCGGAATGGCATCTCTGTTTAGACGTCTGGCAGGAGTATACTGTCACGCGGTGACCCTCGCGGATCACCATAAGACGCCAAGAGTCCACCGGTGAGTTTTGCAATGATGGTAATTTATTAACAAAACAAGACAAGACACAAGGCTATGAGCCGCTAAGGGCAAAAACACACACTAAGCGATACAAGGGCTCGTAGGGCTAACCCTAGCCACTACGAGCTAAACTATGACAAGAAAGAACACAAACCTGACATGAAGGTCTAACTAGGCCTCACGAGGATTGTTTGACGATACTCCTGCAATCTAACTGCCGTCAGTGCCCGCCTTATAAAGGTGAACACTAACGAGCAGTGATGACAGACAGCTGACCGATTTTGACAGCCGGAAACCCCACCGAGTGCCTTCACAATAAGAGCCCGGTGAAGCCAGAATATAACCCACAGCTGTCAAAGCCGGCAGTGAATATACACTACCGTTCAAAAGTTTGGGGTCACTTAGAAATTTCCTTATTTTTGAAAGAAAAGCACTGTTTTTTTCAATGAAGATAACTTTAAACTAATCAGAAATACACTCTAATATCTAATATACATTGCTGATGTGGTAAATGACTATTCTAGCTGCAAATGTCTGGTTTTTGGTGCAATATCTACATAGGTGTATAGAGGCCCATTTCCAGCAACTATCACTCCAGTGTTCTAATGGTACAATGTGTTTGCTCATTGCGTCAGAAGACTAATGGATGATTAAAAAAACCCTTGTGCAATCATGTTAGCACAGCTGAAAACAGTTTAGCTGGTTAGAGAAGCTATAAAACTGACCTTCCTTTGAGCAGGTTGAGTATCTGGAAAAAATTATTATTTCAAATACAAATCATTATTTCTAACCTTGTCAATGTCTTGCCTATATTTTCTATTCATTTTACAAACCATGGTGGTAAATAAGTGTGACTTTTCATGGAAAACACAAAATAATTGTCTGGGTGACCCCAAACTTTTGAACGGTAGTGTACATAGCCCGAACGCGGACAGGACTGGTGCTCGGGTCGTAACACAGTGGGCCTCGGTGCTGTTCCCTGATAAAAGTCAATTCACGCTGAGCAGAAATGATGGCCACCAACGATGTTGGAGACATCAAGAAGAGCCCTATGCATCAGCCACTGTTGTCACCAGATAAGCCTTTGGTGGTGATGGTGTAACAGTCTGGGCAGATGTGTCTTGTCAATACAAAACTGTCCTACACCTTGTGAATGGTACAGTGACAAGCCAATACTACCTGAATAACATCATTAATCCAGTCATTGTGCCCGTGCATGAACAACACAGGCCTAATTTCATCTTCATGGATGACAATACTCTAGTTCATCGAGGTCGCATCATTAGAGAATGGCTGCTGGAGGCTGTGGTACCTCAAATGGAGTGGCCTGCACTTTCAGTTTCAGTTTCAGTTTATTCACACACACATCACACATTATCAACATGAATGAATTACAATATGAACTGTCAACAGCATGAATAGCAGTATAATATAGGCTTTTTTCACATTGATTTGTAGTGTGAACGGCTCATCCCAAGTAAGCTATTTAAAGCTTTTAGTAGGGAGCCCATTTCTACAATAAAATAATGACGGAAATCAGTTGGATGTCTTTGTGTACAGGAACAAACAAACATACGTATAACAGACATATCACATAATCCCAGCATTTGTTTACATTGAATTAGTAGGTGAATTAAAGATACATAGTCAAGTTAATAAATACTAGTGGAGTGATATCAACATATAAAACAAAATTACAATGGGGTGACAACTCATCGGTAAGCAAGTTTTGTGTAACAAATAGTGGATTAATTAAATAATGATTGGAGTTGCATTTTTAGTTTTTTCTTGAAGACGGAGATGGAAGGTAATATTTTTAGATTCTCATCAAGCTCATTCCAAATCTGCAGTCCTCTGCACACAATACTAAACCTGGTAGATTTTAGTCTTCGTTTTTTCCCAATAACTTGATTTTTATTTCTAGTGGTAAAGGTGCATATGGGAAGGAAGGTTGGAATGAGTACACATAATTTATAGTTGAGTTTGTGGACAACCTAATACATTATACATGTCATGAATTGCCCTTTGGGGCAGAGAGGTGAGACCAGCGTGCTGAACTGTGAGTTTGTGAAGTTTATTGAAAACAACGAAACATAAATCCAAACTGTGCTCTAACACAAAATACAAACAAGAGAGCAAACTTACAGATAAGGTTCACCAGAGCAGGGACAGGGCTCTGGTGGAGATGAAGAGAAAACTTGATCAAGACAGTGGCAACAGGAAATGAAAATGACTGCCCTTAAATAGGATCAAAAACAAATTACACAAGTAGAGACAGGTGTGGGTTACATGCGCGGGCAGAAGGAAACAGTAGCCATGTTTACATGGTCACAAGTAACCGGATTAAACGCCTGATCGGAATAAAAATGCTTCATGTAAACATGCCAATCTGAATATTCTGACCCGATCACACTCATTCGGATCAAAATTTCCTTCCAATTGAGACGGGTGGGTTATGCCGATTGTTATTCTGATTGGTGCACATATAAACACTTATTCTGAAGTTTGGGTAGAAAATATGTTTACTGCACATGTCTGTACATCAGCCACACGTCGATGTGATGTATTTCGGCCTTTACAGCAGCTAGCGGAAGACATGGCGGGAGTAAAACAAAACTGGTCTGTATCGTCCTGTTGTCTCCCTCTGTTCGTCATATGCAGAAGTATGTACTTGTAGCTTCATTACGGAGACCAGCAGAAGCAAAAATGCAGTCTGAATAACACAATACAAGTCCATTTCATAAAGAGAAAGACGCAAAGCGGGGTTTGTTTACACTGGAGGTTGCTTCTTCTTCTACTATTTCCACAATGTTGGATAATTGTCAATTCAATTCAATTCAACTTTATTTTTATAGCACCAAATCACAATAGTCATCTCATAGCACTTTCAAATGTAGGGAAAACCCCACAATTGCAGAAAGACCCCAGCAATCAGGTGATTCCCAGTGAGCAAGCGCTTGGCTCGGATGAGCGGGTGAGGGCAGCACAGGTGGACCTCCAGACACGTCAGCAGCAGCAAGCATGGGCCCTCACGGACAGCATCGCAACCTCCCTCTCGGCCATGGGCAATAAGGGAGGAGTGTACCCCAATGAGGCTTCAAAAGGGGTAAGCCCCGTAGCAGAAGAGACGGCTAAATTCAGAGCATACTCCACCCAGGTAGGGTGCGTTCTCCAGGAAGAGGGGTTCTCAGCTGCTACGCACCAGAGAGTTGCCTCCAAGGACTGGTTGGTGCTCTCGGCCTGCCTGTTGCTCTGAGGATGGTTGCCGAAAGAGAGGCTGACGATGGTCCCGAGAGTCCGGCAGAAGGCCCTCCAAACCTGGGACGTAAACTGGGGACCCCGGTCAGACACAATGTTGAGAGGGATACCATGGAGACGGATGATGTGAGCAGAGAGAAGGTTGGCAGTCTCCAAGGCAGAGGGGAGCTTAGGGAGGGCAACCAAGTGAACAGTCTTCTAGAAGCGGTCAATGATGGTGAAGATGACCAACTTCCCATGGGAGAGGGGGAGTCCGGTAATAAAGTCCAAGGCAATGTGAGACCAAGGACGGCCTGGGATAGGCAGGGGATGGAAGAGTCCAGCGGGGGGGTGGGGGGGTGGGGAGAGTCGGATTTGCCCCGGACACAGATCTGACAGGCCCACATATACCCCTGCACATCCCGCCGCAGCGTAGGCCACCAGAACACCCGCCAAATAAGATTGGTGGTGCAAGCGATTCCTGGGTGGTAGATGAAGCGGCTGGTGTGGCCCCAGTGGATGACGTCACTTCGGAGGGAGGCAGGGACATACAGGCAGTTCCAGGGGCACCCCGCTGGTTTGGGCTCCTGAGACTGGGCCTGACGCACCCTCCTCTCAATATCCCACATAAGGACTCTGAGGATGCATGAAGAGGGGAGAATAGGCTGAGGATGGGATGGGGGCGCTACCTGCTCAGAATCAAACTGGTGCGATAGCGCGTCCATTTTGGTGTTCCAGGAACCAGGCCGGTAGGTGATAGTGAAGTTGAACCTCTGAAAAAATAAGGCCCAACGAGCCATCCTGGAATAAAGCCGGCCAGCTGACCACAAATACTCTAAGTTCTTGTGGTCGGTCCACACGACAATGGGGTGAGTAGCCCCCTCTAGCCAATGTCTCCATTCCTCCAATGTCAACTTAATGGCGAGGAGCTCTCTGTCCCCTACATCATAATTTTGCTTGGCCAGCGTGAGTCGCCGAGAAAAGAACACACATGGATGGAGCTTCTGATCGGAGGGTGTGCGCTGCAAGAGGACAGCGCCCACCCCCGAATCAGAAGCGTCCACCTCGAGGACAAACTGGAGCTGGGTGTCGACCTGAGCCAAGATGGGTGTTTCTGAAAACAGGCTCTTTAATTTGGTAAAGAGCCGCTGATCCGAGCTGCCTCAGTTCAACGAAAAGGGACCTTAACGGAAGTTAGCTGTGTGAGGGGCAGTGCTATCCCACTATAGTTCCTGATGAACCTGTGGTAAAAATATACGAACCCAAGGAAACATTGAAGCTCCCTTTGGGAGTGGGGAGTTTGCCAATCAAGCACTGCCTTCACCTTGGCCGGTTCGGCAATCAGTCTCCCTTAAGCCACTATGAAGCCCAAGAAGGAGGTGGAAGTGGCGGAGAACTCACACTTCTCGGCCTTAATGTAGAGCTGGTTCTTCAAGAGCTGCTGCAAAACGGCTCTTACATGGACTTCATGTTCCTCTGGTGAGCGGGAGAAAATTAAAATATCATCCAAGTAGAAGAAAATGAACTGATTAATCATATAGCAAAGGACATCATTTATGAGCCGCTGGAAGATGTCGGGGGCGTTAGTGAGCCCAAATAGCATGATCAGGTATTCAAATTGCCCCGATGTGTCCTAAACACCATCTTCCACTCATCCCCTTCGCGAATACGGACCAGATGGTATGCATTCCGAAGGTCTAACTTGGTGAAAACCCGTGAGTGCTGGAGGAGCTCGAATGTGGACTTAATCAAGGGCAGAGGATATTTGTCCTTAATAGTATTTGTGTTCAGCTCCCGGTAGTCTATGTACGGGTGCAGTGAGCCATCCTTTTTCCCAATAAAAAAAACCCCTGCTCCGAGAGGAGCCAAAGATGGCCAAATAAGGCCGGTGTTCAACAAGTCCTTTATGTATCTCTCCATCACCTCTCTCTCCGGGCCAGAAATGTTATAGAGCCGGCTAGATGGCAGCTTCGCCCCCGGGATGAGGTCCACAGCACAGTGTTAAGAGTAATGAGGAGGAAGTGACAGCGCTTTCAACTTGCTGAAGACCTCTCCCAAATCATGATAAGCCCGGGGAACGAGGATGAGGTCCGGCAGCTCGACCGGAGGAGAGGAGGTGGGGAGAGACGGCGAACACTCAACCGAACTCAAACAATGAGCCAAACAGAACAAGTTCCGGGGGAGATGAAGTTACGGCCCCAGTTAATAATGAGGTTGTGCCTCCAGAGCCACGGATAGCCAAGGACCATCGGGGAGGATGAATTTGGAAGAATTAGGAACGAAAGTTCCTCCCGATGGTTCCCCGAAAGGAGGATGGTGATAGGCGCCGTGCGTTCGGTGACTACCACAATCTTTTGGCCAGATATGGTGGTGATTCTTTGATGATTGGGCAATTTAAGAGTGGGAATACCCATGCCCCGTAAAAGCTGTGACGTAATGAAATTCCCCTCTGCCCCCGAATTCGCTAGCGCCATAGTCCTCCTCTCGACCCTCAGCAATTGCACGAGGGCCAAAATAGAGAAATTGCTAAGGGGAGAAAGTTTGGTCCCACCCCCCAGACTCCCCGCAGTTACCGACAGGCCACGTCTTTTGGACCACAGGTGGCACTCATTCAGATTGTGTTTCATTGAACCACAATACATGCACGCACAAGCCTTCCTTCTTTGCCGACGCTTCTTGTCAGTCAGCTGGAACCAACAGAGCTCCATCGGTTTGGGAGAAGGGCCAGCGCCACCTGTGTCAGCAGCCATGGTGGGCACCCGTGCAGCGAGTGGGTGACTGGAGGACTGCTGCTCCTTCGCGCACTCATAGTAGCAATTGTCTAGCCCTATGGCCTGATCAATTAGCTCTTCCAAAGTGTCAGGAACTGCATAAACCGCCAGGTCGTCATGGAGGTGTTCAAACTGAAGAAGAACGTGCTGCGTAAGACAGTCTTGTTCCACCCCGATTCCACCTTTTTGACACGGAACTCCACCGAGTACTCGGCTGCTGACAGAGTGCCCTGACGGAGTGACAGAAGGCGGCTCATGATGTTCCGTTGACTTTCGGTATGGTCAAAAGCACGAGTGAAGGCGACCACATATTGATCAAATGTGTACCCTAGGGGCTGTCTATCACAGACCGTGCTCAATTGAGGGCCCAGTCCCACCACAGTAGGGTCAAAAAATGAATTTTTGCAGCATCCCCCGGGTACTCCCCCCGACCTATACTAAATAAGATAAGATAAGATAAAATAAGATAAGCCTTTATTAGTCCCACAATGGGGAAATTCCAGGATTGCAACAGCACAGGGATAGCAACACTCAGAGCAACAATCAGAAGGCAAGAGAAAAACAAGAGCAGCGAGTATACATATGTACATATAAATATAAATATATATATATATATAGACACAAAGGGAGGAGCATTGTAGCTAGATGGAATAAATATATAAATATATAAACACACAGTGTGGAGCATTGTAGCTAGATGGAATAAATATATGAGTATATAAACACAGTGCGGAGTATTATAGCTAGATTGAATGAATATGTGAATATATAAACACACAGTGCGGAGCATTGTAGCTAGATGGAATAAATATATGAATATATAAACACATACAGTGCGGAGCATTGTAGCTAGATGGAATAAATATGTAAATATATAAACACACAGTGCGGAGCATTGTTGCTAGATGGAATAAATATATAAACACACACAGTGTGGAGCACTGTAGCTAGATGGAATGAAACAGCACAACCGTCTACTTAGTTATCCTACATGGTATGACAGCCTGTGCTGTCCCTTCTTGTAGAGTGCGTCGGTATTGTGTGACCAGTCTAGTTTATTGTTCAGATGAACACCCAGGTACTTGTAGGATGTCACTATCTCGATGTCTGTTCCCTGTATATTTACTGGTGCTGTGAGGGGTTGTCCTTGCCTGCGGCAGTCCACCACCAGCTCCTCAGTTTTCCTTGCATTGATCTGGAGGCAGTTCTGATGGCACCAGTCCACAAAGTCCTGGATAAGCCCTCTGTACTCAGCTTCATCTCCGTTGGAGATGAGGACAACGATTGAAGAGTCGTCAGAGAACTTCCGTAGATGGCAGTGTGTTGTGTTGTGTGAGAAGTCCGCAGTATAAAGGGTGAACAGGAAGGGAGCCAAAACTGTTCCCTGGGGGCCCCCCGTGCTACCGATGACCGTGTCAGACACACAGTCCCGGGTTCTCACAAACTGTGGCCGGTTAGTGAGGTAGTCCAGGATCCATGATGACAGGTGCTGGTCCACCCCTGCGCACAGCAGCTTGTCCTTCAGGATCATCGGTTGGATGGCATTGAAAGCACTGGAGAAGTCAAAGAACATGATCCTCACTGCATTCCCGGGCTTCTCCAGGTGGGACAGAGAACGGTGAAAGAGGAAGATCACCGCATCCTCCACCCCAATGCCACACTGTAGGCGAACTGGAGTGGATCCATCGCTGGTCCCACCAGGGGGCGGAGGTGAGCAAGGAGCAGTCTCTCCAGGGTCTTCATCATGTGGGACGTCAGGGCCACTGGTCTGTAACTGTTCAGATCTTTGGGGTGGGAAGTCTTTGGTACAGGTAACACACAAGATGTTTTCCACAGCTGTGGTACCCTCCCCAGCTTCAGGCTCAGATTGAAGATGTATGCCACAATCCCACACAGCTGGTCTGCACAGGACTTGAGGAGCTTTGCACTGATGCCGTCCAGTCCCGACGCCTTCCTCGCCTTGATCTTCCTCAGCGCCGTCCTCACCTGGGTCTTAGTGAGGGTCAGGTTGGGGGGCTGTGTGTTGGGAGTGGGAGGTTGTTGGTGGAGTGGGGAGTGGGCAGCAGGACTTGATGTCTTCAGAGGCAGCAGTGGTTGTTGTGCAGTCAGGGGGGAGGGCGGTTGGTCAAACCTATTGAAAAACAGATTCACATTGTTCGCCCACTCCCTTCCCCCCGTGGCCTGGGGGGAGATATTCTGGAGCCCAGAGATGGTTTTAAGGTTTCTCCAGACCCCGCTGATGTCGCTCTGTTGCAGCTTGTCCTCCATCTTCTTCCTGAAGCTGTCCTTGCCTTCTCTGATCTTTCACCTCAGCTCCCTCTGTACGGACTTCAGCATCTCCCTGTTCCCCGACCTGAAGATCCTCTTCTTCTCTCTCAGAAGTGTTTTTATATCAGAGTTGATCCAGGGTTTGTTGTTTGAGCAACACCGTATGGTTTTGGTGGGTATGGTGTTGTCCACACAGAAGCTGATGTAGTCCGTGATGGTGTGAGTGAGGCCATCGATGTCCTCACCATGTGGATTGCAGAGCTGCTCCCAGGCGGTGGTTTCAAAACAGCCCTTTAGAGCGTCCTTTGCCTCCTCAGACCATAATTTCACTGTGCGCATGGCCAGAGGTTGTCTGTGCACTAGAGGTTTGTACACCGGCCGGAGATGAACCAAGTTGTGATCCGATCTTCTGAGTGGGGGGAGTTGTGATGAGGTGTACACCTCCTTAGTGTTACTGGATTGTAACAATAGTAATATGAGAGAAGAATTTAAACACTAAGCTATAGTGTTATATAAGAAGAAATTGGAAAATGAATTACTCTAGCTGTAAACAATAATACCATTATTGTTGTGCAGGCTAGGTCTTTTTTGGTTGCCGATTAAGAACCCTCTAGATCCTGGATTCTCTCCGAATGGAGATGGCGAGCCTGACCTGAGACCTGAACCGAGACTGAACCGATATCTGAACCAAGATCTCGGTTGAAGAACATCCTTCCTCTCTCCAGTGCCCAAAATTCAAAGCGGTAAC
Organism: Pholidichthys leucotaenia; assembly: GCA_020510985.1. Lineage (NCBI taxonomy): Eukaryota > Metazoa > Chordata > Actinopteri > Cichliformes > Pholidichthyidae > Pholidichthys > Pholidichthys leucotaenia. The sequence continues at coordinate 286,815,275 of CM035844.1, read as the reverse complement.
AACTCAATCCGCCGCTTTAAAAGAGGAAAAGAAACCTGAGTCTGGAAATACAGGATATCTTGACTGGTCAAACGACTAAAACAAAAAGACAAACAAACACTGAGTTCAGTAAGACATTTTTGGGGTTTTATTTCATGCCGGCCGTTGTTATATTTGTATATTTGTAAATTGTTTGTATATTTTGTTCCTTTTATCTTTAATAAATACAGCTGAACCTGGCAAGGAAACTCCTTACACTTCCCCACCTCCCCCGCATATGGGGTAGGTGTGGGAACAGAGGTGGTTCGGCACACGGTAGATTGAACAACAGGGGCAGCCGGAGGAGGAGGAGCCAGATTAGCCAAATGTTGGGTGACCATGCCCAATTGCTTTGTAATGGTTTGCAGCTGCTGGGTTAACACAGTCACCTGCCTCTCAGTCATATCTAAGTGCTCCAGAGGAGATTGTCCCAATGCCGCTGCTGAGCCGAGATTTTGGCTGTCTCATTCTGTCATGATTATAAATAAAGACAGCCCACATGCACAATGCAGCCACAAAGGAACAATCAAAACCACAATACACATTTGAAGATTTATTAAATTTCAAGAGGTCAGATGCACAGCTATGGAAAATGCCACTCGCCAGAGGAAATAGCCTGTGGAGAGAGAACGAGAGCTGTGAGAGGAGGAATGGAGATTGGGAAAATGGGCGAGCCAAATTGCCACTTACGTGAGGTAATAGGGAGAACTGGCAGGGATCCCAGCGGGGAAGAGATGAACCAGCAGGGGGAAGTTGGTGGAACTGGTGGTGCCTGACCGGCTGGAGTATGGTTGCAGTAAAGCGGGGATGATGGGACAGGTGAGCGCACGCAGTCCCCGGAGACTCACCCACATGGTGGCAGCAACCTGGAGAAGGGAGAAGGAAACAGGTGAGTGCGGAAACTTCACCAATAGACATTAACAATACTTGCTTCTGTAGAATCTGCTGGGCAGTATACCCAGATGAACCAGCGTCAAAGCACTGAAGAGCTGCTTCTTTTAAACACACGCTAATGAGAGGCAGCAGGTGTGTCTCCTCACCCAGGTGTGTTGATCACCTGAGGAGAAACAAACGGGAAGGAGGGGGCGGACGCTCACCAATCATGACAGAATGAAGGGAAATTACCAGATGTGTGGAAGGAAGCTCTAGTGATCTTTATCAGGAAACCAGACAAGGACCTAGCTAAACCTACTAATTATAGACCAATAGCATTGACCTCTAGTTTATGCAAAATTGTGGAAAGAATGATAGAGAGGCTGGAGTATGATCTGGAAAAAAGAGGAAAGATAGCAAAACATCAGAGTGGCTTTAGGAAAGGAAGAAACACAATAGACTCAGTGGTAAATCTGGACACTGAAATTAGGAAAGCTCAAGCAAATAAAGAATCAGTAATTGCCATGTTATTTGATATTGAAAAAGCCTACGATATGATGTGGAAGGAGGGTTTGCTGATAAAGTTACACATGAAGGGTGTTAGAGGTAAGATTTTTAATTGGGTGAAGGATTTTCTTTTTGGAAGAAAGACTGAGGTTCAGATTGGGTCAGCCATATCAGGCCAATATGAGGTAGGAAATGGTACACCTCAAGGAAGTGTAATCAGTCCTTTACTGTTTACTATTATGATCAATGACGTGTTTTCAAGAATTCCAGTAGATATAGGCCGATCATTATTTGCTGATGATGAGGCCTTGTGGAAAAGGCTAAGGAATTTAGAATATATAGTAAGCAAAGTCTCAGAAGCAGTTAATGAGGTTGTAGAATGGGGCCTTGATTGGGGTAGTAAATTTTCTGTTGAAAAGACTCAGTGTTTTTTACTAGGAAAAGGATTCGTGAAGATATGAAATTAAGGATGTATGGAAGAGAACTAGAAATAAATGTATTTAAATTTTTGGGTGTGTTATTTGATTCTAGACTCACATGGGCAGAACACATAAGCAGAGTTGAGGAAAAAAGTGAAAAAGTGATTAATGTGATGAGATGTTTGACAGGTAGGGAATAGGGAGCTAGTTTTTCAGCTTTAAAAACTATGTATGTTGCTCTGATAAGGTCAATATTGGATGATGGCTGTATAATATATGATTCGGCAGCTGGAGCTCTTCTTAAGAAGTTAGATATTGTTCAGGCCAGAGCTTTGAGGGTATGCAGTGGGGCCTTTAAAACTTCCTCAGCAGCTGCTATACAAATTGAAATGGAAGAGATGCCTTTGGGGTTAAGAAGGAAACATCTTATGGCTAACTACTGGATTAATTTAAAATGGCATAGTGATTGGCATCCCACTAAAAAAGTACTGCAAAAATGTTGGGAGAATGTTAGGAGACAGAGGGATTCCTATGGACATTTAAGTAATATGAGGTGAGGATGAGTCCTTGTCAGGAATCTCTGAAAACACTCAGAATGTGATCGTATATTATTTCGTTACCTCAATAAAGATTTGAGACACAAGAATATTCTTTTAAGAGCTTTACTTGTATAAATTGTATACATGGAGTACGAACCTCTGGTGACAGGAGGTCAGTACTAAAGGCTGCCTTCAGCGAGCAGGCCTATATGCGAGAGGCAGTTGCAATACACAAACGGTTTCAGCTGAATACATCACAGACAGAAAGGAGTGAAACAGGTCTGGCACATCATTATCAGAGTTTGTTAAACCGGAACTATGTGTATTGACTTTCTTCAAAGAACAAAGCAACCTGCTCCCCTTCTCGCTCTGCACGGGGCTCTCTGTATCCTCTTGATCTGCAGGGGGCTCCCTGTATCAGTGTTTTCCCAGCAGGACTTGCTTCTACAAATGATGATAACACGTATTACAATTTCCTGACAATTCCCTCCTGTTTATCATCTTATCATTGTTTTGCTCACATGCAAACATCAGTACAACGTATCTTCTCATGATTTTCTACATTGTCATCATTGAGCATCACTTCCAAATCTAAACAGTGGTTCTGTCATCACAATCACCATCACTTTGTTGTCTCAAGGCAGTATATTGTACAGGAACTTCCCTTTGGAACATAACAGATTGTAACATGAAAGTGTGTTGAGCAAGAGCTCTACTTATCATGGACCTTGTACAGGGAATGACACACATGAATAGTACACAAGATAGAATCAATGCAACTGTTACTGGGGTTAACCACTTCAACAGAACTTGCCACCATTGACCAGAAAGAAACCAAGAGGACAGGTCCCAATTTTGTGGCACATCCTTCAATCCATTCAAGTGTTGTTGCAATCCTCTCAGCCAATCAATTATTGCTGTGATATTATCAGATGAATCAGGGATGAAAGTGCAACAATGTTCCCCAATAATAGCACATACGCCTCCCTTCTCTCAGTGAGGTCCTCCAAAGCCCAAAATACATCATTCATTCTGTGACTCAAATAGGCCACTCCATATGAGGGGAATGCTGCCATAGGCTGTCGTCTCCCTCTTGGTTGTTGGGGTCGGGGGAAGTGATCCATATTATTCCTGCAAATACAACTGTCACACCAGCGACAAGTAGCAGTGCCTTCATTTTTACTTCCACCTGAGAGAGTACCCCTCCGGGCCTCTGTCTTCACCAGGTTTGAGACGGCCGTGTCCTTAAAAGGACACGCCCCCTTTGTAACTGGACTTACTCGGCGAAGCAGGTTAGTTCACTTACAGGCACTTTTAGTCTCTTCACGTGTGAAAGGTGGATCCAGTCGTTCAGCGACCCTTACTGAGTCCCAACGCTGTCAGTGATGATTTTTCACGAAGATAAAGTCACCAGGCTGGAGTGGGTTGATCACTTCCTCCTGTGGAGTGGAGAGAGCTCCGACAGAATGAATGTATTCCTTGGTGTTCACTAAGAGTCTTATGTTTGTGTGGTATTAGTAATGACAGACCCGGCAGTACATAAGGGTGGTGAAAAGCACAGTCCCGTTTTCTTATCTGGGATGGTATTAATTGTTAGTTTCACTATCTTAAGAGCTTCAGGCCACGTAATGGCCTTACCATGCGTGATTTTTGCCAGCATTTGTTTGATTGTCTCATTTTTCCTTTCTACCAATCCAGCACTCTGTGGATGGTAGGCTGTGTGGAATTTCATTTTTGTCCCTACAGCTTTGGTTAAGTCCTCAACCATCTGAGCTGTAAAGTGCATTCCATTGTCTGCATAAATGATCTCTGGTATTCCAAAAGTAGGGAATATACTATTTTGCAACACCTTACAGAAAAACGTTTGCATCTGCCTTAAGAGTAGGATGTATTTCTGTCCATTTTGTAAATGTGTCAATGAGAACAAGGCAGAATTGGAATTGACCCACTTTTGATAATTCTATAAAATCCATGCACAATTGAGAAAACGGTGCTTTTGGTAGTGGAAAACTCCCCTGTCTAGTTCTCATTGCACCTTGGGCATTATTTTGACTGCAAACTTTTTCATTTCTTTTAGAATTCCTGGACAGAAGAAGTGTTTTTCAGCTATCTTAATCATCCCTCCTGTTGGCACATTGCAGGAGCCATGGGTCACCAGTGCCATCCAGCAGTACAGTGAGGGAGGGAGAACAATTTTGTCATCGGCAGTGCAGTAAAGTTTGCTGGCATTTTAGTATGTGTGGGGTGGCATAGTCATGTTTTTCTGCTCATACTAGCATGCAAATTTCCTTGTGGGCCCTGAAGTAGTGCGTACAGTGGAGCCGTGTATTGTGAGAAGTTTGGCAACCACTGGCGGCAGTAGTTCAGGGTACCTAATAGTGACATCAAATCCTTTTTTGTCTGTGGCAAAGGTAAGTTTTGAATGGTCTTTATTCTATCTGGTTCCAATGTTTTCCCATTGGCAATGAGCATATGGCCAAGGAATTTAACCTCAGGTTGACAAAACTGCAGTTTTTTCTTGCCACATTTTAGTCCATGTTCACACAGGAAGTGCAGCAGGGCCAAAGAATCCTGTCGACATTGTTCCTCAGTGGGGGAGGCAACCAAAATGTCATCCACATATAACATAATTTTTGAACCGGCTGGTGGGCTAAATTTAGCCATTAGAGCAATCATTTCCTGTGAGAAAATGGTCGGACTTTCCTAATAACCTTGAGGTAGTCTGGTGTATGCAAATCTTTTTCCCTCAAACATAAATGCAAACTAAAACTGGCTTTCTTCATGCACAGGGATAATAAAAAATGCATTACTCAAATCTACCACAGAGAAAATGGATGAATCGTGACCCAAAGGGTCATGACCACTTGTAAAGGCGCCATAAATAGTCCTGTGGATTGTGAGTATTGCACATTTTGCTTAGGAGTTTTCACCCAATCGGTCACATGATTTGCCCTTGTCCCCATAGGGACATGTGAGGCGGAGTGTTAACATCATGCAAGGAGGTAACATCTTCGGGCAATTTCACCGACAGTGCAGCTGCTCCTTGCTCATTAAAAATCAAATTGTCCGTCTGCACTGTGATGACATCTTTGTCATACAATTTGTCAGCCAAGGCACAATCAAAAGGTCCAAAACATCTGATATATTTCATGGTAACGTGCAGTGGCTGTGGACTTCCTAGTCCTTCGAGGATATGACCTGGCAGTACAGCAGCCATGAGAGCAGTGCTTTTTGTACACAATGTCGTGACTGCTGCACTGTCTTCTTTTAAGTCATAGCCAAACAATGTGCCTCACCCTTGATCATTGGGTTCGTCATTGTCTGCCAGAAATGTCTGCTCTGTTCTTAAAACAGTATAATCATCTTTTAATTTATATAGAAAATCTTTTAGAAAGGATAAAACAAGTCATTATCAGTTATTGATACTTTTTATGTATTACCTATTTTTCTGAGTATTGCTAATTATTTGCTAATTAATTCCATTGATACCCCCTGTTTTGATACATGGAGACGCACATGCAGCAAAGTTACAGGGTATTTGCTTGATTCTTTTACTGAAGGGAAGTGTGCTACCATTTTTAATTTTAGATGAAATTTGCGGGTAGCCCAGTTCCCTCAAAAATAAGATTTCAATAATCATAGCTTCTTTTGTGACATCTCTTGAACTAGTTTGCAAATTTCATTTAAGAAAAACAAAATAACCATCTGTGCATTTTCAATATGCTTCAGCATTGATAAATAAGATCAGTTTGTCCAGTTGAACACAGACGGGTTGAATTTGAATAAATGAATAAAGGTTGCGTCACACTCTTTCAGTCAACGGAAAGGTGGACGTTTTGCCTAATTAGAATTTGATTCAAATTTTTTCCAGGAATGCCTCATTTTATATATTCCTTGGTAAATTATGGAGTGAATGTAGTTTACCCTGACCCAGCTTGGCCACCGCCGAATCAGGAAAAACACATTCCTCATTACTGTCATATTCCTGAAATATGACGTTGTCACACCATTATGTGGTGAGTAACATCAAATCCATACCCTCTTTTGGGGAGGAACATAACTGGGGTGTTAGATTGACTTTAAATAACCGAGTATATAGTAAGGCTATAATCTTTGCTGTGAGTGTTTGCTCATTACTAAATAAATGTTAATATTCACAATTAAGGAAATGCACTGAAAGAATGGACACCTAATGCCTCATTGCTGCTTTAAGTACTTGGAAACTTTTAAGACGGCTGCTTGCATTTGTGCCTTCTTCCTGACACTCTTAAGCAAAATTTAATTTATTTATTGTTGGTTTTCTGTTTGTTTGGTTTTTAAAGCTACAGCTTCAAATCTTAGGTGGATCTGAATCAGATTAATTTTGAACCCTTGCTTGAAAAATTTAAAATAGACATAGAAAGGTGGTCACCTCTTTTTTTGTCTCTCTGGGGCAAGGTCAATGTTATTAAGATGATTTGTGCACCCCGATTTAATTACCTTCTGCAATCTCTTCCTCTTAGGATCCCAGTTGGTTATTTTCGACAATTTGATAGGTTGTGCAATAAGTTTTTATGGAATGGTAAGCGCCCTAGATTAAAGTTGAAAAGATTGCAGAAGTCTATAGATTCAGGAGGTTTGGGGGTCCCAAATTTGGTTTTATATCATTACACTTTTAGTCTTAGACATTTGATTCATTGGGCTCTCCCCCCTGAGACAGCTCCCCCTTGGTTTTATTTGGAGAGTTATTTGAGCAGCCCTCTTCCCCTAGTACATCTAATCACAATTAAACTGTCTTCTGAATTTCAGTCGCATCCTATTATATCCTTTTTACAATACGTTTGGAAGAGAGTTGCTTCTATACTAGAGTTTAGTTCTCATCTTCATTCTATGGCTTCTATTTGGCTTAACCCAAGTCTCCATATTGGAAAATCCCCATTTATGTGGAAAATCTGGGTGAAGAACAAGGACCAGCACGCCTGGCGGGCATTCAGACGTCTAGCAGATCGAAGATACTCCAAGTTCTTATGGTCCGTCAGCACCACGAATGGTAATGCAGCCCCCTCCAGCCAGTGGTGCCACTCCTGCAGGGCGAGCTTGATGGCAAGAAGCTCCCTGTCCCCGACGTCGTAATTCTGCTCGGCAGGAGACAAATGCCGAGAGAAGAAGGCGCAGGGTCGCTTGACCCCATCGGTGGGTGATCGCTGGGATAGCACCGCCCCCACTCCCGTATCAGATGTGTCGACCTCCACCAGGCACTGCAGAGCGGGATCGACCTGGGTCAGGACCCGGGAGGAGGAGAACTCCGTCTTCTACGCCTGGAACGCCGCAGCGACCTCTTCGGTCTAGCGGAAAGTGTTCTTGGGTGAAGTGAGACGGGTCAGCGGGGCAATGATGGCACCGAAGTTAGGCACAAAACGGTGGTAGAAATTGGCAAACCCAATAAATTGCTGGACCTGCTTCCTGGAGGTCGGCGTGGGCCATTCAATCACCACTTTATCCTTTGCGGGGTCAGGTAGGACCTGGTTGTGTGAGATAACAAACCCTAAGAAGGAGGTGGTCTTGGCGTAAAACTCACACTTCTCAGCGTTGACGTACAGCCTGTTCTCCAGTAGCCACTGCAAGACCCGCCTCACATGCACCTGATGTTCCTCCCGTGACCTGGAGAAGATGAGGATGTCATCCAGGTATACGAACACGAAGAGGCCGAGGAAATCACGCAGGACGTCATTGATTCGGCGTTGAAATACAGCAGGGGCGTTGGTCAGTCCAAGGGGCATTACCAGGTACTCGAAGTGCCCACTAGGCATTCTAAAAGCTGTCTTCCACTCATCCCCGTCCCTGATCCGGACGAGATGGTATGCACTGCGAAGATCCAATTTGGTGAACCAGGTCGCCCCCTGCAGGGAGTGGAAGGCAGTGTCCATCAGTGGCAGGGTATAACGATCCTTCTCCGTGATGTCATTCAAGGCCCGGAAGTCGATACATGGGCAGAGTGACCCATCCTTCTTCGACATGAAGAAGAACCCTGCGCCGAGCGGAGACGAGGAGGGACGGATGATTCCTGCGTTGAGTGACTCCTTGATGTACTATCCATCGCATCCCGCTCCGGTGCTGACAAGCTGTAGAGGCGTCCGGAAGACAGGGGCGCCCCCGGGTGGAGGTTGATGGCGCAGTCGTAGGGCCGGTGAGGAGGAAGAGACATCACCCTGGACTTGCTGAATATGAGGCCCAGGTCATGGAACTCCGAGGGCACCAGAGTGAGATCCGGAGGCGCGGCGTCTTTAGCCGGGGGAGGAGAAGACGGGGCGCAGGCTGCGGATTGTAAACAAGCGCCCATGCAGAAGGAACTCCAGGAGGCGACACTTCCCGTCTGCCAATCCAGCACGGGGTTGTGCAGACGCAACCAGGGATACCCAAGGATGACAGGTGTCACAGAGGAGGACAGGACGTACAGGATGAGATCCTCCCGGTGGTTACCAGAGATAATGACAGGGACTGGTTGCGTGCGATGAGTCACTTGACCGAGGGGCGCACGGGAAAGGGGGATCAGGCTGAGAGGAGCGGCCAGAGGGTGGCAGGGGATGCCCAATTGGGTTGCCAGGCTCTTAGAAATGAAGCTCTGCTCTGCTCCTGAGTCCACCAGTGCGTGTGTGAGATGCTCCGTGGCATTGTGACAGAATCGGATGGGCAAGGATAAACTTGTGAGGGGATTTGACTGGTTAGAGCCCGCGAGGCCCCCTACAGTGACTCGCGGGCCTCCCCGTTTGGCTTCTCCAGGCAATGCTCCACGGTGTGTTGATCTCCTCCGCAATACATGCAGAGGCCCAACTTCCGGCGGCGCTGTTTCTCCGCTAGGGGGAGCTTTGACCATCCAACCACCATCGCCTCCGATTCCTCGGAAGACTCCGGTGGAGGTAACGCCAGGGGGCGGTCTTGAGGCATACGGACGGAGCCTCTACGCGAGCGGCTGCTAGACTTCCGCTCGGTGGACTGTTCATGCAACCTGTTGTCTAAGCTAATGGTTGTGGAGATCAGCTCCACAAGCGTCTCCGGAAGATCTCAACCGGCCAGCTCATCCCTCAGACCTGAGCTGAGGCTGCGGAGGAAGATGCCACAGAGTGCGGCCTCATCCCAGCCAACCTCCTCCGCTGCGACCCGGAAGTCGATAGCATAATCCGCCGCTGACCGGCTTCCCTGTTGGAGACCAAGGAGCCGGTCAGTGAGGATGCTATCGCACCGGGAATGATCAAAGACCTCGAGAAAGCTCTGCACGAACTGGCTATAGGAGAGGTTTGCGTAACTGGGCTTCGCCATGACGGCGTAGGCCCAAGTTAGCACTCGCCCCTCCAGAAGATTACCGATATAGCCAATTCGGCTGTGGTCCGAGGGAAAATCCCCGGGAACGCGCAGAAACACCGACTCACACTGCATAATGAACCCCCATGCTCCGCCGAGCTTCCCGCTGAAGCGGGCGGGGGTTGGAATCGGTGTGAGTCGAGTGGGCACCCCCGTGACAGGCTGACCGGGCACTGGAGCGGCAGGAGCTAACCCCCCCTGGCGAGCCGAGGGGAACACCTGCTGGGGGTCCAAGCGGTCTAACCGGTGAGTTATGCTAACCAACTGGTTCAAAATCACCTGCTGTTGATGGGCTATTAAATCTACCCGAGCCTCAAGGGTGGAAAGACGGCGTGCGAGCCCGCTGTCTGCTGAGCCGCTCTGCTGGAGCCGTACTGACGTAATGTCTGGCCCAGGAGACACGCACACAGACTCAGGATAGATTTAACAGCTTTATTCAACAAGCAGGTGTGTCTGAATGGATGTATGCGGTATGTGTATGTGTTGAGGGTGAACGCCGGTATGCAGGAAGCAGAGCAGCGCACCGTACAGCCGGACATCCCTATGGAGAGAGAGCAGAGGACAAGGGGTAAAGGGCACCACACCTGGACAGGGATATGAGTTTGTGTGACGCTTACTTGTGGATACAGGTGGCTGGCGTTGGCAAGGGAGAAGCCCGGGAGACAGCGTCCTGCTGAACCAATCCCCTGATGGTGAGGATTGGTTGGCGATGACGGGGAAATCCGCCGCCGAGGAATCCACCTGTGCACAGGGGTGAAGAACTTGGAGAAAGGTAAGGAATGCTTACGTTTGGTTGAAGTCTTGCTGGTGATCAGAGGTTGATGCACGAGCTACAAAGTGCCGATGCGAACAGACGGCTCCAGACCGCAGCACTGGGCCGAGTGGGCTAAATAGCCCGCTGGTGACGAGGCGCAAGTGTGCGCGCAGCTGAGGCCGCTGATGAGCGGCGGGTCGTGACACACGATTGTCAAAAGGTGCATGAAACCTTGCGACTGCGGGAGGGGTCCCACCAAATCCACGTGGATGCGGTCCAACCTCCTGGCCGGGATTTGGAATGCCTCGGGGGGGGGGGGGGCTCTGGTGTGCTTGTGCACTTTGGCCTGCTGGCATACAATGCATGCTGCAGCCCACTCTTTCACATCCTTATGCAAGCATGACCAGACAAACTTGGCTCCCACCAGTTTAACCAAAGCGTGCACGCTGGGATGCGAAAGAGAGTGGACTGACTCAAAAATGTGGTTGTGCCAAGAGCTCGGAGCCACCGGGCACAGGTGACCGGTGGAGACTTTGCAAAGCAAGGGAGTGTACTCTTCCTGCACCACCCTGTTCTCCAGCTTTAACCCAGTAGGCGCAGACTGGAGGGCGCAACTGTCCACGTACCCAGCTTGCTCCGTGGCCATAGCAGGGAAATTTATTCCCATGTAGACCGGGGAGACTAACACGGAACAGGCAATTGACCACGACGTTTAGCTTACCAGCAACGTGTTGAATGTTTGTCGTGAACTCCGAGATCGCGGACAAATGCCTTTGCTGCCAGGCCAACCATGGTTCCGAGACCTTGGACATTATGTACGTTAGCGGTTTATGATCCACGAATGTGGTGAACTGGCGCCCTTCTAGCCAAAACTGGAAATGGCGTGTCAACAGGTGGAGAGCCAACAATTCTCTGTTTAACGTGCTGTATTTGTGTTCATTGTTGCTCAAAGTACGACTAAAAAATGCAAGCAGCTACCACGAACCACAGACGTACTGCTCCACCACTGCCCCTATGGCAATGTTGGACACGTTCGTGGTGAGCCCTATCCGCACTGACGGGTCAGGGTAGGCTAGAAAAGTGGCATCAGCGAGTGCTGTTTTGGCATCTGCAAAAGCCTGGGCTTGCTCGGGGGTAGGGTCAATGTTTTCTGCGTGCTTCTTTTTCTTAAGCACGGCGTACAACGGCTGCATCAGCTGGGCTGCCCAGGCAAGGAAACAGTTATAAATGTTGACCATTCCCAAAAACTCCTGTAGGGCCCTCACAGTCTGCGGATGCGGAAAGTCCAACAAGGCGCGCACCTTATCCGGTAGCGGAGTTGCGCCCTCTGGCAAAATGCAGTGTCCCAAAAGAATCAATCACTGGTACACCGAACTGGCACTTTACCGGGGTTAACTATAAGTCCGTGCGCTTCCAACCTCTGGAAAACCATCTTGAGCTGGTTGAGGTGCTCCTCCTCAGACGCGCTAGCCACCAGAATGTCGTCTAAGTAAACAAAAACGACGGACAAGTCACAAAGCACTGTGTCCATCATTCTCTGGAAAGTCTGCACTGGGCCTTTTAATCCGAACGGCATGCGTAAAAACTCGAAAAGGCCAAATGGAGTTATTACCACTTTTTTGGGAACGTCTTCTGCCTACACCGGGACCTGGTGGTCACCACGGACAAGATCCACTTTCGAAAAAAACACGCGTCCCGGCCAGGTGCATGGAAAAATCCTGGATGTGTGGGATGGGATACCAAACGATTTCTGTAGTGTAGTTCAAGTGCCGGAAATCGCCACGGGGTCACCACAACCAGTTGGCCTTAGGCACCATGTGTAGCGGGGATGCCCAAGGGCTGTTGGAGCGCCCGATGAGGCCCAGCTTCTCCAAGTCTGCAAACTCTCACGCACACTGGCCAGTTTAGCCGTGTTCAGGTGCCGAGGTTGTGCGAACACCGGCGGGCCTTTTGTGGTTATGAAATATTCAACCCCGTCTTTAGTTACCGTAGCCAAAAAAGTTGGGTCCTCAAGTGCTGGGAACTGTGCAAGCAAATGCTGGTACTTACCCCCTGGAGCTATAACGTTAGCCAGTGTTGCTGACCCAGCTCCCCAAGCTGTGCAGGGCAGGGAGGTGAAAGAAACAGCGTCCACTAACCATCTGTTGGTGACATTGACTAACAACCTGTGAGAATGTGGCATGGTCTGAGGCAAGAAGCAGCCAAATCTTCAGTTCCAATTTTCAGGTTTTTTATTTCAATAGTCTTACAGGTAAATAGTTCCCTCCCAAAAACATCCGACACGATCCTTCAAGCTCTGCTTCAACAACAATGATCGAACCTTTTTCAAACAAACACACCTGTTATATATTACCAGAGATAATTAGGGTTGATTGGCCCCTACCATAATCCCAGGCAAAACAATCAACATTCCCATTATTTTTCCACATACCCACTGATCTCTAAAAATACATAAACACTTCCCAACTATATACAATACAAATATAAATAACACACAATAAATAACAATATAAATAATTCAATAAATATTTCAATCCCCTATTTACAAATGTTAAACCACCCCTCTAACTTACCATACATGTATCCTTCCTGCTGGTGTCCTATAAAAGGCCCTCAACCCCTCACCGAGTCTTTTGCCTGGACACCCACAGGAAGCATGTTGGCAAAGGTATGTGAAATAACTCATTATCCATTATTTTACCCAAAATACTTAACCATACCAATTATCTCCCAAGGGCATTCAAAATTAAACAAAGACAGATCCAAAATAAATGTGTGTACTTTAACCAATAATCATAATAACATTTACCATTACAAATATAACATGATCACACAAACAATAAGTCATAACAGTGGTGACATCCCATTGTCACATTTCCTCCCCCCTTCCCGAGAGTACAGTACTCTAAGAGTCATGTACTCTTGAGAGGCTATCAGCTACCAGGTTGGTTTTCCCTGCCACATACCGAACAGTAAAATTATAAGGTTGGAGGGACACATACCACCCTGTGAGACGACTATTTACATCCTTCATTCTGTCCAACCACTGTAGGGCCCGATGATCTGTCTCCAATACAAAATCACGCCCTAGTAAATAATACTTAAGGGACCCTATTGCCCATTTCATGGCAAGGCATTCCTTTTCTACTGTAGAATATCTTGTCTCCCGGTCCAACAACTTACGGCTCAAGAACAGTACTGGGTGTCTCTCTCCCTTCTCCCCCTGGAGAAGTACTGCTCCAATGCCAACCCCCGAAGCATCAGTCTGTAAAATGAACGGGCGAGCAAAGTCTGGACTGTAGAGAACCTTCTCCCCCGAAATAGCCCTCTTCAGATCCTCAAACACTCTGTCACACTCCTCTGTCCATTTTACCTTATTTGGTGCCGAAGCCTTAGTGAGGTCAGTCAAAACTGCAGCTCTTTCAGCAAAGTGGGGGATGAACTTACTATACCATCCTACCATTCCCATGAATGATCGTACTTTCTTTTTAGTAGTAGGTACAGGGTAGGTCCGGATGGCATCCACTTTACCTACTCGTGGTCTAATAACCCCCTGATCAACCACATGTCCCAGGTACTCCACCTGCTGCTGTCCGAACGCACATTTGCGTGGATTAATTGTCAGTCCTGCCTTCTTAATTAACTGAAGGACCTGCCTAAGGTGTATCAAATGTTCTTCCCAGGTCTGACTATAGATGACCACGTCATCCAGATAGGCAGCCGCAAAGTTTGATACTCTCCTTAACACTTGGTCCATCAGTCGCTGAAAAGTTGCAGGTGCCCCCTGAAGGCCAAATGGCATGACCCTAAACTGGAAACTGTTATAAGGTGTTTTAAAGGCTGTAAGTTCCTTTGTTTCCGGTGCCAATACCACCTGCCAATACCCCTTGCATAGGTCCAGTGTAGAAATAAACCTAGCCTTGCCCACTTTCTGTAACAGTTCGTCAATCCGGGGCATGGGGTATGACTCAAACTTAGATACTGAATTAAGATATCTAAAGTCAATACAAAATCTTAATGAGCCATCCTTTTTGGGGACCAGCACAATCGGGCTCCACCACTCACTGACTGACTCCTCGATCACTCCCAGCTGCAACATCAAGTCAATTTCTTGCTTCATTTTTGGGACCAATCGCTCTGGGATCCTATAAGATTTTCTACGTGGAACAGCTTCCTCTTTCAAATTAACCTTATGACACACCAACGTGGTGAAACCAGGTCTCTCCTGAAACAAATCTGGATCCAATAATATCTCTAACTCTCTCTGCTGATCCACCTGCAAATGAGACACTTGAAATAAACAAGGCTCTGACACATTTGTGGGAAAGGACTGTTCTTTCTCCTCATCCACTTCCGTCACACAAATCAAGAGCTGATGTGCCTCCTGAAGAACAGGTTGCTGCTGCTGATGACCAGGCTGCTGAAACTCTTTCAACAAGTTAATGTGGAAGGTCTGATATTTCACCTTCCTGTCAGGCATATATAGTTCATATGTCACTGAACTTAGTTTCTTAGAAATTTCATATGGCCCCTGCCATTGAGCCAACAGCTTACTGTCACACGAGGGCAGCAATAACAAAACCTGTTGTCCTGGGTGGAAAACCCTTCTTCTGGCCTTCTTGTCATACCAAGTTTTTTGTTTGGCCTGTGCCGTCCTCATGTGCTCCTGAGCCAAAGCAGTCATTCGATCCAGTTTCTCTCTCATCTTAATAACATAAGAGACCACATTGTCCTGATCACTCGGTGGACTCTCCCAGTGCTCCTTTAATAAATCCAGTGGGCCCCTCACCTGACGACCATACAGTAGTTTAAAAGGTGAGAACCCTGTTGAAGCCTGGGGCACCTCCCGATAAGCAAACAATAAATATGGTACCCACTGGTCCCAATCTGAGCCAGTTTCAGAAACAAATTTCCGCAGCATGTTTTTTAGAGTCTGATTAAATCGCTCCACTAGCCCATCAGTCCGAGGGTGATATGGGGTGGTCTTAATACCCTTAATAACCAACAGCTTATATACTTGCTGCAACAGTTTGGACAAGAAATTTGTTCCACAGTCTGTTAGAACTTCTCTGGGTATGTCTACCCTTGAAAACAACTGGATAAGGCAGTTGGCAACCTGCCTAGCCTTGATAGATTTCAGGGGAAAGGCTTCTGGGTACCGAGTAGCGTAGTCACAAATTACTAGAATGTATTTATTACCAGAGGAGCTTCTCTCTAGGGGGCCAACCACATCCATCCCTATTCTATCAAAAGGTGTTCCAATGATTGGTAATGGTTGCAGTTGGGCACGGGCTACTCCCCTAGATGATGTAATCTGACATATTGAGCACATTGTGCAAAACTCCTTTATCTGGGTATACATTCCCGGCCACACAAACCTTCTAGCAATTCTCTGCAGAGATTTTTGAAATGCTAGATGACCTGCCCAAGGGATAACATGTCCCAGTTCCATAATTTTTGGTGTGAAGTCCTGTGGCAAAGCTATGGCCATAACTTCACCTTGTTGCTGGTACAAAATGCCCTTTTTTATGACATATATGACCTCAGCCAAACAATCAGTTTTACCCTGTTTCACACCCTCAATCTCCAAGACTTTATCAAACCATGATCTTAGTGCTGGGTCAGCTTTCTGTAATTCAGCTATGTCAGGAGGGATGTCAAACTCTACTGACTGACTTAGTTGTGGTGTTTCTTCACCCAAGTTCTTTGCTGACGCTAACACCTTATCTCTTCTCCTCTGAGCCTTGGATTTAGGTTGCTTAATAGGGCCTGCCTCTATCTCAGAATCATAGAATGGTAACTCCTGAAGAACATTGGCAGCCCTCTGTGCTCTCTGTGCCCTGGTTGTCACCATATTACAAATTTTCACCACAGGTGTGTTTACTCTCTGATCAACAGCACCACCTGCCTGTCTCTCCTCCGTTTGTTCCTCTCTAACCTGTTGTATGATGTCCAACAAAGTTGGACCATCATTGCCAAGAATAATAGAATAAGGCAAATCAGGCACAAGAGCTACAAGAAGGAGATAAGTTTGACCCCCTACTGTTAAATAAACCTCAGCGGTCGGGTACAGTTTCTTATCCCCATGAACACAACTGATATTTACTTCAGATTCATTCCACAGATTGGGGCTGCACGGTGGTGCAGTGGTTAGCACCGCGGCAGCACAGTTTTACCCTCTGCCGGGGGATCATGGGGATCATGAGATCGTAGGTTCGATCCCTGCCCCCGGCCAACAGTGATCTGTGTGGAGTTTGCATGTTCTCCCCGTGTTTGCGTGGGTTTACTCCGGGATTTCTCCGGTTTCCTCCCACATGCCAAAACATGCAGGTTAGGGAGTTAAGGGGCGCTTGCGCACGCAGCGACCGGCAGCTGGTGGCTTGTCACCGGACTGCAGAACAAATCTACCTACGGGTACAAAATAAGTCAAAAAAAAAAAATTCCACAAATCCCTAGGGACCAAACTGGGCAGCACAACCGTTTGGAAACAACCTGAGTCTAACAGGGCCTCTTCACATTGACCATTAAGCAACACCTTCATTTTATATACTCCACTATGCACTGGGGCTGAAAAAGTGGGTCTAGGAACTGAACATAATAATGACGGTTTCTCATTCTTTGTGGCAGGACATGAATACTGAGTGTGACCGATTTTATTGCACTGATAGCAGCGTATATCTTTATTTGCAACCACATGTGACTTTTTGCTATTATCATATCTGCTATTTGAGATCTGACTGGGCCTGGAATACAGCTTATTTCAAGCTGGACCACCCCTTTCACCCTCATTAAACTCACTCCGTGTGGTGAAAGATCTGTCACGGCCAAGAGTAGGTCTCCTGCTCCCAGACCTGGCTGACAGAAAAACCTCCGCCAGACGAGCAGCGTCCTCTGCAGTCTTCGGGTCCCGCTCTTGTATCCAGATTCCCAGTTCTGGATTCACCATCCTTAGAAACTGCTCCAAAATCAATAATTCAGAAATGTCTTTTACTGATAAAGTCTCTGGTTTCACCCATTTATAAAACAAGTCTTTCAAACGTACATATAGTTCACAAGGGGTTTCATCCTGATGAATGTCCAGGGACCGAAACCTCCTCCTATACGTGTCAGATGTAATTTCATATTTGTTTAAGATAGCTTCTTTCAATTTTCCATAATCGTCCGTGTCTGTAATGTCCATCAATACATATGCGCTCCGCGCTTTACCTGTAAGCAGAGGAGCAAGATGGATAGCTCACTCTTCTTCCCTCCAGCGGCAGACTGTAGCGATCCTCTCGAACGTCGTCAGATAGTGCTCTATACCATCCTCAGGTGAGAGAGGATTCAACCTTGTGGTGCACTGGTGTCCTCCTCGGCTGCACCTGCAGCGGCAAATCTTCCTCCTGCGGGCCGACCCGACTGGCCGTCACCCTGGGGTCCTACCCCGAAGCGCCATCATCACCACAATGCTCCGCCCGGCTCCCGTACTCCTCTTTCAGCTCTGCAACCTGCGACTGCACCCGACGAATTTGCTCATTCACAGCCTGCCACCTTTGGTCATGGAGAGCGGCTTCCTTCTCCATCTGCCGATCTCTGAGAGTCAGCGAACGCACCAGAGATTTCACCAGGCCCGTTAGCTCCTCGAGCTCGCCCAGTCCGCTGACTCCTGGTTCCTCAGCCGCCATACCTGCGTCCAGGTCAAGCTGCTCCTCTTGTCTCCCTTTCCTTCTCGCCATGAGTCCTTCCATCCACCAAACGCTACAACGTCCTGGGAACGGACCACCGCTGCCACCAAATGTGAGAATGTGGCACGGTCTGAGGCAAGCAGCAGCCAAATCTTCAATTCCAATTTTCAGGTTTTTTTATTTCAATAGTCTTACAGGTAAATAGTTCCCCCCAAAAAACATCCGACACGATCCTTCAAGCTCTGCTTCAACAACAATGATCAAACCTTTTTCAAATGAACACACCTGTTATATATTACCAGAGATAATTAGGGCTGATTGGCCCCTACCATAACCCCAAGCAAAACAATCAACATTCTCATTGTTTTTCCACATACCCACTGATCTCTAAAAATACATAAACACTTCCCAACTATATACAATACAAATATAAATAACACACAATAAATAACAATATAAATAATTCAATAAATATTTCAATCCCCTATTTACAAATGTTAAACCACCCCTCTAACTTACCATACATGCATCCTTCCTGCTGGTGTCTTATAAAAGGCCCTCAACCCCTCACCGAGTCTTTTGCCTGGACACCCACAGGAAGCATGTTGGCAAAGGTATGTGAAATAACTCATTATCCATTATTTTACCCAAAATACTTAACCATACCAATTATCTCCCAAGGGCATTCAAAATTAAACAAAGACAGATCCAAAATAAATGTGTGTACTTTAACAAATAATCATAACATTTACAATTACAAATATAACATGATCACACAAACAATAAGTCATAACAGTGGTGACATCCCATTGTCACACAACCCATCAGCACATAAAAAATCAGCACCTAAAATGGGGGCAGAACATACAGCTACCACAAAGTCCCACTGAAAATTGTGTCCGTGTAAGCATGTCATCACCGTCCGTTCACCAAATGTCCTGATGGTAGACCTGTTGGCAGCTGTAAGCTTGGGACCGTTACCTCCTGCCAACCTGTCTGCACTGACCGGCAGGATAAGGCTGTTGTGGGAGCTAGAGTCCACAAAGAAGCATCTCCGCGATTGTGTGTGAGTGATAAAAAGCAGTTTGTTCCTGTCGCCAGTGGTCGCAGCTGCTACTGACTGCTGGCTGTGCCTTTCCCGGCTTTTGGAATTGGAATGGCGGCAGGCAGCGTTGGGCATTCGAGCTGAAATGGCAATGATAGAAACAGATCGCCCTGTTCCTGCTTCTCTTGACATCCGTTCCAGCTACCACCTCGCAAGATCCCTTGTGGATGCTGGTGCCGCTGCATTCACGCTAAGAGCTCTGGTTGCTAAAATGATGCGGTCTGCTTCTGGCGCCAGGGTGCAGTAGTCTCTGGTAACCAGCAGTGGTGAGTTGGCCAAGATCACCTTCGCTGTAGCAGGTAGGTTCCTGAGAAACAGGTGGGCAAACATGAAAGATTCGTTGTTCTTCCCCCTCAGCGCCAGTATGTTCTCCATAAGCTCCATGGCTGATCTGTCATCTAACTCTGAACATGTTAGGAGTCTCTCTGCCCTCTCACTGTCAGACAGGGTATAACGCTGGAGTAGCATCCTCTTGAGCGCTTCATATTTCCCTTGGGCCGGTGGCTCCTGGAGCAGGCTCGTTACCTGTTGCGTGGCAAGCACATCCAGCGCAGCGACCACATGGTAATATTTCGTGTCGTCCATTGTGATCCTGAGGAGTGCGAACTGGGCTTCTATATGCAAGAACCACGTGGTCGGGTTGTAAAGCCAGAAGTCTGGGAGCTTGACCGTGACAGCGCACACTGCGCTGGTGTTCTCCCTCTGGGTAGTCACCGGGACGGAGCTTGGCTTGCTCTCCATGGCACGTCTTGGGGTCACCAATGTGGAAGAAGAAAGAAAATGAGACAGTGAGCTGGACGACACATGAACTTTATTCTTCTTCCAACATCAGGTACAGTAAAACTCTAACTGGGTCCCTGGGTGCCTTCTTTTAATAACCTTTTTTTCCATCCCATGAGACCCAGGAAGCCAAAAAAAATATATTCAGTGCACAACGACATGCTTGGCACATTAACATTATATAACGCCAGTCCCACTTCTCACTCCCTCTCTTCCTCCAGCAGCTCTGATGTCTCCTGAACTCCCCGGGGGGCAAATAGTCCATTGTGTTATGTCTGAGACCCCCCCCCCTTCCCGGTAACACTACCTCCTTCAGTCCTTTGTTCCATCTTCCCCCTGGCTCCCGACTCTGTGTGGATAACCCCCCACACAGTGCCATCACAATATAGAATATCACTGCAGTAAATGGGAAAAAAGCATCTGTTTTAAAATTTGGAATTCTTCCCACAACTTTTAGTGCAAAGAACACTCTAAAAACATCACAACTTTTATCGCAACTTTTTAAAAAAGCTCCTGCGAATTCAGGCTTTTTGGCCCACAGCAATCATAAAAACATCCTGCGAAATCCTGGAGGGACTGATTAATACATTAAGCCAAACATACAGCA
This sequence comes from Pholidichthys leucotaenia, assembly GCA_020510985.1. Lineage (NCBI taxonomy): Eukaryota > Metazoa > Chordata > Actinopteri > Cichliformes > Pholidichthyidae > Pholidichthys > Pholidichthys leucotaenia. Next base: position 286,794,671 of record CM035844.1, on the reverse strand, counting down.
CATCAGAAAAAATATAATATCCCCTAACATGAGCTTAAATAATCAGATGTTGCTGTTTTCTGGATTATTGATGTTTTCACATTCAAACTGCAGCAGAATTCAAGCAAAAAACTTACTTTGAACTGTTTCTCACTTTGTTCTGCTTCAGCCTGAGGCGAGAAAAAAAAAAGAAACCAAGATGAGCCACGTGCATTTGTTCGACACATAAAAATGGTAAAGAGATCTGCGAGACTACAGTAAAAGGACCCCACTCTGCCTCAGAATCCAGCAGCCAGCGATATCAGGATGGCCGCACTAACTGAGCTGCTCGAGACTCACAAGCTGGCTGAGCCACACGCTGAATGCTGGATTATGTTAGGGCCACAAGGATACTCTTCATGTGTCCTCCATTTCCGGGGTTTTGAAGGCTGCATTTGTCGGCTGCATGTGAAGGAACCCATGGAATGGGACAGCCTTGGACGCAGTACAGTGACGTACCTGTCCTAGAAATGTGCTCTTGGAGGATGCAGAACCTGAACTGAGACACAGCCTCAGAGCTACATCCAACCAACAAATTGCCAACGATAAACACCCGGGCATATTTTACGTCACCAATCTTATCTCGAATGAGCTTTACGAGTTTTTGTAAGGATCCATCTTTTTTACCCCTCCTTCCTCAAACCACACAACATTGAGGGAGACATCCTTAGACTTCTTTCTCGTTTCAGCTCCCTCACTCTCTGTCCCTCCAGAATGGTATCAGGACACTCCGTACCCTTGCCACTCCATCCCAAGTCACTCCGTACCCAAATTGCAATGTACCTTAGCCACTCCGTACCCACTTCTGTGCCAAACGCGAACGGGTGAATTTACAACTTCTGCAGCAGTGTTCAACTTGCTGTGGAAATCCCCAAAAAACATCATGCTTGTTTGGAACCAAACTGTTGTTGAAGAAAAGAAAGTTAGAGCAACTGGAGTGAAAGTATCAACATTGAAGAATAAACTAGTTTGAAAAGGTAGAAGGACCAGATGTTGTTGTTTACCCATGGATTACTCCTCCCACAGACGTGCTAGCAAGCTAATAATGTAAATGCCCATCTTGTGAAGTTTTAGAGGTAAAGACAACTTTTACAGGTGAGCCCCCTGTTGGTTAATGTAAACCTAAGCATGATGTTATTTTGGGGATTTCCACAGCAGGTTGAACACTGCTGCAGAAGTTATAAATTCACCTGTTCCCATTTGGTGTGAAGGCACCAGGCACACAGGTACGGAAGTGGGTACAGAGTTGCTAGGGTACATTGCGATTTGGGTATGGAGTGACTTGGGACGAAGTGGCAAGGGTACAGAGTCTCCAGTAATCTCCAGAACTACTCCCCTGCTCCTGCTTTTTCCTTTTCCTCTCACTAGCCCTCCGTTTCCCTACCTCCTGCCACTCATTCCCGTCCATGTCACCAACTTCTCTCTCACTACAGTTCATACTGTCATACTCCTTCCTTTCCTCCATGACACCTCAGCCAAGGGAAACCAGAGCCGTTTTACCGGGCTGATACAGGCCGTCGGCCAACTCTATCACTCCACTCAACCAAGACTCACTTATGTCAAACAATACCCAGTACGAACTCCAAATTCAAAGCCAATAAACCCGAACAAACAAGTCAAATTTATCAATAGCGCAATGTGCACTGGACAGCAGCTGATCAAACTTCCTGCAGTCACCAGGTAACTCCTCCACACAGCGGACCCGCTGCCTTCTTCTTCTTCTTTTTGGTTTAACGGCAGATGGCATCCAGCTAATGGTGCATTACCTCCACCTTCTGCTCAGGAGTGTTGATCAAAGTATGCAGTACCTCTGAAGCTGAAAAAAACAAAACCTTCTAGACAACTAAATTCTCCTTAAAACCCCAATTTCCCTTAAATATTTTAACACAGCCTTCTCCTGTGCCCATTTCCTTTTACTTAAAAAACCCTCTTAATATAAAGTCATTCATTCCCTCTTTCCTCAGCGACTCCCTCAACACCTCATTCTGTGCCTCATAACTCCTACAATTTAACAGCACATGTTCCACTGTTTCATCCTCCTGACATCTCTCAGATAGATCTGACTCATGCTTACCTATTATGTTAAGCGTTTTATTTAATGAGCAGTGTCCCATTCTCAGTCTAGTGAGTATTCTGTGTTCAGAGTTCTTATCAATGTTATTAATGTCTGTTTTAGTTTTTAGCAATGCTTTTTTTAGTTTTTTAATCAATGTTTGGTTTTAGTTATTTATCAATGCTTTCTTGTAGTTTTAGCAAATGTCTTGTCATGTGGTGATCCTCGCGGATCACCAAGAGACGTCACAGAGTTCACCAGAGAGTTTGGCTAAGATGTTAATTTATTTCCTGACGTGACAAAACACAACTATGAACCCCTTAGGGCAAAACACACACATGACGAGACTTGGGCTCGTAGGGCTAGCCCAGCCGCTACGAGCTAACTGTGACATAACTAAGATGACAGACCTGACATGAAGGTCTACAGCACTCTCAAGTATGACAAGGCGCAGACCCAGGGCTTGGCAGGACGAAGCCACTCAGACGTAATGTAGACCAATGTCGACTAATACTCCTGCGTCTTACCGCCGTCAGTGCCGGGCTTAAAAGGGCGAAGCACTAACGACGGTAATGACAATCAGCTGACCGGCCGTTGACAGGCGGAAGCCCCACCGAGCACTTTCACAATAAGAGCCCGGCGAGGCCAGAATACAGCCCGCAGCTGTCAAAGCCGGCAGCGAGAATAACTTAGCCCGAGCGCGATCAGAACTGGCGCTCATGTCTGCTTTTATTAATGCTAACACCAGCCTGCCCAGGGACTACAGGTGGAAATTAGCACTAGTGCTATAACCTGGTACAATGCATCTTTACTCTTTAAGGTCAATGTATATTGTGCATGTCCCTGCATAAATAAATAATTTTTTTTTAAAAAGTATCATCTCCTCTCTCCTGTTTCCACTTCTCAACTGGTTCACTTTCACACTCTTTTGGGTTGTGTGATACTATCTACCCTTTTCCTCTACACCCCAACCTACTTGCCATATTTGATGAATTTTCTCCCAAATTATATATTTTGCCTTGTATTTACCAATGCTAGTCTGTTTGTCTATGGTCTTCTTTTTTAGTGCATTTGTTGCCAACTCATCAGCCTTTTCATTCCCCTTTATACCAACATGAGCTGGAACCCATACAAATTTCACCTGCACTCCATTATCTGTAACTCTTCTAATAGACTGTAATACCTCAAACAAAATATCTTGGCGACTTTTTGACTGAAAAGATTTTATGCTTGATAACACTGATAAAGAATCTGAACAAATTACTACCCTACCTGGTTTTTCCTTTTCAACCCATAATAAAGCTTCCCACACAGCCATCATCTCCACCATATACACCGCTTAGCATGTTGGAAGCTCTTTTACAGATTTTTATTTCCCTAGATGGAATCGCTACTCCAAATCCAATCAATCCACTATCAGAATCTTTAGCCCCATCTGTATAAATAAGTAAGAAATTACTGTATTTTTCTTCCACCAAACAGTAAAAAGGACTCACTAAATCAGTCTCCCCTCTCTTTCTAAGATGTAACAAGTGAAAATCAATATCTGGTGAAACAAGTTTCCACAGAGCAACTGTAGAAATTACCACTGTAGGACTGTCAGAAAATTGTACATACGTGTTATCATCTTTTGTAGAAGCAAGTCCTGCTGGGAAAGCACTGATACAGGGAGCCCCCTGCAGAGCAAGAGGATACATAGAGCCCCCTGCAGAGCAAGAAGGGGAGCAGGTTGCTTTGTTCTTTGAAGAAAGTCAATGCACGTAATTCCGGTTTAACGGACTCTGATAATGACGTGCCAGACCTGTTTCACTCCTTTCTGTCTGTGATGTATTCAGCTGAAACCGTTTGTGTATTGCAACTGCCTCTCGCATATAAGCCTGCTCGCTGAAGGCAGCCTTTAGTACTGACCTCCTGTCACCAGAGGTTCGTACTCCTTGTATACAATTTATACAAGTAAAGCTCTTAAAAGAATATTCTTGTGTCTCGAATCTTTATTGAGGTAACGAACTAATATACGATCACATTCTCACTGTTTTCAGAGATTCCTGACATACGTGGTGCTGTGACCCGGATGACCAACACCTAGACGGGTCAGGAGAGACGTCTTCCCCGGTTTGAAAATCCATGCATGGTCTGACCAACGGTCAGTTTTGGAAACCCGCCTTTAGGGAACGCCGGGGAGGAAACTGGCATCCTGGGTCTGTCTAGTGACGGTCATCCTCGCTAGTAGAGTCATAAAGTAAGTGATGTCTTTTTATTATTAAAGAGAAAAGGATATAATATATACTATATATGCGTTAGAAGACCCTCCTAATCCAGCTTTGAGTGAGTAATGTAAAATGGGATGTATTCTTAGATATGTTACAAGACCCTCCTAATCCAACCACGAGTGACTAACGCGATAAGGGAGTGAAGCGCACGGAGGTGGTCCGGGACCACGAGTAGTTGCAATGAGGTAAAAAGTTTTGTTTGGGTTAAAGTCCCGATTGTGTTGTTTTCCGGCCGAAGAGTCAGGTTTCAAAAAGTAAAAGGTGCTGTGTATTGACTGATAGGTCAAGCTTTAGCTAGTAATGGTAATATAAGGCGTCATCCTATATTTTTCCTATCTGATCATACCAGATAATGATCCTGTAAGAAATTACAGGAGTCCTAATACAGGTTGGGTGAGCATCTAGTTCCATTGACAGGTGAGCGCATCCTAAAAGCGTGAGCATCTAGTTCCATTGACAGGTGAGCACATTCTAAAAGCGTGAGCATCTAGTTCCATCGACAGGTGAGCGCATTCTAAAAGCGTGAGCATCTAGTTCCATCGACAGGTGAGCGCATTCTAAAGGCATGAGATCTAGTTCCATCAACAAGTGAGTGCATTTCAAAAGAGTAATAGTGTTGCGGTGGGTGGACCGCAACGTCCCTGACTAACAAAAAAAAAAAAAAAAAAAAGGGTAACTGTACAGGAAAAACCAATAAAGCAAAAAATAAGCAAAAGAAAAAAGAGGAAACTGCGCGCTGAACGGTAAAAATTACAATAACCAGTTAAAAGAAAAAGATCAGATAAAGGATCCTGAAAAGTATTTAAACAAATGGGGAAAAAGATTATTCCTTTAAACCCACACTGGATGTGGATGAATGCACAGTCTTGGCATCGACGGAAAAAGTTACAACAAAAAAAGATAAATATCAAAACCAATCGAGCATTGAACCATTATTAAATGAAAAAGATAATCCTCCCCCAGCTTATCAATGCTGCTATCCTAAGGAGGGTCCATACAGCAAATTATTAAAAGAAGCCCAAGAGGTTGGGAAAAGGAGGAAGTAAATAAAATCATAATAATTAGACCATAATATTTAAAGACGGTCAGATTAAATGGCAACAGAACCGGATAACGTTAAAATGGACAATGAGAAACAGTTATTTTATCTATTCTTTGTGTGTGAGCCTTAGATAGAGGCAGCGGCAGTGTAGAGAGAATGGAAGGAGCTGCTTCGACCTTGTGGAAATAATAATTCTCTGTTTGTGTGTGTGTGTGGTTGATCTGTGTGAAAAAAGTGGTCTAAATATGGGTACTTTTACAAGGTTTGGGGTTTTTATTTTTTCAATTTAACTCTGTGGGGATTTAATTAATGTTGCGTACCTGATAAACTGTTTACATATTTTTAAAAAAAACAATTTTGACGCATTTCTGACCTTTTTCTTTGACTGAAACATGACAGTGCACTTTATAGGAAGGACTGACGTGTGACAACGTGACTACAGGCCACATTATGATCATATTATGATGTCATTTAATAATGCCTAATCACTGAAGGTTTTATGTTTACCCTATATCACATGATTTAGAACACAGAGGTTCAAAAGAGATTGATAATTAATGTGTCTGTGCATATGATCTGCCAGAGACTATGGATTATCAGACAAAGGTCCCAGTCATAGATCAAAAGAAAGGAAGGGAGAGATTTGCCAGATGGGTCAAACAAATGCAGGACAGAGGAATGTTTGCAGGATGTGAAAACAGCGCCCCCCCCAACCAGGGGGACCTGGCTATGTTTATGGGACTCCACCACACCAAGATACAGATGACTCTGTTAACTTTAATTTTCAGAGCAACCAGCAGATGTCTTATTTTAATACATTCCTTGAAAGGCAGATGTTCAGACCCAGAGGCATTATTTAATTCCAAAACAAATTCAAAAGGTCAGTAATGGAAAGGCACCCAATGCCAGGGTAGAAATCAAGAGATGAGTTTGGTCACAAAACAGAATTTTGAATTAAGCCATGTTGGTTTGGTATAAAGCTGACTTTCCAGAGTGAAACCGATCACTTTTATGTTCAGGATCTTGCATGGAGCATTAGCTGTGGACAGTAGTCAGTAGTATGAACAACGGGACAGTGAATCATGAATAAGACAAGCAGGTGGTAACAGAATGTTGATGAAGGCTAAAAAGAACGGAGACCAGATGGACGAAGGAAGTTTTAATACTGAAAGAGATTATAGATGTGAGATGTTTCATCAGCTAGTCCAGGAAAAGGTGAAGTCTTGTACACAGATGGATAGTGGATGGAAACGAATTGAGTGAGTGTTTGTGATGGAAAAAGTACGTAGGGGAAGAAGAACAGTGGATTTAGCAAGTGTAGAAAATATTTCTGATGTTGAGATGGAAATGGAAAAAGAAATGAAAGCAGAGTATGTGTAACCGAAGAAAAATAAAGATCCCCGTAAGATTTGAAGCTGTAGCTTTAAAAACCAAACAAACAGAAAACCAACAATAAATAAATTAAATTTTTGCTTAAGAGTGTCAGGAAGAAGGCACAAATGCAGGCAGCCGTCTTAAATGTTTCCAAGTACTTAAAGCAGCAATGAGGCATTAGGTGTCCATTCTTTCAGTGCATTTCCTTAATTGTGAATATTGACATCTATTTAGTAATGAGCAAACACTCACAGCAAAGATTATAGCCTTACTATATACTCAGTTATTTAAAGTCAATCTAACACCCCAGTTATGTTCTGCCCCAACAGAGGGTATGCATTTGATGTTACTCACCACATAATGGTGTGACAACGTCATATTTCAGGAATATGACAGTAATGAGGAATGTGTTTTTCCTGATTCAGCGGTGGCCAAGCTGGGTCAGGGTAAACTACATTCACTCCATAATTTACCAAGGAATATATAAAATGAGTGTCATGTATTTTGGTTTACTACGGCACCCGTCGTAGTGTTTTAAAAAAAGGCATTATGGGTAATCTGAATGTGACAGTGTGTTGTCGTTGGCTGTGTGCTATGAGTTGCTGCTACGCTAATAAACCGTGAACATTACGTCGATGGTCCGAGTTATTATTGTTATATTAAGTAACGTAAAGGGTGAAAGATATAACAAAAAGTGGCGACGAGGACGTCTGGACCGACGCTGCAGTCTGCGACGGAGGAGAGTTTTTTGTCGTTTTTTTTCCCGCCGCTACTTCATGCTGACAGGGTGATACACCGCGCCACTGTGCTGAGGTGGATGCTGCGGGCTGTCTGCTAAGCGGGGAGGAGCAGAGCAGTGGAAATCGTTAAGGACAAAAAAAAACTCGCCGGAGGGAAGAAACGACGTTACAGAAAGGAGCCGCGAGGGAAAGAGCGACATTCAACCAGGAGTGTTAAAATGGCTGGAGTCATTGGCTCTATCGGGCCCTTTGATGAGAGCGCGGAGCAATGGAGCTCCTATACTGAGCGCTTTGACTATTTCGTCGTGGCCAATGGAATAACGGATGAAAAGTTAGTGCCTGTAGAAGAGCTGGAAATAACGAGGCGGTTTTGTATCACAAAAGCAGAGTCTTTAATGAACAACTCTTCTATCTTGTCTCATCATGGTGCAGAGCTTGGCAGAAGGCAAAGAGGAAGAATTCTGCCCAGCTCGCTGGTTAAATACAGGCACACATCCAAGACATGCAAAACACAAGCTGAAATCCCCCGTTATCTAAATCCCCATTAGTCCTGTTAACTCCTCCCTCCATCTTGGGAGGTGATGGGAAAACCTCTCCTCGCCTAAGGGGGTGAAGGTGTCAAGTCTGTTGCCATGGCGTCCTGTGACGTCATTGGTCTTCACACGGCGGTGAGATTCCTTTGTCCTTTCAGAGGTGTGAAATTCCTTTGCATATGTTGCCCCACACATTTCCACATGCTCTAACGTATGCAGGTATGGAATATATGAGTAATATATACCACAGCCCCCCCAAACAACTAGGAAAGGACACAGAAAGATTCACAGTCTAGGGTAATTACTAAGACATACTACGTGTTACAGCTGTTGTCACAGAAGAAACTTCCAAGCAGCCATGCTCCTAAGAGAGTTCAGTGAAAATATAACAGCATAGTATAATCATAAGTCAGTCCTAAACTGTTGCGGCACAATTAGCGAAAAATTGCAGAGTGGTGTAATCAGTCCTTGTGCAGTCTGGGTTTCAGTCTTCTCCCAAAGCTGCTGTAGGCTGGTTTAGGCGTCCTGCTGGGACCTTGTTGTGAGGAATCTGCAGTGTGGGAAGGAGAGAGATTATCTGTTCCCTGCCTGGGGGCTGAGACTTTTTCCTTGGGGGGTCTACCTCGCCGAGGTGCTCGCGCCAACTGTGCAGGTTCGTCTCTCAACAAGAAGGCAGGTTTGAGTCTGTCAATGCTGACCGTTTCATTTCTATCCCCATAATCAAGCACAAAGTGTTTGTCACCATTTTCCAGCACTCTGAACGGGCCATTGTATACTGGGCGTAACGTTGGTTTAAGGGCTTCATGCTTAACAAAAACAAACTCGGCGTTTTTTAAAGTTTGAGGAACAAAAACTCGCGGAAAGGAGTGATGAGCTGGACCGTGTAGAGAGTCCGGTCCGTTACTGCCTAAAAACCTTGAGACTGGGAGGTGCCCTGGTTCCGGGTTTTCTGGTAAAAATTCACCTGGTAGTCTAATAGGCTGAGCAAAGACTAATTCTGCAGGGGAAGCGTCTAAATCCTCTTTAGGTGCTGCACGCAACCCCAATAAAACCCAGGGAAGTTTATTTACCCAATTTGTGTCCGTTAATGAGGCTCTGAGGGCGGCCTTTAAGGACCTGTGAAAACGCTCGCATAACCCATTAGCCTGAGGGTGATAAGTGGTGGTACGGTGAATTGTTGCCCCTAAACTGTTGGACATGGCTGACCAGAGCTCTGAGACAAATTGAGGCCCCCTATCGGACGTGATGTCTGATGGGACGCCGAAACGTGCCACCCAATTTGTTAGAAAAACGCGAGCGACTTCCTCCGCTGTAGTTGCCGCTAGAGGGACTGCCTCTGGCCAGCGCATGGTGCGGTCTATCATTGTTAGCAGGTGTGTGAAACCCTGGGAGGAAGGCAGCGGCCCCACGAGGTCGACATGAATGTGGTCGAACCTTCTAGCAGGGATGGGAAAAGGCTCCAGAGGGGCTTTTGTGTGTTTGTGTACTTTGGCGCGTTGACAAGGAATGCAAGTTTTTGCCCATTCTTTTACGTTTTTGTGCAGGCCTGGCCACACAAACTTTTCGGCAACCATTTTGACCGAGGCGCGCACACCTGGGTGCGCGAGGGAGTGAATTGCGTCGAAAATACGGCGGCGCCAAGCAGCCGGTACTAACGGGCGAGGTCGGCCGGTTGAAACATCGCATATTAGGGGGGGCACGCCGTCGCGCAACCCTTTTTCCTCCAGCCTTAACCCTGTTGGTCCAGACAGGAGCGCGCGCACGTCCGCATCACTACCTTGCTCTTCCGCCATGGCTGCATAATCTATCCCTTCATGGATAGGTGCTGCATATGTGTTTGCGTTAGAGAAAAGCTCAGCTGCTGAAGCAGTGTAATCTGTCTCCTCGTGCTCTGGCGGTGCCACAGCGCGAGAGAGACAGTCCGCTACTACGTTAAGTTTGCCCGCTACATGTCGAATGTCTGTGGTGAACTCTGAAATCGCAGCTAGCTGTCTTTGTTGTCTGCCCGACCAAGGTTCTGAAATTTTAGCCATAGCAAAAGTGAGCAGTTTATGGTCCACAAAAGCCGTGAAACTCCGCCCTTCTAACCAAAACTGGAAGTGGCGGATGGATAAATGGAGCGCCAGCAGCTCCCTGTCAAAAGTGCTGTACTTGCGTTCCGTCGGGTTTAGCGATTTGCTAAAAAATGCTAAAGGTTGCCAGACCCCCTTGACAAGTTGTTCTACAACTGCCCCTATGGCCAAGTCTGAAGCATCTGTGGTTAGAGCAATGCGGGCCGAGGGATCTGGATGGACTAACATTGTGGCGTTAGCTAGGGCGTTTTTAACTTCCGCAAAAGCGCGTTCGCGTTCCGGGGTCCATTCGACCGCGTTGGAAGCTCTCTTTTTTTTGAGCGCGTCATACAGGGGCTGCATGAGCTGAGCTGCATGAGGGAGGAAACGGTTGTAAAAATTAACCATCCCCAAAAATTCCTGTAGCGATTTGACCGTTTGGGGCCGTGGAAAACCTTCTATCGCATGAATTTTGTCTGGAAGTGGAACTGCCCCTTTCGGGGAGACTCTGTGTCCCAAAAAATCAATTTGCGATACGCCGAATTTGCATTTGGCTGGATTAATTATTAATCCGTGCTCTTCTAGCCTCTGAAAAACGGCAGTGAGATGCTGCTCATGCTCTTCCTCCGATGAGCTGGCTACCAGCATGTCGTCGAGGTAGACGAAAACAAAGGGGAGGTCGCGTAAGACTGCGTCCATCATACGCTGAAAAGTCTGAGCAGCACCTTTGAGGCCGAAAGGCATTCGCAGGAATTCAAAAAGGCCGAAAGGGGTTATAACCGCTGTTTTAGGAATGTCTTCAGCTCGGACTGGAACTTGGTGATAACCGCGGACTAAGTCTATTTTTGAAAAAATGCGCGCACCCGCTAAATGTAGTGAAAAGTCCTGTATGTGAGGAATGGGGTAGCGGTCATGCGCTGTAACGTTGTTTAATCTGCAGTAATCTCCGCACGGTCTCCAAGAACCGTCGGATTTCGGAACCATGTGAAGTGGTGAAGCCCAAGGGCTCTTTGAACGTCGGACAATGCCTAATTTTTCAAGAGCTGCAAATTCGTCCCTTGCTATGTTGAGCTTGGCCGCGTCTAAGCGGCGAGCTTTGGCAAAAACGGGAGGTCCCGTTGTTGGAATGAAGTGTTTAACCCCGTGTTTGGCTACAGTGGCTGAGAATTTGGGGGTTGTGAGTGCTGGAAATTGGGTGAGGAGTTGCTCAAACTTATCTCCTGCCGTGGTGACGTTGGCCTGCACAGGTGGTGGAGAGACTCGAGCTGAGCAAGGAATAGAAGCAAAAGACAGTGCATTAACCAGGCGCCTATTTGCTAGATCAACTAATAACCCGTGTGCACACAGAAAATCTGCGCCTAACAAGTTAAAACTCACCGCCGCTACAACAAATGTCCATCTGTAGCTGCGGCCATGAATGAGGAGATGCAGGCTCTTTTCCCCGAACGTGTCGATGTCCGAGCCGTTGGCTGCCACTGCTCCATTGCCCCGGGTGCCCATGGCTCGATCTGCGTGGGAGGGCATGACGAAACTCAGCTGGGCTCCTGTGTCGATGAGGAACTGCTTGCCTGTGTGTCCATCCGTCACGTATAACAGCTTATTTTTCTCGCCGAGAACCGCTGCCATTAACGGCCCTCGGCTTTGGCATTTCCCGACATCGTAAACTTGCAGGGGGGGAACACATTTCCGGGCTTTCTCAGCGAAGCGGTGATGATAATAACAGACGTCATTCTGTTTGTTGCTCTTGGGCCGCGCTGCTGTCACCGTGGGTTGAGCCTGCTCCGTGGTTTGTGACTCTCCAAGGTTCGGGGCATCAGTTTTGAGGTCTGCGGATGCCGCTGTGGGTGTCCAATCTCTGCAGGCGTTGACAAGTCGATAAGCCTCGTTGGCCAGCGTGCGGAAGTCCTGATGATTGTTGCACTTCATACTGGCGAATGTCCCTCTCATGTGTGGTGGTAGCGTGCTGAGGAAAATAAATTGAAAGAGGAAATTATCATTGTCTTCCTCCTTGAGCTGCAGTAAATCCTCCATGAGGGTCTTTGGATTGCCCCCTCTGTGGCCGTAGACTGCCAGGATTTTTTCGGCTCTTTCTTCCGCCAACGGGACGTAATTCGCCACGATGGTCGCCTTGAGTGTCTCATACTTGTCCCGGGCCGGTGGTCGCTGGATCAAGCTTTGCACACACCTCGAAGTGGCGGAGTCGAGTTTGGAGACGATATGGTAGAACTTAGTATCATCTGCCGTGATGCCCGCCAGTATGAACTGGGCTTCGGCTTAGAGAAACCAAGAGGCCGGGTCTTCTCACCAGAAATCTGGCAGTTTAACAGCGACGGCGTTTGTGCACATCATCACTGTTGTGCCCGCCGGGTGAGAGTGCCTTGCCTCGGCTCTCACGGCGGTGCTGGAGCTCGGTTGAGCTCTCTCGGTACCCTCTGCCGGGGGGAACAGCTGTCTGCTTGTTCCCTCATCTGCGTTGTCGCTGGCGTAAGTCAGATTCGCCGCGGATGAGTCGCTTGAAGAATGCCTCAGGTCCATACTCGCATCAAGGTCACCAGTGTAGAAGAGCTGGAAATAACGAGGCGGTTTTGTATCACAAAAGCAGAGTCTTTAATGAACAACTCTTCTATCTTGTCTCATCATGGTGCAGAGCTTGGCAGAAGGCAAAGAGGAAGAATTCTGCCCAGCTCGCTGGTTAAATACAGGCACACATCCAAGACATGCAAAACACAAGCTGAAATCCCCCGTTATCTAAATCCCCATTAGTCCTGTTAACTCCTCCCTCCGTCTTGGGAGGTGATGGGAAAACCTCTCCTCGCCTAAGGGGGTGAAGGTGTCAAGTCTGTTGCCATGGCGTCCTGTGACATCATTGGTCTTCACACGGCGGTGAGATTCCTTTGTCCTTTCAGAGGTGTGAAATTCCTTTGCATATGTTGCCCCACACATTTCCACATGCTCTAACGTATGCAGGTATGGAATATATGAGTAATATATACCACAGTGCCCACTTTTCTGAGTGTGATGGGTCCCAAGACATTTAACCTACTACGCAACCTTCTACAGCCAGTAAAGCCAGGCTCTAAAACCTACAAAGAACTGGTGGACACACTGACCCACCACTTCTCACCCAAGCCGCTAGTGATTGCAGAAAGATACAGGTTTCACAGACGTAACCAAGAAGAGGGTGAGTCTGTTAACATGTTTGTTGCAGCGCTACGCAAGTTAGCCAAACACTGTGAATTTAAAGATGTTTTAAATGACACATTAAGAGACAGGCTTGTGTGTGGACTACGGAATGAAGCAGCACAGAAGAAGTTACTCACAGAAAGTGATTTGACGCTTGAAAGAGCCATTAACATTAGGTGATGATGGAGATGGCTTCTAAAGAAGCACACCAACTGCATGCTACAGGCAGAGTACATAAGCTCAACAGTGGTAAAACCAATGCAACAGGTCCATGTTTCCGCTGTGGAAAGGTGGGACACCTTCCTAATGACTGTTGGTACAAAGAGATGGACTGTAACAACTGTGGGAAAAAAGGCCACGTGGAGCGGGCATGCAGAAGCAAAAGGAGCAAAGACAAAGGCCCAAAGACAAGGAATAAAAGTGACATGGTAAAATACAAAAAGAAAAGAAATGTTCACACAGTTAAACATGGCGAGGACAGAGTGAGCGACTCCTCAGAAGAAGAGGTGTCAACTGCAATAAATACTGTCCGGTTTATGAATGTGAATGAAGGCTCAGAAGGCTTTTGGACTAAACCAAAAGTGGAGGGACATTTTATTAAAATGCAGATAGACACCGGATCAAAGGCATCACTTGTGTCGCATGGCATTTACAAGAAGTTTCTGAAACATCTTCCACTCCGACCTTCAGACACCGTCTTCAGGGCGTATACTGGACACCGAGTGCCCATGAAAGGGATGACAGTGGTAACTGTTCAGTACAATGGCCAAACTGCTGAACTTCCAGTTTATGTTACCAAGAACAACTGTCCAGCTATAATGGGGCGTGTGTGGCTAAAGAAAATCCAACTTGACTGGCAAGAAGTAAGGAAGCTGTCACACAGTTCCACCCAGCTGCAGGCCATACTGGAAAAGCACAAAAAGGTTTTTCGTGATGAACTAGGCAGTATGAAAAAAATTATAGTGAAGCTGCATGTCAAACCTGACAGTAAACCAGTGTTCATGAAAGCCAGACCAGTGCCGTACGCCATCAGACCAAAGGTGGAGGCTGACTTGGATGCTCTGGTCAAGAATGGAGTTCTGGAGCCTGTGACAACCAGTGAGTGGGCCACGCCCATAGTTCCAGTACCCAAAAAGGACGGAGGAATCCGGACCTGTGGAGACTTTAAGGTAACAGTAAACCCTGTACTAACAGCAGAGCAGTATCCCCTTCCACTGATTGATGACTTATTTGCGGGGCTGAGTGGGGGACAAAAGTTCAGCAAAATAGATCTCAACCAGGCTTACTTACAAATGCATGTAGACGAGCAGTCACGTGAAATGCTGACTATCAACACCCATAAAGGACTCTTCAGATACTGCAGACTGCCTTTTGGCATCACATCTGCTCCAGCACTTTTTCAGCGAGCTATGGATCAAATCCTGAGTGGATTACCAGGAGTGCAGTGCTACCTGGATGATATCCTGTGTACAGGAGCAGATGATGAAGAGCATTTGCGCAACTTGGATGCAACTCTCACGAGACTGGAGGAATATGGGTTGAGAATCCGCAAGGATAAATGTGAGTTTTTCCAATCATCCGTGGAATACTTAGGTCATGTGATCGATGCTAAGGGACTACACACTGCACCAACGAAAATCACAGCCATTGTGGATGCACCTCCACCCCAAAATGTCAGTCAGCTGAAGTCTTTCTTGGGACTGCTGAACTATTATGGACGTTTCATACCAAACTTGGCATCACTATTAAAACCACTGCATAACCTGCTGCGCAAAGAGGAAGCATGGAAGTGGTCAGCAAGCTGTCAGGAGGCTTTTCAGAAGGCAAAGGATGCGCTGACTGCATCAGAGGTTCTGACCCACTTCAACCCATCACTTCCGATCCAGCTTGCCTGCGATGCCTCTCCTTATGGCGTAGGGGCGGTGATTTCCCACGTAATGCTAGACGGTGAGGAAAAGCCAATCGCTTTTGCGTCAAGGACATTAAACAAGGCAGAAGCTAACTATGCTCAGCTAGAAAGAGAGGCTCTGAGCATTGTGTTTGGTGTCAGAAAATTCCACCAGTACTTGTACGGAAGGAAGTTTACACTTTTTACTGACCACCGACCTCTCACAACCATCCTTGGACCATACACAGGAATACCATCTCTTGCAGCGTCCCGACTGCAGAGGTGGGCGTTGCTGTTGTCAGGACACTCCTATGACATCAGGTATCGAAAGTCAGACTGTCATGGTAATGCAGATGGGTTATCCAGATTACCACTTCCTGTCATGAAGCCAGAGTCAAGCACTGTGGACATCTTCTACTTCACAGAGGTAGAAAACGCACCTGTTTCAGCTGTGCAGGTGAAAAAGGGGACTAGAAATGACCCTGTGTTGTCTGCAGTCATGGACTTGATCATTAAAGGACAACCTGCGGGTGATGACGCAACCTTGAAGCCCTTCCTTGGGAAGTGGACAGAATTGTCTGTTCAGTCGGGTTGTTTGCTGTGGGGGAGGAGAGTGATTATTCCCTTGTCATGTCGAACAAAAGTGTTACAGCAACTTCACGCAGGACATAGTGGAATCGTGAGAATGAAAGAAATAGCGAGAAGCTATTTTTGGTGGCCAAACATTGACAAGCAGATTGAAGAAATAGCCAAAAGCTGTTCATCTTGTCACAAGGTATGGAACAACCCACCATTGGCTCCTCTCCATCCCTGGGAGTTCCCACAGGAGCCATGGCATCGTGTGCACATTGACTTTGCAGGTCCGTTTGAGGACAGAGTGTTTCTCGTTGCTGTGGATGCACACAGTAAATGGCCTGAAGTGGCTATTATGAGGTCAACCACCACAGAGAAGACCACAGAGGCATTAGGAGAAATGTTTAGTCGTTTTGGGTCTCCTACACAACTAGTTTCTGACAATGGACCTCAGTTGGTTTCACAAGAAATGGATGCTTTTCTACAAGCTAATGGAGTGCAGCACATTAAATCAGCTCCATACCATCCTGCGACGAACGGCCTTGCAGAAAGGTTTGTGCAGACAATGAAACATGCATTGAAAGCATCACAAGGTCAAGGAACACTGCATCAGAGGCTGCACAAGTTCCTGCTAAACTACCGCAACACTCCACATGCAATCACAAAGACAACCCCTGCTAGTCTGATGTTCAAGAGAGATCTACGCACTACCTTTGACCTTTTGAAACCCTCAGGATTAAAGGACACTGTGCAAAAGCAACAAGAGAAACAAATTATGCACAGAGGACAGCGGGCAAAGGACAGAGCGTTCATGTCAGGAGAATCTGTGCTGGCCAGGAACTACAGAGGTGAACCTAAGTGGGTTCCTGCAACTGTTATTGCACAAACTGGACCAGTCTCATATACAGTTCAAACCACTGACAGTGTTTGGAAAAGGCACGTGGATCAACTCCTGCAGACACCGCCAGCGCCGGCAGAACCGTCTCTTGGATATCCTAAAGATGCACTCACCGACTCACCACTTTGTCCACCTACACCAGCACCGAACTCAACCACTTCAGAGACCAGAGTTCCAGCTGTAGATGTGACATCTTCTTCTGCATCAGCACCAGAAGCAACCTCCACATTAGAAAGAACACAGACTCATGTTCCTGCAGAGCGCCGATACCCCACCAGGAAGCGACGACCTCCTGTCCGTCTGAGTTATTAGACTAGATAGCAACTGACCCACATTAATGGGGCAGAATAATCCCCAGGGGTACAGTTATGGGATGAGGTAGTCTACCCTCACTCCTAAGGTAGCATAATAATTTTTTTTTTTTTTTAAAAAGAGAGACAAAAACAAAGACACTTGGCATCTCCTGTAGGACATCTATTGTAAGGGGGGAGGAGATGTCATGTATTTTGGTTTACTACGGCACCCGTCGTAGTGTTTTAAAAAAAGGCATTATGGGTAATCTGAATGTGAGAGTGTGTTGTCGTTGGCTGTGTGCTATGAGTTGCTGCTACGCTAATAAACCGTGAACATTATGTCGATGGTCCGAGTTATTATTGTTATATTAAGTAACGTAAAGGGTGAAAGATATAACAATGAGGCATTCCTGGAAAAAATTTGAATCAAATTCTAATTAGGCAAAACATCCACCTTTCCGTTGACTGAAAGAGTGTGACGCAACCTTTATTCATTTATTCAAATTCAACCCGTCTGTGTTCAACTGGACAAACTGATCTTATTTATCAATGCTGAAGCATATCGAAAATGCACAGATGGTTATTTTGTTTTTCGTAAATGAAATTTGTAAACTAGTTCAAGAGATGTCACAAAAGAAGCTATGATTATTGAAATCTTATTTTTGAGGGAACTGGGCTACCCGCAAATTTCATCTAAAATTAAAAATGGTAGCACACTTCCCTTCAGCAAAAGAATCAAGCAAATACCCTGTAACTTTGCTGCATGTGCGTCTCCAAGTATCAAAACAGGGGGTATCAAGGGAATTAAGTAGCAAATAATTAGCAACTCAGAAAAATAGGTAATATATAAAAATTATCAATAACTAATAATGACTTGTTTTATCCTTTCTAAAAGATTTTCTATATAAATTAAAAGATGATTATACCGTTTTAAGAACAGAGCAGACATTTCTGGCAGACAGTGATGAACCCAATGATCAAGGGTGAGGCACATTGTTTGGCTATGACTTAAAAGAAGACAGTGCAGCAGTCACGACATTGTGTACAAAAAGCACCTCTCTCATGGCTGCTGTACTGCCAGGTCATATCCTCGAAGGACTAGGAAGTCCACAGCCACAGCATGTTACCATGAAATATATCAGATGTTTTGAACCTTTTGATTGTGCCTTGTCTGACAAATTGTATGACAAAGATGTCATCACCGTGCAGACGGACAATTTGATTTTTAATGAGCAAAGAGCAGCTGCACTGTCGGTGAAATTGCCCGAAGATGTTACCTCCTTGCATGATGTTAACACTCCGCCTCACATGTCCCTGTGGGGACCGGACAATTACTTTTGGGCTGCTTGTGGACAAATGGTATGGTTGATGTCCAAGAGTGGCTCCTCAAGAACCATCTATTGCTGAACCTTCAGAAAACAGTCTCAATGTGCTTTTCAATCAAAAAATGTAACCTGCAACATTTTAAAGTTAATATACATGATCATGACATCAGTTTAGCTACAGAATTCAAATACCTTGGCATTGTACTAGATCCTCAACTCAAATTTAATCTTCATATAAAGAAAATTTCAAAAACAGTAAAAAAAAATCTGAACTGCTTTAAATTAATTAGATATTACATACCTTACAAAGCAGCTGCACTGTATATGCATTCTATGGTTTTTTCTCATATATCATACTGTTTGACCGTCTGGGCTCAAGCAGCCCCTTCCACAATAAGACATATAGGTTCATTATATAATCAAACCCTAAAAATCTTGGACAAAAAGCCCATTAGGTGGCATCACTGTAATGTTTTAAAAAAATACAACCTATTGAGTTTTGAGAGCTTCATTGACCTCTGTCTTCTGAAATTAACGTTCAAATGTTTCCATAAATCAGCACCCGAGCCACTTGCTGGTTTCGTCCAAAGACAGGACAGCAGCAGAGCCACCAGGAGTTCTGTTAACAATAACTGTAAAATATTCCACCGCAGAACCACATTTGGACAAACAGCATTCTCTATAAAGGGCAGTCACATCTGGAACACAATGCCAAATGAAATTAAAATAATAACGGACTTTAAAACATTCACTAAAAATGTTAAAAACTGGCTGAAAAATAAACAAGAATGTACTCATGTATGAATTAATTGTCTGCAAAGTGAGAGTGAATGAAGGGAAGGAATAAATGTGTTTGTTTATAGTGTGTGACGGAGGGAGGAAGGCCTGAAATAGGCAAATGTGAGTTATGTTATATGTGTTAAATGTGAGTCAGGCTGTTATATTTGTGTATTTATAATATTTATAATATTTATGTTAAGTGTGAGTCAGGCTGTTATATTTGTGTATTTATAATATTTATAATTGTGTATTTATAATTTTTCTGCATTGATGTATGTGGTTATTGTGTATATTTTTTATTTATTTTTTTTTTCCCATCTTTACTTGATTCTTTTTTCTAAAGCCCATCCAGGGACAAGAGTTGCAAATTAGCTAATAGCTATACACTCTATGTGCAACACATCAGATTGATTGTCTTTGATTAATTGTCTATGTTTATTGCACTGTCCCTGTCAAATAAACTAATCTACTACTACTAAATGGTTGAGAAGACAAATCATGTGACCGATTGGGTGAAAACTCCTAAGCAAAATGTGCAATACTCACAATCCACAGGACTATTTATGGCACCTTTACAAGTGGTCATGACCCTTTGGGTCACGATTCATGACCCTTTGGGTCAGTGTAGAGACCGTGAAATGAAGAGGCTGAATTTATTTCTCAATTCAGGTTTATTAATCATTCACGTATCTCCAACATCCTCTCAAGCAGAAAAGAGACAGAATTTCACATATCTCCCCTTTTTATACCCGGGACATCAAAGTACAGAATCACAATGTCATTTAATCCCCCAAGACAATACATCACCCCCCAGGGCTCTTCTCCTCCACCTAAAAGCCAGGTGGTCAGGAAGTCTTCTCATAACCATTTCTAAAGACAGCTTTTCACACCTTCCTGTTATCCCCCGGAGGTTCAGACTTATTGTTGCTTCTAAGACGTGAGGTACAGTAAGATACATATGCAGCTTAAGCATCTCAAATATGTGAGCCACATGACCCCCCCCCCCCAAACGTCGAAGATAAAACAATACAACATAGCCAACCCCACATGATAACATCACAAACATTAGTCCATAAACTGTCTGGGCTTCAACCGTCTTCCAAACTTGCTGTAAGTGGGCTTACAGCAAGTGACTTCCTGACGGACCGGAGGCAGCATGTGCGGCTGGGAAAGACTGTCTCAGACTCTGTTAGCATCAGCACCAGATCACCCCAGGGCTGTGTACTTTCCCCCCTACTCTTCTCCCTTTATACCAACTCCTGCACCTCCAGCCACCAGTCTGTCAAGCTGATCAAGTTAGCGGATGACACCACCCTCATCGGGCTCATCTCCAACGGCGACGAGTCCGTCTACAGGAGAGAGGTGGCCCAGTTGACGTCCTGGTGCAGCCACAACAACCTGCAGTTGAACGCTCTGAAGACAGTGGAGATGATCGTGGACTTCAGGAAAGTCACAACCCCTCTGCCCCCCCTTACCCTCACAGGCTCTCCCATCACCACTGCAGATTCCTTCCGCTTCCTGGGCACCACCATCACCCGGGACCTCAAGTGGGAGCCGACCATCAGCTTGCTCATCAAAAAGGCCCAGCAGAGGATGTTCTTCCTGCAGCACCTGAGGAAGCTCAAGCTACCCACCAAGATGTTGGTGCAGTTCTGCACGGCCATCATCAAGTCCATCCTCACCTCCTCCATAACCGTGTGGTACGCTGGAGCCACTGCCAGGGACAGACTAAGGCTGCAGCGCGTCGTGCGCGCTGCTGAGAAGGTGATCGGCTGCAAGCTCCCATCCCTCCAGGACCTGTACATCTCCAGGACCCGGAGGCGTGCAGACCAGATCATAGCCGATCCTTCACACCCTGGTCACGTACTGTTTGCCCCCCCTCCCCTCAGGTAGAAGACTTCGGTCCATTCAGACTAAAACCTCCCATCACATGAACAGCTTCTTCCCCTCTGCCATCAGACTGCTGAACACTAAGTGACTTATTAGACTCTCGTGCACTATGTACAGCAGCTCAACCAGACTCATGTCAATTATCACTGTTTTCTTTTTGCATTACCGACTGCACTATGTGGTTCTCCACAATATTTGCTGCTCGCTAATATATTTAAAAATTGCTTTGACTAGTATTACTCATTCATATTCAACATTTTATTGCATGTATAGTTTTTTATTTCTATCTTTTATTTTTATCATGTTTAATGTTGCAGCATTGCACCGAGACAAATTCTTAGTTTGTGTACTACATGAACAATGGCAATAAATCTGATTCTGATTCTGATTCATCCATTTTCTCTGTGGTAGATTTGAGTAATGCATTTTTTACTGTCCCTGTGGTTCCAAGGTTGTCATAGCCAGGAGCGGTACTGGGGTTAAGCTCCCAGTGCTCATAAAATGCTCCTTATGGCGTGCGTCTCGAAAAGCCTCTGACAACTAAGTCCAACTCCTAGCCTGGCCGTGTGGTTTAGTCTCTAAGCCCGGCGGAACTGCTTTTACTAATAGGAGAAGGGGCGAGGGCGGATCTCTGGCGCCTTAAAACCAGATGCTTCGGGTAGATGGTGGCTCGTCAACCTGGGAAGGTAGCCCATCTAGGGGAAGGTAAACCCTGATTTCAAACCTCC
Source organism: Pholidichthys leucotaenia (assembly GCA_020510985.1). Taxonomy (NCBI): domain Eukaryota; kingdom Metazoa; phylum Chordata; class Actinopteri; order Cichliformes; family Pholidichthyidae; genus Pholidichthys; species Pholidichthys leucotaenia. Next base: position 286,773,032 of record CM035844.1, on the reverse strand, counting down.
GCTGCCTTGCGGCACACCCGGTCACGGGAAAGGCTTCGGGAGTCAACCCTGAGGAAAAATCCAGAGTCGGAGCCCCTAAGGCAGTTCTCTGTTGTGCTCAACATTGTTCTGGCAGCTCCTGCGACGGCGCTGGTGCCAAACTATAGCAGCCCTGCTGTTCCTTTGGATTCATCAGTGACGTGGAGAGGGGGGACATGCTGCATGGGTAACATCTTGTCCTCCATATCTTCCTGCCCAGGCTTGAATCCTACCAATGCCCAACGCTGGAAGGTAGAACACCGGTGCGCATCAGCCTGTTCAGCCACAGGCAGTGCTGTTCCAGCAGAGTAGACGTTTAGGATTGTCTTCCATGGTCATCATAGACCGACGGAGGCTGACGACTATCCCTGTGCATGAAGAAAGCCAGTTTTAGTTTGCATTTATGTTTGAGGGAAAAAGATACGCATACACAGATTACCTCAAGGTTATTGTGAAAGTCCGACCATTTTCTCACAGGAAATGATTGCTCTAATGGCTAAATTTAGCCCACCAGCCGGTTCAAAAATTATGTTATATGTGGATGACATTTTGGTTACCTCCCCCACTGAGGAACAATGTCGACAGGACTCTTTGGCCCTGCTGCACTTCCTGTGTGAGCATGGACTAAAATGTGGCAAGAAAAAACTGCAGTTTTGTCAACCTGAGGTTAAATTCCTTGGCCATATGCTCATTGCCAATGGGAAAACATTGGAACCAGATAGAATAAAGACCATTCAAAACTTACCTTTGCCACAGACAAAAAGGGATTTGATGTCACTATTAGGTACCCTGAACTACTGCCGCCAGTGGTTGCCAAACTTCTCACAACACACGGCTCCACTGTACGCACTACTTCAGGGCCCACAAGGAAATTTGCATGTTAGTATGAGCAGAAAAACATGACTATGCCACCCCATACATACTTAAATGCCAACAAACTTTACTGCACTGCCGATGACAAAATTGTTCTCCCTCCCTCACTGTACCGCTGGATGGCACTGGTGACCCATGGCTCCTGCCATGTGCCAACAAGAGGGATGATTAAGATAGCTGAAAAACACTTCTTCTGTCCAGGAATTCTAAAAGAAATGAAAAAGTTTGCAGTCAAAATAATGCCCAAGGTGCAATGAGAACTAGACAGAGGAGTTTTCCACTACCAAAAGCACCCTTTTCTCAATGGTGCATGGATTTTATAGAATTATCAAAAGTGGGTCAACTCCAATACTGCCTTGTTCTCATTGACACATTTACAAAAGGGACAGAAATACATTCTACTGCTAAGGCAGATGCAAAAAATTTTCTGTAAGGTGTTGCAAATTAGTATATTCCCTACTTTTGGAATACCAGAGATCATTTATGCAGACAATGGAATGCACTTTACAGCTCAGATGGTTGAGGACTTAACCAAAGCTGTAGGGACAAAAATGAAATTCCACACAGCCTACCATTCACAGAGTGCTGGATTGGTAGAAAGGAAAAATGAGACAAACAAATGCTGGCAAAAACCACGCATGGTAAGGCCATTACGTGGCCTGAAGCTCTTAAGATAGTGAAACTAACAATTAATACCATCCCAGATAAGAAAACGGGACTGTGCTTTGTGTGTACTGCCGTGTCTGTCATTACTAATACCACACAAACATAAGACTCTTAGTGAACACCAAGGAATACATTGATTCTGTCGGAGCTCTCTCCACTCCACAGGAGGAAGTGATCAACCCACTGCAGCCTGGTGACTTTATCTTCGCGAAAAATCATCACCGGCAGCATTGGGACTCAGTAAGGGTCACTGAACGACCATCCTGAATCCACCTTTCACACGTGAAGAGACTAAAAGTGCCTGTAAGTGAACTAACCTGCTTCCCTGAGTAAGACCAGTTACAAAGGAGGCGTGTCCTTTTAAGGACAAGGCCGTCTCAAACCTGGTGAAGACAGAGGCCCGGAGGGGTACTCTCTCAGGTGGAAGTAAAAATGAAGGCACTGCTACTTGTTGCTGGTGTGACAGTTGTATTTGCAGGAATAATATGGATCACTTCCCCCGACGCCAACAACCAAGAGGGAGACGACAGCCTATGGCAGCATTCCCCTCATATGGAGTGTCCTATTTGAGTCACAGAATGAATGATGTATTTTGGGCTTTGGAGGACCTCACTGAGAGAAGGGAGGTGTATGTGCTATTATTGGAGAACATTGTTGCACTTTCATCCCTGATTCATCTCATAATATCACAGTAATAATCGATTGGCTGATAGGATTGCAACAACACTTGAATGGATTGAAGGATGTGCCACAAAATTGGGACCTGTCCTCTTGGTTCCTTTCTGGTCAATGATGGCAAGTTCTGTTGAAGTGGTTAACCCCAGTAACAGTTGCATTGATTCTATCTTGTGTACTATTCATGTGTGTCATTCCCTGTATAAGGTCCATGATAAGTAGAGCTCTTGCTCAACACACTTTCATGTTACAATCTGTTATGCTCCAAAGGGAAGTTCCTGTACAATATACTGCCTTGACACAACGAAGTGATGATGAATGTGATGACAGAACCACTGTTTAGATTTGGAAGTGATGCTCAACGATGACAATGTAGAAAATCATGAGAAGATACATTGTACTGATGTTTGCATGTGAGCAAAACAATGATAAGATGATAAACAGGAGGGAATTGTCAGGAAATTGTACATACGTGTTATCATCTTTTGTAGAAGCAAGTCCTGCTGGGAAAGCACTGATACAGGGAGCCCCCTGCAGAGCAAGAGGATACAGAGAGCCCCGTGCAGAGCGAGAAGGGGAGCAGGTTGCTTTGTTCTTTGAAGAAAGTCAATACACGTAGTTCCAGTTTAACGAACTCTGATAATGATGTGCCAGACCTGTTTCAATCCTTTCTGTCTGTGATGTATTCAGCTGAAACCGTTTGTGTATAGCAACTGCCTCTTGCATATAAGCCTGCTCGCTGAAGGCAGCCTTTAGTACTGACCCCCTGTCACAAGAGGTTCGTACTCCTTGTATACAATTTATACAAGTAAAGCTCTTAAAAGAATATTCTTGTGTCTCAAATTTTTATTGAGGTAACGAACTAATATACGATCACATTCTCACTGTTTTCAGAGATTCCTGACAAGGACTCATCCTCACCTCATATTACTTAAATGTCCATAGGAATCCCTCTGTCTCCTAACATTCTCCCAACATTTTTGCAGTACTTTTTTAGTGGGATGCCAATCACTAGGACATTTTAAATTAATCCAGTAGTTAGCCATAAGATGTTTCGTTCTTAACCCCAAAGGCATCTCTTCCATTTCAATTTGTATAGCAGCTGCTGAGGAAGTTTTAAAGGCCCCACTGCATACCCTCAAAGCTTTGGCCTGAACAATATCTAACTTCTTAAGAAGAGCTCCAGCTGCCGAATCATATATTATACAGCCATCATCCAATATTGACCTTATCAGAGCAACATACATAGTTTTTAAAGCTGAAAAACTAGCTCCCTATTCCCTCCCTGTCAAACATCTCATCACATTAATCACTTTTTCACATTTTTCCTCAACTCTGCTTATGTGTTCTGCCCATGTGAGTCTAGAATCAAATAACACCCCCAAAAATTTAAATACATTTATTTCTAGTTCTCTTCCATACATCCTTAATTTCATATCTTCACCAATCCTTTTCCTAGTAAAAAACACTGAGTCTTTTCAACAGAAAATTTACTACCCCAATCAAGGCCCCATTCTGCAACCTCATTAACTGCTTCTGAGACTTTCCTTATTATATATTCTAAATTCCTTCCCCTTTTCCACAAGGCCTCATCATCAGCAAATAATGATCGGCCTATATCTACTGGAATTCTGGAAAACATGTCATTGTAAAGCACTGATTACACTTCCTTGAGGTGTACCATTTCCTACCTCATATTGGCCTGATATGGCTGACCCAGTCTGAACCTCAGTCTTTCTTCCAAAAAGAAAATCCTTCACCCAATTAAAAATCTTACCTCTAACACCCTTCATGTGTAACTTTATCAGCAACCCCTCCTTCCACATCATATCATAGGCTTTTTCCAATATCAAATAACATGGCAATTACTGATTCTTTATTTGCTTGAGCTTTCCTAATTTCAGTGTCCAGATTTACCATGGACTCTATTGCGTTTCTTCCTTTCCTAAAGCCACTCTGATGTTTTTTTTTTTTGTTTGTTTTTTTTTGTTACTTATTTGTACCCGTAGGTAGACTTGGTTTGCAGTCTGGTGACAAGCCACCGGCTTGGTTGCTGCGTGCGTGAGCGCCCTAAACCTACATGTTTTTGTTTTTTTTGTTTTTTTGGTGTGCGGGAGGAAACCGGAGAAATCCCGGAGTAAACCCGCGCAACACGGGGAGAACATGCAAACTCCACACAGCTCACTGTTGGTCGGGGGCTGGGATCGAACCCACGATCTCATGATCTTCGCGGTCCCCCGGCCGAGGGTAAAACTGTGCTGCCACAGTGCTAAACCACTGCGCCACCGTGCAGCCCACCGTTTTGCTATCTTTCCTCTTTTTTCCAGATCATACTCCAGCCTCTCTATCATTCTTTCCACAGTTTTGCATAAACTAGAGGTCAATGCTATTGGTCTGGTCTATAATTAGTAGGTTTAGCTAGGTCCTCGCCTGGTTTCCTGACAAGGATCACTAGAGCTTCCTTCCACACATCTGGTAATTTTCCTTCATCCTGTCATGATTGGTGAGCGCCCGCCCCCTCCTTCCTGTTTGTTTCTCCTCAGGTGATCAACACACCTGGGTGAGGAGACACACCTGCTGCCTCTCATTAGCGTGTGTTTAAAAGAAGCAGCTCTTCAGTGCTTTGATGCTGGCTCATCTGGGTATACTGCCCAGCAGATTCTACAGAAGCAAGTATTGTTAATGTCTATTGGTGAAGTTTCTGCACTCACCTGTTTCCTTCTCTCTTCTCCAGGTTGCTGCCACCATGTGGGTGAGTCTCCTGGGGACTGCGTGCGTTCACCTGTCCCATCATCCCTGCTTTACTGCAACCATACTCCAGCCGGTCAGGCACCACCAGCTCCACCAACTTCACCCTGCTGGTTCATCTCTTCCCCGCTGGGATCCCTGCTGTTTCTCCCTATTACCTCACGTAAGTGGCAATTTGGCTCGCCCATTTTCCCAATCTCCATTCCTCCTCTCACAGCTCTCTTTCTCTCTCCACAGGTTATTTCTTCTGGCGAGTGACATTTTCCATAGCTGTGCATCTGACCTCTTGAAATTTAATAAATCTTCAAACGTGTATTGTGGTTTTGATTGTTCCTTTGTGGCATGCATTGTGCATGTGGGCTGTCTTTATTTATAATCATGACAGAACAAGCCAGCCAAAATCTCGGCTGAGCAGGTGCAGCGGCATTGGGACAATTTCCTCTGGAGCGCTTAGATATGACTGAGAGGCAGGTGACTGTGTTAACCCAGCAGCGGCAAACCATTACGAAGCAATTGGGCACGGTCACCCAACATTTGGCTAATCTGGCTCCTCCTCCTCCGGCTGCTCCTGTTGTTCAATCTACCGTGTGCCGAACCACCTCTGTTCCCACACCTACCCCATATGCGGGGGAGGTGGGGAAGTGTAAGGAGTTTCCTTGCAGGTTCGGCTGTATTTATTAAAGATAAAAGGAACAAAATATACAAACAATTTACAAATATACAACTATAACAATGGCCAGCATGAAATAAAACCCCAAAAATGTCCTACTGAACTCAGTGTTTGTTTGTCTTTTTGTTTTAGTCGTTTGACCATTCAAGATATCCTGTATTTCCAGACTCAGGTTTCTTTTCCTCTTTTAAAGCGGCGGATTGAGTTGTTACCACTTTGAATTTTGGGCACTGGGGAGAGGAAGGATGTTCTTCAACCGAGATCTTGGTTCAGATCTCGGTTCAGTCTCGGGTCAGGTCTCGGGTCAGGCTCGCCATCTCCATTCGAAGAGAATCCAGGATCCAGAGGGTTCTTAATCAGCAACCAAAAAAGACCTAGCCTGCACAACAATAATGGTATTATTGTTTACAGCTAGAGTAATTCATTTTCCAATTTCTTAACACTATAGCTTAGTGTTTAAATTCTTCTCTCATATTACTATTCTTACAATCCAGTAACACTAAGGAGGTGTACACCTCATCACAACTCCCCCCACTCGGGAGATCAGATCACAACTTGGTTCATCTCCGGCCGGTGTACAAACCCCTTGTACACAGACAACCTCTGGCCATGCGCACAGTGAAGTTATGGTCTGAGGATGCAATGGACGCTCTAAAGGGCTGTTTTGAAACCACCGCCTGGGAGCAGCTCTGCAATCCACATGGTGAGGACATCGATGGCCTCACTCACACCTTCACGGACTACATCAGCTTCTGTGTGGACAACACCATACCCACCAAGACCATACGGTGTTGCTCAAACAACAAACCCTGGATCAACCCTGAGATAAAAACACTTCTGAGAGAGAAGAGGATCTTCAGGTCGGGGAACAGGGAGATGCTGAAGTCCGTACAGAGGGAGCTGAGGAGAAAGATCAGAGAAGGCAAGGACAGCTTCAGGAAGAAGATGGAGGACAAGTTGCAACAGAGTGACATCAGCGGGGTCTGGAGAAACCTTAAAACCATCTCTGGGCTCCAGAATACCTCCCCCCAGGCCACGGGGGGCAGGGAGTGGGCGAACAATCTGAATCTGTTTTTCAATAGGTTTGACCAACTGCCCTCCCCCCTGACTGCACAAAAACCACTGCTGCCTCTGAAGACATCAAGTCCTGCTGCCCACTCCCCACTCCACCAACACCCCCCCTCCCCACTCCCAACACACAGCCCCCCAACCTGACCCTCACTAAGACCCAGGTGAGGACGGAGCTGAGGAAGATCAAGGCGAGGAAGGCGTCGGGACTGGACGGCATCAGTGCAAAGCTCCTCAAGTCCTGTGCAGACCAGCTGTGTGGGATTGTGGAGTACATCTTCAATCTGAGCCTGAAGCTGGGGAGGGTACCACAGCTGTGGAAAACATCTTGTGTGGTACCTGTACCAAAGACTTCCTACCCCAAAGATCTGAACAGCTACAGACCAGTGGCCCTGACATCCCACATGATGAAGACCCTGGAGAGACTGCTCCTTGCTCACCTCCGCCCCCTGGTGGGACCAGCGATGGATCCACTCCAGTTCGCATACCAGCATGGCATTGGGGTGGAAGATGCGGTGATCTTCCTCCTTCACCGTTCTCTGTCCCACCTGGAGAAGCCCGGGAATGCAGTGAGGATCATGTTCTTTGACTTCTCCAGTGCTTTCAACGCCATCCAACCGATGATCCTGAAGGACAAGCTGCTGTGCGCAGGGGTGGACCAGCACCTGTCATCATGGATCCTGGACTACCTCACAAACCGGCCACAGTTTGTGAGAACCTGGGACTGTGTGTCCGACACGATCATCGGTAGCATGGGGGGCCCCCAGGGAACGGTTTTGGCTCACTTCCTGTTCACCCTTTATACTGCGGACTTCTCACACAACACAACACACTGCCGTCTACAGAAGTTCTCTGACGACTCTTCAATCGTTGTCCTCATCTCCAACAGAGATGAAGCTGAGTACAGAGGGCTTATCCAGGACTTTGTGGACTGGTGCCATCGGAACTGCCTCCAGATCAATGAAAGGAAAACTAAGGAGCTGGTGGTGGACTGCCGCAGGCAAGGACAACCCCTCACAGCACCAGTAAATATACAGGGAACAGATATCGAGATGGTGACATCCTACAAGTACCTGGGTGTTCATCTGAGCAATAAACTAGACTGGTCACACAATACCGACGCACTCTACAAGAAGTGACAGCGCAGGCTGTTCCTACTGAGGAGACTAAGTTCTTTTGGTGTACAAGGGGTGCTGCTGAAGTCATTCTATGACACAGTGGTGGCATCAGCCATCACTTTTGGAGTGGTCTGCTGGGGCAGTGGCATTACAGCAGCCGACAGGAAGAGACTGAACAAACTGATCAAGAAAGCTAGCTCTGTCCTGGGGCAGCGCCTTGACCCAGTGGAGGAGATGGGAAAGAGAAGGATGGTGGCTAAACTGTCATCTCTGCTGGAGTCCGAGTTCCACCCTATGCAGGACATACTGAATGCACTGAGGAGCTCATTTAGCAGCAGACTACATCATCCTAGGTGCACAACCGAGAGGTTTCGCAGGTCCTTCCTACCTACGGCTGTCAGACTGTACAACCTAAGCAGGGCTGCTCGCAGAGATAGCAAAAAAGACGTGACAACCTAATAGTATTGAATGCAAAAGACGCAATAGACTTACACAATGGTCCCCTCCGGTATACAACTAGGAAAATACCGGTCGCTACACCGCTACCGGTGAGAATATGTATGGGTACATAATCATACCATGTAGGATAACTAAGTAGATGGTTGTGCTGTTTCATTCCATCCAGCTACAGTGCTCCGCACTGTGTGTGTTTATATATTTATTCCATCTAGCAACAATGCTCCGCACTGTGTGTGTTTATATATTTACATATTTATTCCATCTCATCTCATCTCATCTAGCTACAATGCTCCGCACTGTGTTTATATATTTACATATTTATTCCATCTAGCTACAATGCTCCACACTGTGTGTTTATATATTCACATATTTATTCCATCTAGCTACACTGCTCCGCACTGTGTGTTTATATATTCACATATTCATTCCATCAAGCTACAATACTCCGCACTGTGTTTATATACTCATATATTTATTCTATCTAGCTACAATGCTCCACACTGTGTGTTTATATATTTATATATTTATTCCATCTAGCTACAATGCTCCTCACTGTGTGTCTATATATATATTAATATTTATATGTACATATGTATACTCGCTGCTCTTGTTTTTCTCTTGCCTTCTGATTGTTGCTCTGAGTGTTGTTATCCCTGTGCTGTTGCAATCCTGGATTTTCCCCATTGTGGGACTAATAAAGGCTTATCTTATCTTATCTTATTTAGGGCAGGTCGGGGGGAGTACCCGGGGGTTATTGCAAAAATTCATTTTATGACCCTACTGTTGTGGGACTGGGCCCTCAATTGAGCACGGTCCGTGATAGACAGCCCCTAGGGTACACATTTGATCAATATGTGGTCGCCTTCACTCGCGCTTTTGACCATACCGAAAGTCAAGTGAACATCATGAGCCGCCATCTGTCATTCCGTCAGGGCACTCGGTCGGCGGCCGAGTACTCAGTGGAGTTCCGGGTCAAAAAGGTGGAATCGGGGTGAAACAAGACTGTCTTACGCAGCACGTTCCTCTTCGGTTTGAAGAAACACCTCCGTGACGACCTGACGGTTTATGCAGTTCCTGACACTTTGGATGAGCTAATTGATCAGGCCGTAGGGCTAGACAATTGCTACTATGAGTGCGCGAAGGAGCAGCAGTCCTCCAGTCACCCACTCGCTGCACGGGTGCCCACCATGGCTGCTGACACAGGTGGCACTGGCCCTTCTCCCAAACCGATGGAGCTCTGTCGGTTCCAGCTGACCGGCAAGAAGCGTCGGCAAAGGAGGAAGGCTTGTGCGTGCATGTATTGTGGTTCAATGAAACACAATCTGAATGAGTGCCACCTGCGGCCCAAAAAACGTGGCCTGTCGGTAACTGCGGGGGGTCTGGCGGGTGGGACCAAACTTTCTCCCCTTAGCAATTTCTCTATTTTGGCCCTCGTGCAATTGCTGAGGGTCGAGAGGAGGACTATGGCGCTAGCGGATTCGGGGGCAGAGGGGAATTTCATTTTGTCTCAGCTTTTACGGGGCATGGGTATTCCCACTCTTAAATTGCCCAATCATCAAAGAATCACCACCATATCTGGCCAAAAGATTGTGGTAGTCACCGAACGCACGGCGCCTATCACCATCCTCCTTTCGGGGAACCATCGGGAGGAACTTTCGTTCCTAATTCTTCCAAATTCATCCTCCCCGATGGTCCTTGGCTATCCGTGGCTCTGGAGGCACAACCTCATTATTAACTGGGGCCGTAACTTCATCTCCCCCGGAGCTCGTTCTGTTTGGCTCATTGTTTGAGTTCGGTTGAGTGTTCGCCGTCTCTCCCCATCTCCTCTCCTCCGGTCGAGCTGCCGGACCTCAGCCTCGTTCCCCGGGCTTATCATGATTTGGGAGAGGTCTTCAACAAGTTGAAAGCACTGTCACTTCCACCTCATTACTCTTACAACTGTGCTGTGGACCTCATCCCGGGGGCGAAGCTGCCATCTAGCCGGCTCTATAACATTTCTGGCCCGGAGAGAGAGGTGATGGAGAGATACATAAAGGACTTGTTGAACACCGGCCTTATTTGGCCATCTTCGGCTCCTCTCGGAGCAGGGGTTTTTTTCATTGGGAAAAAGGATGGCTCACTGCACCCGTGCAAAGACTACCGGGAGCTGAACACAAATACTATTAAGGACAAATATCCTCTGCCCTTGATTAAGTCCACATTCGAGCTCCTCCAGCACTCACGGGTTTTCACCAAGTTAGACCTTCGGAATGCATACCATCTAGTCCGTATTCGTGAAGGGGATGAGTGGAAGATGGTGTTTAGGACACATCAGGGGCAATTTGAATACCTGGTCATGCTATTTGGGCTCACTAACGCCCCCGCCATCTTCCAGCAGCTCATAAATGATGTCCTTTGCTATATGATTAATCAGTTCATTTTCTTCTACTTGGATGATATTTCATTTTCTCCCGCTCACCAGAGGAACATGAAGTTCATGTAATAGCCATTTTGCAGCAGCTCTTGGAGAACCAGCTCTACATTAAGGCCGAGAAGTGTGAGTTCTCCGCCAGTTCCACCTCCTTCTTGAGCTTCATAGTGGCTTAAGGGAGACTGATTGCCGAACCGGCCAAGGTGAAGGCAGTGCTTGATTGGCGAACTCCCCACTCCCGAAGGGAGCTTCAATGTTTCCTTGGGTTCATACATTTTTACCGCAGGTTCATCAGGAACTATAGTGGGATAGCACTGCCCCTCACACAGCTAACTTCCGTTAAGGTCCCTTTTCGTTGATCCGAGGCAGCTCGGATCAGCGGCTCTTTACCAAATTAAAGAGCCTGTTTTCAGAAACACCCATCTTGGCTCAGGTTGACACCCAGCTCCAGTTTGTCCCCGAGGTGGACGCTACTGATTCGGGGGTGGGCGCTGTCCTCTTGCAGCGCGCACCCTCCGATCAGAAGCTCCATCCATGTGTGTTCTTTTCTCGGCGACTCACGCTGGCCAAGCGAAATTATGATGTAGGGGACAGAGAGCTCCTCGCCATTAAGATGACATTGGAGGAATGGAGACATTGGCTAGAGGGGGCTACTCACCCCATTGTCGTGTGGACCGACCACAAGAACTTAGAGTATTTGTGGTCAGCTGGCCGGCTTAATTCCAGGATGGCTTGTTGGGCCTTATTTTTTCAGAGGTTCAACTTCACTATCACCTACCGGCCTGGTTCCTGGAATACCAAACTGGACACGCTATCACACCAGTTTGATTCTGAGCAGGTAGCGCCCCCATCCCATCCTCAGCCTATTCTCCCCTCTTCATGCATCCTCAGAGCCCTTACGTGGGATATTGAGAGGAGGGTGCGTCAGGCCCAGTCTCGGGAGCCCAAACCAGCGGGGTGCCCCTGGAACTGCCTGTATGTCCCTGCCTCCCTCCGAAGTGACGTCATCCACTGGGGCCACACCAGCCGCTTCATCTGCCACCCAGGAATCGCTCGCACCACCAATCTTATTTGGCGGGTGTTCTGGTGGCCCACGCTGCGGCGGGATGTGCAGGGGTATATGTGGGCCTGTCAGATCTGTGTCCGGGGCAAGTCCGACTCTTCCCCCCCCCCCCCCACTGGACTCCTCCATCCCCTGCCTATCCCAGGCCGTCCTTGGTCTCACATTGCCTTGGACTTTATTACCAGACTCCCCCTCTCCCACGGGAAGTCGGTCATCCTCACCATCGTTGACCGCTTCTAGAAGACTGTTCACTTGGTTGCCCTCCCTAAGCTCCCCTCTGCCTTGGAGACTGCCGACCTTCTCTCTGCCCACATCATCCGTCTCCATGGTATTCCTCTCAACATTGTATCTGACCGGGGTCCCCAGTTTACGTCCCAGGTTTGGAGGGCCTTCTGCCGGACTCTCGGGACCATCGTCAGCCTCTCTTTCGGCAACCATCCTCAGAGCAACAGGCAGGCCGAGAGTGCCAACCAGTCCTTGGAGGCCACTCTCTGGTGCGTAGCAGCTGAGAACCCCTCTTCCTGGAGCACGCACCTGACCTGGGTGGAGTATGCTCTGAATTCAGCCGTCTCTTCTGCTACGGGGCTTACCCCTTTTGAAGCCTCATTGGGGTACACTCCTCCCTTATTGCCCATGGCCGAGACGGAGGTTGTGGTGCTGTCCGTGAGGGCCCATGCTTTCTGCTGCCGACGTGTCTGGAGGTCCACCTGTGCTGCCCTCACCCGCTCATCCGAGCCAAGCGCTTGCTCACTGGGGATCACCTGATTGCTGGGGTCTTTCTGCAATTGTGGGGTTTTCCCTACATTTGAAAGTGCTATGAGATGGCTATTGTGATTTGGTGCTATATAAATAAAGTTGAATTGAATTGACAATTATCCAACATTGTGGAAATAGTAGAAGAAGAAGCAACCTCCAGTGTAAACAAACCCCGCTTTGCGTCTTTCTCTTTATGAAATGGACTTGTATTGTGTTATTCAGACTGTATTTTTGCTTCTGCTGGTCTCCGTAATGAAGCTACAAGTACATACTTCTGCATATGACGAACAGAGGGAGACAACAGGACGATACAGACCAGTTTTGTTTTACTCCCGCCATGTCTTCCGCTAGCTGCTGTAAAGGCAGAAATACATCACATCGACGTGTGGCTGATGTACAGACATGCGCAGTAAACATATTTTCTACCCAAACTTCAGAATAAGTGTTTATATGTGCACCAATCGGAATAACAATCGGCATAACCCACCCGTCTCAATTGGAAAGAAATTTTGATCCGAATGAGTGTGATCGGGTCAGAATATTCAGACTGGCGTGTTTACATGAAGCATTTTTATTCCGATCAGGCGTTTAATCCGGTTACTTGTGACCATGTAAACATGGCTACTGTTTCCTTCTGCCCGCTCATGTAACCCACACCTGTCTCTACTTGTGCAATTTGTTTTTGATCCTATTTAAGGGCAGTCATTTTCATTTCCTGTTGCCACTGTCTTGATCAAGTTTTCTCTTCATCTCCACCAGAGCCCTGTCCCTGCTCTGGTGAACCTTATCTGTAAGTTTGTTCTCTTGTTTGTATTTTGTGTCAGAGCACAGTTTGGATTTATGTTTCGTTGTTTTCAATAAACTTCACAAACTCACAGTTCAGCACGTTGGTCTCGCCTCTCTGCCCCAAAGGGCAATTCATGACATGTATAATGTATCAGGTTGTCCACACACTCAACTATAAATTATGTGAACTCATTCCAACCTTCCTTCCCATATGCACCTATACCACTAGAAATAAAAATCAAGTTGCTGGGAAAAAACGAAGACTAAAATCTACCAGGTTTAGCATTGTGTGCAGAGGACTGCAGATTTGGAATGAGCTTGATGAGAATCTAAAAATATTACCTTCCATCTCCGTCTTCAAGAAAAAACTAAAAATGCAACTCCAATCATTATTTAATTAATCCACTATTTGTGACACAAAACTTGCTTACCGATGAGTTGTCACCCCATTGCAATTTTGTTTTATATGTTGATATCACTCCACTAGTATTTATTAACTTGACTATGTATCTTGAATTCACCTACTAATTCAATATAAACAAACGCTGGGATTATGTGATATGTCTGTTATACGTATGTTTGTTTGTTCCTGTACACAAAGACATCCAACTGATTTCTGTCATTATTTTATTGTAGAAATGGGCTCCCTACTAAAAGCTTTAAATAGCTTACTTGGGATGACCCGTTCACACTACAAATCAATGTGAAAAAAGCCTATATTATACTGCTATTCATGCTGTTGACAGTTCATATTGTAATTCATTCATGTTGATAATGTGTGATGTGTGTGTGAATAAACTGAAACTGAAACTGAAAGTGCAGGCCACTCCATTTGAGGTACCACAGCCTCCAGCAGCCATTCTCTAATGATGCGACCTCGATAAACTGGAGTATTGTCATCCATGAAGATGAAATTAGGCCTGTGTTGTTCATGCACGGGCACAATGACTGGATTAATGATGTTATTCAGGTAGTATTGGCTTGTCACTGTACCATTCACAAGGTGTAGGACAGTTCTGTATTGACTAGACACACCTGCCCAGACTGTTACACCATCACCACCAAAGGCTTATCTGGTGACAACAGTGGCTGATGCATAGCGCTCTTCTTGATGTCTCCAACGTCGTTGGTGGCCATCATTTCTGCTCAGCGTGAATTGACTTTTATCAGGGAACAGCACTGAGGCCCACTGTGTTACAACCCGAGCACCAGTCCTGTCCGCGCTCGGGCTATGTATATTCGCTGCCGGCTTTGACAGCTGTGGGTTATATTCTGGCTTCACCGGGCTCTTATTGTGAAGGCGCTCGGTGGGGTTTCCGGCTGTCAAAATCGGTCAGCTGTCTGTCATCACTGCTCGTTAGTGTTCGCCTTTATAAGGCGGGCACTGACGGCAGTTAAATTGCAGGAGTATCATCAAACAATCCTCGTGAGGCCTCGTTAGACCTTCATGTCAGGTTTGTGTTCTTTCTTGTCTTGTCATAGTTTAGCTCGTAGCGGCTAGGGTTAGCCCTACGAACCCTTGTATCGCTTAGTGTGTGTTTTTGCCCTTAGCGGCTCATAGCCTTGTGTCTTGTCTTGTTTTGTTAATAAATTACCATCATTGCAAAACTCACCGGTGGACTCTTGGCGTCTTATGGTGATCCGCGAGGGTCACCGCGTGACAGTATACTCCTGCCAGACGTCTAAGCAGAGATGCCACTCCGAGACGCCGTTTTCACCGTGAGTTTTGCCACTGTGTGGAGTTTTTTCCTGTAGTTGGACTTGGTAGGGAGATGCCCGCCAGCGAGTGTGATTATTGCCCGGAGTAGCTGGAGGAGATTGACGGCTATCTGGCGGAAGCCGCTCGTCTCATGCCCACCCAAGCAGTTGGTTATCACTTAGACCTCGCCCAGCGGGCTGTGCACCTTTACCATCTAACCTATATTCTGGAAGGAGAAAAGAGGTTAGCGTGGGTTTTTGCACAACACACATTGAGGGAAAGAGAGAAACTCTGTGACATCCGTGCTCCTACGGACGCCATCAGGTGTCACGACCGTAATTGTGCGGCACACAGGGATGATATCGACAGGTTTTACAGTGATATTGTTGATGCTTTAAATTATTGCGTGAGTGAATGCATTCCTAGCCATAGTGCGGCCACCCAATATAACGTCCCAGGCTGGATTGATTTTGTTAGCGAGGCTCACACAGCTGCTCGGGATGCTTTTTTGTGGTGGAGGAGTAATAGCAAACCACGTTCTGGTCCAATATTTGAGAACATGAAAAATTGTAGGGCTAGGTTCAAATATGCTCTACGAGCATGCAGGCGCAATGAAGAAAGTATCAAATGTGACCAGCTAGCTAGACACATGAGTGAACTGAACATGGTAGAATTCTGGAAACAAATGAAGGCTATGACCTCCCACCGGTCTGTTAGATCAAACACTATTGATGGTGTGACTGGTGATGCTAATATTGCTGAAAAGTGGAAATGTCAATATGAAGCTATTTTCAACTCAGTCAAGAATGTTTCAATGAAGGATTCTGTTATGCACGATATGCGTCTGTATAACGACATGTTCGATGCCTCTGATATTTCTGCTGTCACTCCTGTTGAAGTTGCTTCCCTGATCAAAGTTCTCAAGAAAGGCAAATCAGCTGGCCCTGACTGTCTCACCAGTGAATGCCTCATCAATGCTGATTTCAATTTGTGTATTCTGTTGTCATTGTGTTTTAACTGTATGTTTGTTCATGGTTACATGCCAGATATGTTGATGGACTCTGTTATTATTCCTTTGGTGAAAAACAAGTGTGCCAGTCTGTCTGACATGAACAACTACAGACCTATAGCTATTGCAAATGTTATATCTAAACTGTTAGAGGGTTTAATCCTGAACAGAATTGAGGATTATTTGTGGGCAAACGACAATCAGTTTGGTTTCAAGTCAGCTCTTTCAACTGACAAGGCTGTTTACCTACTCCACGAATTTGTTGACTACTTCAGAAGCCAATCCACTAGTGTCTATGCCACGTTCCTAGACACTAGCAAAGCTTTTGACAGGATCAACCACTGGTGTTTGTTCAGAAAACTGATCGACCGAGGCATTCCTATTTACATTGTTAGCATCCTGTTATACTGGTACAGAAGGCAGTCTATGGTTGTTAGATGGGGCAATGTCACCTCATCCAAATTTCATGTGACCAACGGTGTTTAAAAAGGTGGTATACTCAGAACTCAGAACTCAGAAAAGATTTATTGCCAAGTACATTAACAGGGACTGATAACATACGAGGGATTTGACTTGACACAGAAAAACGACCTGCATTTCCGGTGACGCGGCAGCATCTGAGAACGCGCCTGTCATCAGATGGGTACAGGATGCATAGGGAGGAAAAGGATAACACAATAGGAAAGAACAAAAAACCATTGATTGTCAGAATACCGGTCATATATGATCAATATTATGATTACAAGAAAAAAAGCCCTCAATGCACAGTTAGCAGACAAGAATGTACACAAGGACACAAAGAGAGCAGTGAGTGAGTGATCTTTTTCATCAGTTTTTGAGTCAGTGTGGGTGTAGTGTTGAGTGTAGGTGTTTGTATCAGTTAAGAACAACAAAGTCTCTTTGGCAGGAGATGTTTTGTCTTAGCTGCTGGCATTTCATTTCTCTTCACTTCCGCTCTTCAAGGAGAGTAGACGCTTCTCTCTTTTCTCTCTGCTCTAGCTCCCCACTTCCCCAACTAACTGGATCCCAGCTTGCTGTTGTCTGTCTGCGTCTAACTGCTGATTATCGAAAGAAATTATGGAATTAATAAGCTGGGCTTTGAACGCAATTGACACTATTTTTTCAACAAGGAAAAGTGCTCCGGGGGAAGCTGTTTGCCCCGCAGGGACGGCTCCAGCGGGCTATTTACGGGAGACAAGTAATTGGAAGATCTTGTGCCTGAGTAATCTCTCTATCGAAGATATTGAAGATTTGTATGTCTTCGTAATAATGGTGATTGGGATCGTTCTGATTGGAACTGGGATTGTCCTGGTGTACCGCAAATTGCTGAAGGTGGATACAACCTATCAAAATGCTGGCCAGGCGAGGTGCATCCATCAAATTGAAAAAATGGAGAAGACCCTGATAGGGACAAATGGAGAACTGTCTCGGAAGGTGGATTACATCATGATTACGCTTAGGTCTATCCACGACGGACTCAACGCCCCGCAATGAAGGATTAAGTACTGAATCTGCAGAAGAAAATAAAGTTCTTTCTCTGTGATCAGTTCTATTTGGCTCAATTTCCCTTACAAAAATCCTCCTGATAATCCCCAGTCTTTGTTTTTCAAAACACTGAGCACACGGCCTCCGGACAGTAGCTGCATGGACAATTGCCAAGGACAATTGCCAGTAGCCAGACAAAACATCTCCTGCCAAAGTGTCCTTGTGCTCTTATTGATACAACACTGCTTCAACATTACATTCACACTGATCCAGAAACTGACAACAAGATAACACTCACTGCTCTCCTTGTGTCCTGTGAACTTTAGGTCTGCTGAATGTGCATTGAGGGCTTTTTTTGTCTTTGTAATCATAATATCGATTACTTATGGTCAATATTCTGAAATCAATGATTTTTTTGCTTCTTCCCATTGTATGATTTCTTACCTGTACCATTCTGTTGGCAGGCGCGTTTCAGATGCAGCCGTGTCACTGGAAATGCAGGTTCATTTTCTGTGTCAAGTCAAATCCCTCGTATGTTATCAGTATCTGTTAATGTACTTGGCAATAAATCTTTTTCTGATTCTGATTCTGATTCTGATTCTGATTTGTCCCTGAGCCATGCAGCTGACTGTCCATGGAGTCAATGCAGCTCAAATGTTTTGAAAACAAAAAACTGCAGATAATCTGGAGGACTTGTGTGAGGGGGGTCAGATTAGTCGAATAGTACTGATCCCAGAGAAAGAAACTTTATATCCTCTTACGGATTCAGTACTTAATCCTTCAGTGCTGGACGTTGAATCCTTCATGGACGGCTCTCAGCGTGATCATGATGTAATCCATTTTCCTAGACAGTTCTCCATTTGCCGCTGTCAGAGTCCTCTCCATTTTTTCAATTTGATGGTTAAGCCTCGCCTGGCCAGCATTTTGATAGGCTATGTCCATCTTCATCAATTTACGGTACACCAGGACAATCCCAGATCCAATCAGAACGATCCCGATGACCATTACTATGAAGACGTACAAATCTTCGACATCTTCGATGGAAAGATCAGACAGGCACAAGAGTTTCCAATTACTTGTGTCCCTCAAATAGCCCGCAGCAGCCGTTCCTGCGGGGCAAACAACCTCCCCCGGGGCACTTTTCCTCGTTGAAAAAATAGTGTCAATTGCGTTCAAAGCCCAGCTTATTAAATCCATAATTTCGTTCGATAATCAGCAGTAGAGACACGCAGACAGACGATAGCAAGCTGGGATCCAGTTAGTTAGAGGAGGAAGGAGATAAGTCAGAGCAGGAGAGAAGAAAAAAGCGTCTGCTCTCTTTGGGAGGCAGAAGCGAAGAGGAAGGCAGTCTATGGTTGTTAGATGGGGCCATGTCACCTCATCCAAATTTCATGTGACCAACGGTGTTTAAAAAGGTGGTATACTGTCACCCTTGCTGTTTAATGTCTATGTTGATGAACTCAGTGTACTGTTGAACAATACTAATGGTGGTGGCTCCTTTAACGGTGCACTGTTAAATCACATTTTCTATGCTGATGACCTCTGTTTGTTAAGTTTGTCTACTGCGGCGATGCAACATCTCTGTCACGCCGCGCCGCTCATCAGCGGCGCCACCTGCACGCACTCCTGCACATCATCAGCGGCGAGGAATATAAGCCGCCTCGCCCTGAGCTTCGGCCTGAAGCCGTCAGACTTCTCTACTCATCATCGTGAGTCAACCTTTCCTTCAGCACGACGCCTTCGGTAAGAAGCCCTTACCTCCTTTGTTTCCAGTCTGCTCCCCTGTGCACAGGTGGATTCCTCGGCGGCGGACAACGCCTCTCCCTCGCCATTCCTCGCTGCTGCACCGAGTCCTGCAGGTGGCTGTCTCCCGGGTCCCGTCCTTGTAGTGCCAGCCATCTGTCCCTTGCAAGTAAGCTCCTCTCTCGCTTATTCTCCTCCTGTGTTGGTGTGTGCCCGTCACCCTGTGTCTTTGTGCTCTTTCCCATAGGGTTGCCGGCTGTACGGTCTCCTGCCTCTGTGCCCAAAGCAGACGCCGCCACCAATACATTTACATCCCGCAGACACACATCCATTCACCCCTGTTGCTAATAAACTATTTGAACTTCTCTGAGCCTGTGTGTGTGCGTCTCCTGAGCCGTGCGTTATGTCAGTACGGCTTCAGCAGAGCGGCTCGGCAGACGGCGGGCTCGCACACCGGTTTTCCACTCTCGAGGCTCGAGTGGATCAATTAGCCTATCAGCAACAGGTGATTTTCAATCAATTGTTAAATTTGACTAATCGGTTGGGGCGCTTGGACCCCCAGCAGTCGTTCCCCCCGACTCGTCAGGGTGGCGCGGCTCCTGCTGCTCCAGTGGCCGTCCAGCAGGCTCCGAGTGCACCGGTTCGGCTCACACCCATTCCAACCCCCACCCGCTTTAGCGGTAAGCTCGGCGGAGCGCGGGGGTTTATTATGCAGTGTGAGTCCATTTTCCACCGTGTGCCCGGAGACTTTCCCTCAGATCATAGCCGAATTGGTTATATCGGGAATCTCCTGGAGGGGTGAGCTTTAACGTGGACCTACGCCGTAATGGCGAGGCCCAGTTATGCCGCCCTCACATATGACCAATTCGTGAGGCGCTTCCTGGAAGTCTTTGACCATACTCCAACCGAGACGGTCCAGGTCAATCGGCTTCTCGCCCTCCAGCAGGGAAGCCGGTTGGCAGCGGACTACGCGGTCGACTTCCGGGTAGCGGCGGAGGAAGTAGGCTGGGAGGAACGCTCCCTCTGCGGCCTTTTTCTCCGCAGCCTCAATGATGATCTGAGGGATGAACTTGCTGGGCGGGATATTCCTGAGACGCTAGCGGAGCTGACATCCTTAGCGATTAGTTTGGATAACAGGCTGCGCGAGCGCTCCTCAGGGCGGAAGTCGTCTTCTTCTCGCCCTCGTGGAGCCTCGCCGCGCCTGTTCCAAGCTCACCCCCTGGCGGCGCCGCCACCATCGTGCCCCGAGGAGTCGGAGCCGATGGTGACGGGCTGGACAAAGCCTTCACCTGCGGAGAGATAACGCCGCCGTGAGTTGGATCTCTGCGTGTATTGCGGAGATGACCAACACACGGTAAAGCTTTGCCCATGGAAAGCCAGTCGGAGGGGTCCGCGAGTCACTGTAGGGGGCCTTGCGGATCTCAATCGGTTAAACTCACACACTCAATTAATGCTGCCCATCCGTTTCTGCCACAACCCCACTGGGCACCTCACCCACGCACTGGTGGATTCGGGCGCAGAAGGCAGCTTCATTTCACAAAGCCTGGCAACCCGATTGGGCATCCGCTGCCAGGCGCTCAAAGACCCCATCTCCCTGGTCAACCTCTCCCGTGCTTCCCTTGGGAGAGTCACACACCAGACCGTCCCGGTCCTGGTGATCATCTCAGGTAACCACCGGGAGGAGATAACCTTTCTCATCCTGCCCAACTCTGTGTCGCCCGTCATCCTGGGGTATCCCTGGCTACGCCTCCACAACCCTGTCCTGGATTGGAAGTCAGCTGGGGTCTCGGCATGGAGCACGTTCTGCATGGGCACCTGCCTTCAGTCCGCTGCCTGCTCTCCGTCCGCTTCTCTCCCCGCTACGGACGCAGCACTCCCGGACCTGTCCCTGGTGCCTCTGGAATTTCACGACCTGGGCATGGTATTCAGTAAGACCAAGGCCATGTCTCTCCCTCCTCATCGGCCCTATGACTGCGCCATCAACCTCCGCCAGGGGGCACCCTTACCTTCTGGTCGGCTCTACAGTCTGTCGGCGCCGGAGAAGGAGACGATGAAAGCCTACTTAAAAGAGTCACTGAGTGCTGGGATAATCCGCCCATCATCTTCACCCGTGGGGGCAGGGTTCTTCTTCGTTGGGAAAAAGGACGGATCCCTCCATCCTTGCATTGACTATCGGGCCCTAAATGACATCACGGAGAGGGATCATTACACCCTGCCCCTCATGGACACCGCTTTCCACTCCCTCCAGGGGGCGACCTGGTTCACCAAGCTGGATCTACGCAGCGCATACCACCTCGTCCGGATCCGGGAGGGAGATGAGTGGAAGACAGCCTTCCGTACCCCGAACGGCCACTTTGAATACCTGGTAATGCTGTTCGGGTTGACCAACGCTCCTGCCGTCTTTCAGCGCCTCATCAACGATGTCCTCCGGGACTTCATCGGCCTCTTTGTGTTCGTCTACCTGGATGATATACTCATCTTCTCCAAGTCCAGGGACGAGCACCAGGTCCATGTGAGGCGGGTCCTCCAAAGGCTGCTGGAGAACCGGCTATACGTGAAGGTTGAGAAGTGCGAATTTTTTGCTAGAACAACCTCCTTCCTGGGATTCGTCATCGCTCACGACCAGGTGCGTCCAGACCCAGAGAAGGTGAAGGCGGTGGTAGAGTGGCCTACACCTGCGTCGAGGAAGCAGGTGCAACAGTTCGTGGGATTCACGAACTTCTACCGCCGCTTTGTCCCAAACTTCAGCACCATCGTTGGACCGCTGACCCGCCTCACGTCCCCTAAGGTCCCGTTCCGGTGGACCGAAGAGGCCGCAGCTGCTTTTCAGGCGCTGAAGGCGGAGTTCTCCTCCTCCCGGGTCCTTCGCCAGGTCGACCCCGCGCTGCAGTGCATCGTGGAGGTGGATGCTTCGGACACAGGAGTGGGGGCGGTGCTATCCCAGCGGTCGCCTGACGACGGCGCCAAAAGGCCCTGAGCCTTCTTCTCCCGGCGCTTGTCCCCGGCGGAGAGAAATTACGACGTGGGGGACAGAGAGCTCCTCGCCATCAAGCTCGCGCTGTAAGAGTGGCGCCACTGGCTAGAGGGGGCGGACCTGCCATTCGTGGTCCTTACGGACCACAAGAACTTGGAATATCTTCGATCTGCCAAGCGCCTGAACGCCCGCCAGGCGCGCTGGTCCTTGTTCTTCGCCAGGTTCCAGTTCTCCATCACCTTCAGGCCTGGCTCTAAGAACGGCCTGCCCGACGCCCTCTCTAGGCAATTCGCCCCCGAGGAGTCGGAGGACGCGCTCCACACCATCCTGCCCAGGTCGTGCGTCGTGGGAGCCATCTCCTGGGACATAGAGAGCAAGATCCGGAAGGCGCAGGAGGTGGAACCTGACCCTGGCGGCGGACCAGAGGGAAGACTATTCGTGCCATCAGCGGTTCGAGGAGAGGTCATCCACTGGCTACACACCTCCAGGCTCACCTGTCACCCTGGCTCCTCCCGGATGATAGATCTCCTCCAGCGGTCCTTTTGATGGCCGGGCCTGCGGAGGGATGCGGCCCGCTACGCCCGGGCTTGTCCAATTTGTGCCACCAATAACTCGGGAAACGCCCCTCCAGCGGGTCTGCTCCAGCCCCTGCCCGTCCCTGGCAGGCCCTGGTCGCACATCGCCCTGGACTTCGTCACTGGACTCCCAGTTTCCAACTCCTACGACACCATCCTGACCATCGTGGATCGCTTCTCCAAGGCGGTTCACTTCGTTCCCCTGCGAGGTCTCCCTACTGCCCTGGAGACGGCGGACCTCCTCATCCAACACGTGGTCAGGCTGCACGGGATTCCGGTGGACGTGGTCTCGGACCGGGGGCCCCAATTTTCCTCTGAGGTTTGGAAGTCATTTTGTAACGCCATCGGAGCCAAGGTGAGCCTCTCCTCCGGCCATCACCCCCAATCCAACGGGCAGTGTGAGCGGACCAACCAGGAGCTGGAGGCTGCGCTCCGCTGTGTGACTGCATCCAAACCCACGTCCTGGAGTAACCATCTTGCCTGGGTTGAATACGCCCACAACACCGCTCGCTCTTCTGCTACAGGGATGTCCCCCTTCAAGGCGTCCCTGGGTTACGACCCCCCGCTGTTCCCGGCGCAGGAGAGTGAGGTAACTGTCCCGTCAGTTAGGGCGCATCTCAGGCAGTTCTGCTCCATCTGGGCATCTGCGTGTAATGCGCTTTTACGCACGGTGGAGCGCAACAGAACTGTGGCGGACCGGCACAGAAGACCTGCCCCGGCGTACAGAGTTGGGCAACAAGTCTACGTGTCGACCCAGGACGTAACATTGAAAGGCGAGAGGAGAAAGCTGGCACAGCGCTTTATGGGACCCTACCCCATCACCCGGATCATCAACCCGGTAGCTGTGCGCGTGGCTATTCCCCCCTCCCTCCGCATCCATCCCACCTTCCACGTGTCTAAGGTGAAGCTGGCAGTCTCCGATCCCCTTTGCCCTCCTCCTGCTGCGCAACCCGCGCCCCGGATGGTTGGTGGCCATCCGGCCTGGGCCGTCTCTTCCATCCTGGACTCCCGGCGCTGGGGCCGTGGGTTGCAGTACTTGGTGGACTGGGAGGGCTATGGGCCTGAACATCGACAGTGGGTGCCCCGGTCATTGGTGTTAGACCCCTCGCTCATCGCTGATTTCCACCGAGTGCACCCTGAGAAGCCATCGCCAGGAGGCGCTGCTAGAGGGGGGAGTACTGTCACGCCGCATCGCTCATCAGCGGCGCCACCTGCCCGCACACCTGCACATCATCAGCGGCGAGGAATATAAGCCGCCTCGCCCTGAGCTTCGGCCTGAAGCCGTCAGACTTCTCTACTCATCATCGTGAGTCAACCTTTCCTTCAGCACGACGCCTTCGGTAAGAAGCCCTTACCTCCTTTGTTTCCAGTCTGCTCCCCTGTGCACAGGTGGATTCCTCGGCGGCGGACAACGCCTCTCCCTCACCATTCCTCGCTGCTGCACCGAGTCCTGCAGGTGGCTGTCTCCCGGGTCCCGTCCTTGTAGTGCCAGCCATCTGTCCCTTGCAAGTAAGCTCCTCTCTCGCTTATTCTCCTCCTGTGTTGGTGTGTGCCCGTCACCCTGTGTCTTTGTGCTCTTTCCCATAGGGTTGCCGGCTGTACGGTCTCCTGCCTCTGTGCCCGAAGCAGACGCCGCCACCAATACATTTACATCCCGCAGACACACATCCATTCACCCCTGTTGCTAATAAACTATTTGAACTTCTCTGAGCCTGTGTGTGTGCGTCTCCTGAGCCGTGCGTTATGTCAATCTCCTTTCGGTATGTGAAAAATTTGGTGAAAAAAATGACATCTTGTTCAACTGCACTAAATCTATGTGTATGGCTTTCAAACCGAAGGGTGTCAATACGTCGAATCCTGCTATGCCACTTTGTGGTCATAGCTTGAACTTTGTTGAAAAAGTCAAATACCTAGGTGTGTGGATTGAATCTGATAAGACCAATGTTGATTGTAACAGGCAACTCAGGAAACTATATGCTCAAACAAATTTACTGTTGCAAAATTTCCACAGATGTTCTCCTGATGTCAAATGTATGTTGTTCAAGA
Source organism: Pholidichthys leucotaenia (assembly GCA_020510985.1). NCBI lineage: Eukaryota > Metazoa > Chordata > Actinopteri > Cichliformes > Pholidichthyidae > Pholidichthys > Pholidichthys leucotaenia. Next base: position 286,748,191 of record CM035844.1, on the reverse strand, counting down.
CCTTCTGTTCCTCAATGTACTGCTCGCCCTTATGGTTTAATAGCAATGTTGCTGTCAGGAACAAAATCCGCATTGCATATAATAACTCCCTAAGAAGGTTGCTAGATGTACCACAAAGGTCGAGTGCAAGCAAGATGTTTGTGTCTGTGAATATTCCGTCTTTTGGTGAGTTGATACGTAAGAATGTTTACAGTTTTATGAGAAGGTTGCTGGCATGCAACAATCATCTTATATCAGCACTTGTCAACTCGTCACTCACACTTCACTCCAGCATTTGGAAGTGGTGGCGTTCCATCTTTAACTGAGCCCAATATTGTATGTTATTGTTGTTACAAGAGCGCCGAGTGTCTGCTGATCTGTATATACTTTTATTTATCTATTTATTTTATATTCGTTTTAGTTCTGCATTTAATATGAACCCTGAGTTTGAAATAAACGTTTGAATTTGAATTTGAATTTGAGGGAGAAGGCGCTCCTGGGAGCCCCTCCACTTCCCGCGAGGACAGCATCCCTGGCGAGAGTGGAGATTCGTCGGCTGGAGGGAAAGCCCGGCAGGGGATCTGTGGATCGGACTCCAGTGCCTGCCGCCCGCCCAGTCCCAGCGTCATGTGTTCCTGGGCCCTTCGCCACTCCATCGGCCAGTAGGCCCCATAGCCATGCTCCTACCAAGCCCCAATGAGAATCCCGTCCGGATCCAGCTCCGGGTCGTCGGAGGGACCCAGCCTCCCTGTTGGCCGCATCATATACGTCACGACAGAAGGGAATCCCCGCAGCCGCCGCCCACGGGTCATCTGTTCCAGCTGCGCTGTCAGCCCCTCGTGCCCGCGTCACCCCGACTGCCATGTCCTCCTCGGTGACGTCACCCCCCGTGGCTGGGAATGTTGTGAGTCGTGCTTCTGCGAGGCCTGTCAGCAAACCACCTCGAGCGGCTCCTCCTCGTGGCCCCGTGGAGCCTGCCGTTTTCTCCCGGAGGGATGAAAGGAGAACTCCACCTGCTGCAGCAGGCACCACCTTCTCTCCAGGAGACAGGCAAGTGCAAATTGTTTCTTCCCATCATGTTTATGATCTGCCTTGTCTGACTCCTAGGGCCGGAGTTCGGGGTGCACCACACCACACGGGTCATCGGCGTGGACAGCAGCATGGGAGGAACCTCAGGCTGCAGACGACATCTTGCCAGCTGCGGAGCCCGACGCAGCTGAGTTGGAGCCTGCGGACGAGAGTCGCCGCCCTGAGCCTGGATCGTCGAAGTCCTGCGTGGCAACAGAACCCAAGTGCAGGCAAGTGCTCCCTCTTGTGTCTCTATCCCCTGTTTTGGAGCATTTTTGCCTGCCTCTCGGGGAGGCGAGTGAGGAGCAGCCGCCTGCTGCGCCCGAGCTCGTTTCGCTGGGTTCTGTTGCTACCGGTGATTCTGATCCCGGTTTTCTTGTTTGTGAGCCTCATTGCAGTGTCGCCGGCATGGAACCAGTCAGAGTCACTGGGTTGGAGGTCCCAGGTTCGGGGGTGGAGATTGTCAGCGGAGCTGTACCGACCCAGTCGGGGTCCGACGTGGGTGCACCAGAGGCCCAATTGGGTTCCACCGCAGGTGCGGTTCTGGCCCAATCGGGGTCCGACATGGGTGCGCCAGAGGTCCAATCAGGGTCCACCGCAGGTGCGGTTCTGGCCCTATCGGGGCCCGACATGGGTGCAGCTGGGACCCAATCGGGGTCCAGCGGAGGTGCAGCGCCAGTGTGGTCCGCGGTCAGGGGAGGAGCTGCAGACCTTTCACCGTCGGACGGATTACGGGCTCATCCTTGCCTTCTTTCCCCTCTACTGAGTCACCGCCCCTGTGCATCATCGCCGGGGGCCGTGGGGGTTCCTGTTTGCTCGCCCCGGCTCTCCCGAGTTTTGTCCTCGTCAGGGAGGCCGCCGCGGGCTGTTTTTCCCCGGGAGTGGTGGCTGAGGGACACAGGTCAGCCGCCTGAGGGACTGCTTCGCCGGTTCAGCGCCCCGGGTCAGCCACCCGACGTGTTATGTGTTTCATTGGGCGACCTGGTTCGGCCGCCAGAGGAGCGGATGTGCTGGGCATTGGACTGTGGTGAGCCGCCTGGTCATGTTCCGCCTCCCATGACCACCCGCCAGCCGTTGGACGCAGGGAGACCACCTGAACTGTTCCTATGGCGCCTGGTCTCCGCCGGTCGGCATAAACTGTCGGGGGGGTAGTGGTCATTTTCTGGTGATGATCTGTCCCAGTGATTGTTCTGGGGTTTTTTTCCCCTTGCTATCCTGTGTGCTTTGTGTTATGATCATTTGGGTGTCTGAGGGTATTTGTTATGTCTCGCAGTTGCCCTAGTTTGTTTTGTGTGTAGTTAGGTATGAGCCAGTAATTGCTCTGTTTTTCTGTATTTGGTTATTTAAAAATTCACATGAGAATTCATACAGGTGGGAAGCCATTTTCTTGTGTAACATGTGGGCAAAGATTTAATTTTCTCTTGCTGTCCTGTGCTGTTTCTGTAACTGTTATTTGGGGATCCTTGGTCATTTGTGTTATGTCCTACAGTTGCCTTATTTTCCTCCGTGTGTATTTTATCTGATTTGAATATTTGGTATTTTTTGTCATTGTACTGTGTTTATTTTTTTTTTTGCCTTGTCTGGTCTGGATTTTGTCTTTTTCCTTTACTGATTCTGTGTTAGTCTTTTTCTCCCTCCGGACCTACCCCAATCCTCCCACCCTGGAGGGGGTGGGGGGGCAGGGTGGTCTATGGGCGTTCTGGAAGCCCGCCCTCGGAGGGAGGGTACTGTTACGACCCGAGCGCCGGTCCTGTCCGCGCTCGGGCTATGTATATTCGCTGCCGGCTTTGACATCTGTGGGTTATATTCTGGCTTCACCGGGCTCTTATTGTGAAGGCGCTCGGTGGGGTTTCCGGCTGTCAAAATCGGTCAGCTGTCTGTCATCACTAGTCGTTAGTGTTCGCCTTTATAAGGCGGGCACTGACGGCAGTTAGATTGCAGGAGTATTGTCAAACAATTCTCGTGAGGCCTCGTTAGACCTTCATGTCAGGTTTGTGTTCTTTCTTGTCTTGTCATAGTTTAGCTCGTAGTGGCTGGGGTTAGCCCTACGAGCCCTTGTATCGCTTAGTGTGTGTTTTTGCCCTTAGCGGCTCATAGCCTTGTGTCTTGTCTTGTTTTGTTAATAAATTACCATCATTCCAAAACTCACCGGTGGACTCTTGGCGTCTTACGGTGATCCGCGAGGGTCACCACGTGACACACTGGTTCCTTGTCCAGTGTAAATGCTCCCTGGCCCATGCAAGATGATGATGCCTGTGCCTGGTGGTGTGGTCAGGTACCTTTGTAGGTCATCTAGCACGCAGACCACACTGATCTAAATGGTTTTGAATGGTCAGTTGTGACACTTGGGTGCCTCTCACCTCCCTTAAATGTGCCTGGCGTTGAGTGGCATTCATCATCCGGTTCCGCAGGGCACTGTTTACAATGAAGTGGTCATCAGCATGAGATCACCTTCTTCTTCCGGCCTTCAGAGAGAGCAGTCACATTTTCTCTCCCTCCTCCCCACTCCTCTCCCCTCTTCACTATCCCAGCTTGTTGTGTCCTGTCTCTGTCTGTGTCGCTCTTATTCTGGCTGAATCTTATTCCAAATGGAAAATTATGGATTCGGTGGGCTTTATATGCGATTGACACCACTTCAAAAAAAGATCGGGCTAGGGGGAGCCCAAGTGGACTCATGGATTGGGATTTCATGTGTCTGTGTGATTCGACTGAGATGCGGAAGACATCTCTATTTGTTTGGCTTTTGATCACAGGATTTCTATTTTGGCTCTGGAGTTTCCTGATGTATCAGAAATTAAAGAAGTTGGGAGAGCTGATCAAAGCGGACCCGGCAAAGCTCCTTCAACAACAAATTCGACCAGTCGGGGAGTGCACTGATAGCGGCAATGGTGAACTGAATGATGGCTGATTCAGAAGATGGTATACATCTGGAGTCGCTGGTGCTCTCCAGGGAATGATTTTAAAGCCTGTATATAGAAATTATGAAGCACAGAATCGCAAGAGAGATGGAAATTCTATGCTCTGAGTGAACTGTGCCTTGACCTTGATTCGGCACCCTCTCCTCCTGGATGAAGACAAAACAGAAGAAGAGTTTCTCCCTAACACAAACAATCTGGTGTACAGTAATCTGAACTCTCAAGGACAGCGCCATGTGACTGGCTTAGGAATTACCATCGGACATGCACTGAGAGTTGGATCTCTTATGGACATGCTATCTAAGTTTCAGACACTAAAGACATAACATCCAGTTGCTGAGAGAGGATTTTTGCTGCACACCAGTAACTGACACACACACTGCATACAACACCACGTGACTGATACACATACACTGACACACTGGGCTGCACGGTGGCGCAGTGGTTTAGCACTGTGGCAGCACAGTTTTACCCTCGGCCGGGGGGGATCGCGGGGATCATGAGATCATGGGTTCGATCCCAGCCCCTGACCAACAGTGAGCTGTGTGGAGTTTGCATGTTCTCCCCGTGTTGCGTGGGTTTACTCCGGGATTTCTCCGGTTTCCTCCCGCACACCAAAAACATGTAGGTTTAGGGCGCTCGCGCACGCAGCGACCAGCAGCCGGTGGCTTGTCACCAGACTGCAAACCAAATCTACCTACGGGTACAAATAAGTAACAAAAAAAAAAAAAAAAAAAAAAAAATACATACACTCACACTGTCTCTCTCAACTTGCTGCTTTGTTAATGTGTGATCTATTGTTTGCTATTTGTGCATGAGGGTTTTTTTCTATGTAATCACAATTTTGCTCATACGAGCATCTTATGAGCTTTATACGAGCTTTATTTTGATAACTGTTTTTTCTCTCCGCCCAATGTGTTCTCCCCCCTCCCCCCCTCCCCTCTTTACCCTCCACTGTATGACAGGCGCCTTTGCATGGCTGCTGCGTCATTGGGATGCGCTCATCGTGCGCGCCCAATGTCAAGTCAAATTCCTCGTATGTTTACTTGTATGTTTACTTGTAAATGTGCTTGGCAATAAAGCTCATTCTGATTCTGATTCTGATTCTGATGTGGCCAAAGGACATCCACTTGTATGCCTTTCTGTGACTCTTCCAGTCTCTCTGTATCTCTGTTGCAACCTGCTGTTGACATTCTAAGCTCAGTGGTCGCTTCCCTCTGAGAACATTCTGTTTGAAGCCTCACAATGGCGAGGTACTGTTGATCAATTGTTAGGTGTCGTCTTGGTCTCATGATGTCAAAATGTGAACAGCATGATGAAGAGGACTGTTTAAATACCAATTCTAATTGAAAATTTATTGGTTAATTCATGAATCAAACACCTGTTGTGAATTTTGTCTTTAAGCACCTTGTTAAAGAACAGCAAGTCATGCGAAAAGTACTGAAACAATGAACAGTTGGAAATGTGCATTCAGAAGGTTAGAGAAGGTCAAATTAAGTTCACCTGTTAAGGTTACAGTGCATTTTAGGTCCATCCTGAAATTTCACCAGAAAGCTGAATATCCCTAACTTTTTATTAGTGTATTTCACTCCCACTGCTACTGTACACAGCAGATTTTGACGTCATATGAAGCATTTTGGAAAAAAAATGTTTTAGGAGCAGTTCTGAAACCTGACACTTCACATCTAAATTTCTGCCTTTAGGTGCTGTAAACTGTGGTTTATATTAATCGTATATCCCATAACCTACATATGTATAAACATATTAGAATGTTTGGTGATTACATATGTGCAACGACCTCACGCCTCAGAACAGGACAAGAGGTCTCAACCGCCAGCGAAGATCAAAGAACATCGGAGGCACAGCGGTGGAGACCAGATCGATCGCCCTGACTTCCCAAGGTCAGGTGGAGGAGACAGAGGACAATGGAGGAGATCGATCGCCCTGACCTCCCTGGGTCAGGTGGAGGAGACGGAAGACAAAGGAGGGGGGATTAAGCTAATGCGGGATGTCAGCTTTGATGTGCAATGTCTTTTGTTATGTGTAGGTATAAGTATGTAGGTCTGAATGTGTTCGACCTCTTATTCTGCTTCTGCACTGAGATGAGACTTGTTAGAGGAGTGAAGCTGATAATAAACTTTGGTTTATAAATCACATCGCCTCATTATTCCAAGCTCTTCTACACTGGTGACCAGACGTGAGGGTGGAACAGAGACGTTCTCCCGCGATTGACTCATCGGAGGCGACCCAGGCAAGCGCCGGCGCCCATGCAGACAGGGGAACAGATGGAAGACGTTCCCCCACGGCAGAAGAGAGGGCTCAACCGAGCACCATCCCCAGCCCCGCCGTGAGAGCAGAAGAAAGGCGCTCTCACCCAGCGGACACATCAAGGACGGCCCACACAAGCGCCATCACCGTCAAGCTGCCAGAATTCTGGCAAGAAGACCCGAGCTCATGGTTCCAGCAAGCTGAGGCTCAGTTTGCACTGGCGGGCATAACGGCGGACGAGACAAAATTTTATCACATTGTCGCCAAACTCGACGCTGCCACATCAAGATGCGCGCGGAGCATAATCCGACAGCTGCCCGCCAATGACAAATACAGAGAGCTGAAGGCGACCATCGTGGAGAACTTCGTCCCCTCAGCCGAGGAGAGAGCAGAGAAGATCCTGGCGATCTACGGCCACAGAGGATGCAGACCCAAGGCCCTCATGGAGGACATGCTGCAGCTCAAGGAAGAGGACAACGACAACTTCCTCTTCCAACACATCTTCCTCAGCACTCTGCCGCCACGCATGAGAGGGACGCTGATCAACATGCGGTGCAGCACCCAGCAGGACTTCCGCGCGCTGGCCCGAGAAGTGCAGCGACTCATCAACGCCTGCGGGGAACAGGTGGCCACAGCAGCATCCGCAGATCTCAGCGCGGATGCCCAGAGCAGTGGAGAACCACAGACAACCGAGCAGAGCCCGCCCACCATGGCGGCAACACGACCAAGACGCAGCAGGCGGAACGACATCTGCTATTACCACCACCGTTTTGCCGAGGGGGCGTACAAATGCGTTCCCCCCTGCAAGTTCAAAAGTTCGGGAAAACGCCAAAACCGAGAACCGTTAACAGCTGCGGTTCTCGGCGAAAAAAATAAACTTCTTTATGTGACTGACGGACACACCGGGAGACAGTTCCTGATCGACACCGGAGCTCAACTGAGTTTTATCACCCCTTCCCACGCAGATCGGGCCATGGGTCCCCAGGGAAATGGGGCGATGGCAGCCAACGGCTCGATCATTGACACTTACGGTGAAAGGAGCCTGCCTCTTTGCATTCATGGCCGCAACTATAGATGGACATTTATTGTAGCGGCGGTGAGTTTTAACTTGTTGGGTGCTGATTTTTTGTGTGCACATGGGTTGTTAGTCGATCTAGCAAATAGACGCTTGGTTAATGCACTGTCATTTTATTCTATCCCCTGATCAGCTCGAGTCTCTCCACCACCCGTGCAGGCCAGCGTCACAACAGCAGGAGGTAAGTTTGACCAACTCCTCACCCAATTTCCAGCACTCACAGTTCCAAAATTTTCAGCAACCGTAGCGAAACATGGGGTTGAACACTTCATCCCCACAACAGGCCCACCCATGTTCGCCAAAGCTCGGCGCTTAGACGCGACCAAGCTCGCCACAGCACGGGACGAGTTTGCCACCCTGAAAAATTAGGCATTATTAGACGCTCAAGAAGCCCCTGGGCATCGCCACTCCACATGGTCCCGAAAACCGACGGTTCTTGGAGACCGTGCGGCGATTACCGCAGATTAAACAATGCAACAGCGCATGACCGCTACCCAATTCCTCACATCCAAGATTTCTCACTACATCTGGCAGGTGCGCGCATTTTTTTCTAAAATAGACCTGGTCCGCGGCTGTCACCAAGTCCCCGTTCGAGCGGAAGACATTCCTAAAACGGCTGTAATAACCCCTTTCGGTCTTTTTGAATTTTTGCGGATGCCGTTTGGCCTCAAAGGCGCTGCTCAAATCTTTCAGCGGATGATGGACGCGGTATTACGTGATCTCCCTTTCGTGTTTGTCTACCTCAACGATATGCTGGTAGCCAGCTCGTCGGAGGAAGAACACGAACAACACCTCACTACGGTTTTTCAGAGACTAGAGGAGCACGGGTTAATAATCAATCCAGCCAAATGCAAATTCGGCGTGTCACAAATTGATTTTTTGGGACACAGAGTTTCACCAGAGGGGGCAGTCCCATTGCCAGACAAAGTTCGCGCAGTAAAAAATTTTCCACGACCACAAACGGTCAAATCGCTGCAAGAATTTTTGGGAATGGTTAATTTTTACAACCGTTTCCTCCCCCGCGCAGCTAAACTCATGCAGCCCCTGTATACCGCGTTCAGAAAACAAAAGTCTTCCAACGCGGTCGAATGGACCCCGGAGCGCGAACACGCCTTCGCGGAAGTAAAAAGTGCTCTAGCGAATGCCACATTGTTGGTTCACCCTGATCCCTCGGCCCGCATCGTGCTAACCCCAGACGCTTCAGACCTGGTCATAGGGGCAGTTGTGGAACAACACGTTGGCGGAACCTGGCAACCTTTGGCATTTTTCAGCAAATCGTTAAACCAAACTGAGCGTAAATACAGCACTTTTGACAGGGAGCTGCTAGCGCTTCATTTATCCATCCACCACTTCCAGTTCTGGTTAGAAGGGTGGCGTTTCACGGCTTTTGTAGACCACAAACCGCTCACCTTTGCGATGGCTAAAATTTCAGAACCATGGTCAGGCAGGCAACAAAGACAGCTAGCTGCAATTTCAGAGTTCACCACAGACATTCGACATGTGGCAGGCAAACTTAACGTGGTAGCAGACTGCCTCTCTCGCGCTGTGACATCGCCAGAGCGCGAGGAGACAGAGTATACTACCTCAGCCGCAGAACTCTTCGCCAACGTGGACATGTACGCGGCCCCAATTCACGTAGGGATAGATTACGCAGCCATGGCAGAGGAGCAAAGCAGTGACGTGGACGTGCGCGCACTCCTGTCTGGACCAACAGGGTTAAGGCTGGAGGAAAGGGGTTTACGCAACGGTGTACCCCCCTAATCTGCGACGTTTCAACCGGCCGACCTCGCCCGGTAGTCCCAGCTGCATGGCGCCTCCGTATTTTCGACTCAGTTCACTCCCTCGCGCACCCAGGTGTGCGCGCCTCGGTTAAAATGGTCGCCGAAAAGTTTGTGTGGCCCGGCCTGCACAAAAATGTAAAGGAATGGGCAAAAACTTGCATGTCTTGTCAGCGCGCCAAAATACACAAACACACAAAAGCCCCTCTAGAGCCTTTTCAAATCCCAGCTAGAAGGTTTGACCACGTTCATGTCGACCTCGTGGGACCACTACCTTCCTCTCAAGGTTTCACACGCCTGTTAACAATGATAGACCGTACTACGCGCTGGCCTGAGGCGGTCCCTCTGGCGTCAACCACAGCGGCGGAAGTCGCTCACGTTTTTTTGACAAACTGGGTGGCACGTTTCGGCGTCCCATCGGCCATCACGTCCAATAGGGGGCCTCAATTTGTCTCAGAGCTTTGGTCAGCCATGGCCAGCAGCTTAGGGGCGACAATTCACCGCACCACCGCTTATCACCCTCAGGCTAATGGGTTATGCGAGCGTTTTCACAGATCTTTAAAGGCCGCCCTCAGAGCCTAACGGATACAAATTGGGTAAATAAACTTCCCTGGGTTTTATTGGGGTTGCGTGCTGCGCCTAAAGAGGATCTAGACGCCTCCCCAGCAGAATTAGTTTTTGCACAACGGTGGTTTAGCACTGTGGCAGCACAGTTTTACTCTCGGCCAGGGGATTGCGGGGATCATGAGATCGTGGGTTCGATCCCAGCCCCCGACTAACAGTGAGCTGTGTGGAGTTTGCATGTTCTCCCCGTGTTGCGCGGGTTTACTCCGGGATTTCTCCGGTTTCCTCCCGCACACCAAAAAACATGTAGGTTTAGGGCGCTCGCGCACGCAGCGACCAGCAGCCGGTGGCTTGTCACCAGACTGCAAACCAAATCTACCTACGGGTACAAATAAGTAACAAAAAAAAAAAAAAAAACCTCTCAGACTCCCAGGTGAGTTTTTACCAGAGAACCCAGAGCCGGGGCATCTTCCAACCCTGAGGCTTTTAGGCAGCAATGGACCGGACACTCTCCCCGGACCGGCACATCACTCTTTTCCACGGGTTTTTGTCCCCCAAGCTTTAAAAAAACGCCAAATTCGTTTTTGTTAGGCATGAAGCTTTAAAATCAACCCTCCGTCCACCATACGACGGACCATTCAGAGTGCTGGAACCTGGTGATAAGCATTTTGTGCTTGATTTAGGGGACAGAAAAGAAACAGTCAGCATTGACAGACTTAAACCTGCTTTCTTGTTGAGAGATGAACCTGCACGGGTGGCGAGGGCACCTCAGCGGGGTAGACTCCCCCAAGAAAAAAGACTCAACCCCCCTGCAGGGAACAAATAACCACTCTCCTCCCCAAGCTGCAGATTCCTTACAGGAAGGTCCCGCCAGGACGCCCAAGCGGACCCACAGCAGATTCGGGAGAAGATTAAAACCCAGACGGCACAGGGACTGATGCAAATTAACCAAGAGTTGTTAACTATTTTATCAGATTGTGCCGTGACAGTTTTAAGACTGATTTGTGATATTACTACGCTGTTATGGTTACCACTGAATTGTCTACAGGAGCATGGCTGCTGGAAAGTTTCTTCCTTGTCAAGAGGTTTAACAGTATAGTGTGTCATAGAAATTATCTTAAACTGTGGACTTACTTTGATTGTCCTTTTCTTAGTCGTTTGGGGGGGGGGGGGCTGTGGTTTATATTAATCATATATCCCATAACCTACATATGTATAAACATATTAGAATGTTTGGTGATTACATATGTGCAACGACCTCACGCCTCAGAACAGGACAAGAGGTCTCAACCGCCAGCGAAGATCAAAGAGCATCTGAGGCGCAGCGGTGGAGACCAGATCGATCGCCCTGACTTCCCAAGGTCAGGTGGAGGAGACAGAGGACAATGGAGGAGATCGATCGCCCTGACCTCCCTGGGTCAGGTGGAGGAGATGGAAGACAAAGGAGGGGGGATTAAGCTAATGCGGGATGTCAGCTTTGATGTGCAATGTCTTTTGTTATGTGTAGGTATAAGTATGTAGGTCTGAATGTGTTCGACCTCTTATTCTGCTTCTGCACTGAGATGAGACTTGTTAGAGGAGCGAAGCTGATAATAAACTTTGGTTTATAAATCACATCGCCTCGTTATTCCAAGCTCTTCTACATAAACTACAGTTAAACCTGTACTAACATTTAAAAGGTAAACTTCCAAGACAAACTATGAACAAATGTTTAAATATTTTAACCTGCAGTATCACTTTAAAACACCACTTCTATTTGGGCGGCAGTGGCTCAGGAGGTAGAGCAGGTCGTCCAATAACTGGATGGTTGGCGGTTTGAATCACGCTCTCCACAGATATCCTGCCATTGTGTCCCTGGGCAAGACACTTTACCCACCTTGCCTCCAGTGTCCATAACACTGGGTATGAATGTGTATAAATGTTCGGTAGTGGCTGGAGAGGCTGTTGGCGCAGATTGGCAGCCACGTTTCCATCAGCCTGCCTCAGGGCAGCTGTGGCTACAGTAGTAGCTTACCACTACCATTGTCTGGAGTGAATGAATAATGTATCTATTTGTAAAGTATCTTTGAGGGTCTATGATAAAGTGCTAAATAAATCTGATGCATTATTATTATTATTCAATATTCATTGCAACCACAGTGAACTACTTCAAGCCTTTTTGATTTTTAGAACGATGATTATAATTTTTTTAAATAAAATGACAAACCATGGTACTCTAATGCAAAGCTGCACCTGTAAACTCCTCTCTCTTTGCCATCACTGACATAATGTCTGGCCCAGGAAACACGCACGCAGGCTCAGGGTAGATTTAACAGCTTTATTCAATGAGCAGGTGTGTCTGAATGGATGTATGCGGTATGTGTATGCGTTGAGGTGAACGCCGATGCGCAGGCAGCAGAGCAGCGCGCCGTTCAGCCGGACAACCTTATGGAGAGAAAGCAGAGGACAAGGGTAACAGGCACCACACCGAGACAGAGATATTAGTCAGAGTGATGCTTACTTGCAGGAACAGGTGGCTGGCGTTGGCAAGTGATGAGCCCGGGAGACAGCGTCTAGATGGTGGAGATGAGTCGGCGAAGACGGGGGAAAGCCGCCGCCGGGGAGTCCACCTGTGCACAGGGGTGAAGAACTTTGGAGACAAGGTAAGGGATGCTTACGTGTCGTAGTATCTTGCTGGTGATCTGAGGTTGATTCACGAGCTAGGGAAATGCCGACGAGAACAGACGGCTCCAGACCACAGCACTGGGCCGAGTGGGTTAAATAGCCCACTGCTGACGAGGCGCAGGTGTGCGCGCAGCTGAAGCCGCTGATGAGCGGCGAGTCGTGACAGTACTCCCCCCCCTAGCAGCGCCTCCTGGCGCTGGTTTGTCCGGATGTGCCCAATGGAACTCCGTGATGAGGCTTTTGTCTAACACCCAAGAAGAGGGCACCCAGGACCTCCATTCCAAACCAAATCCCTCCCAGTTCACCAAATACTACCTTGGCGCCGGGAGTCCAGGAAGGAGGCGACTCTCCAGGCCGGGTGGCCGTCGATCATCATAGGCGCGGGCGGCGCTGCGGGCAGGGGGCAGAGGGGGTCAGAGACATAGGGCTTGATCTTAGAAACATGGAAGGTAGGGCAGATGCGAAGGGAGGGGGGGAGGGCCAGACGCACAGCCACCGGGTTAACAATTTTAGTAATGGTGTGGGGACCAACAAAGCGTGGGGCCAACTTCCTCTTCTCTCCCTTGAGGTGGATATCCTGAGTGGCTAACCAGACCTGTTGACCCACCTGGTAGACAGGGGCCGGTTTCCTGCGCCGGTTAGCCGTGGTGCTGTTGCGCGCCGCCGTGCGCAAGAGCGCGTCGCATGTCTTGGACCACAGCGCCCGACAACGTCTCAGGTGTGCCTGGATGGAAGGGACCGCCAGCTCCGCCTCCTGCTCCAGGAACAAAGGTGGATCATAGCCCAGGGATGCCTTGAAGGGAGACATCCCAATAGCAGAAGACCGAGCGGTGTTGTGGGCGTACTCTATCCAAGACAGATGCGTGCTCCAGGAGGACGGGTTAGAGGAAGTGACACAGCGTAGGGCAGCTTCCAGCTCCTGGTTGGCCTGTTCACACTGCCCGTTGGACTGCGGGTGGTGCCCGGAGGAGAGGCTAACTGTGGCTCCCAGGGCGTTGCAAAAACCCCTCCAAACCTCAAAGACAAACTGGGGACCCCGGTCCGAGATGACGTCCGTCGGTATCCCGTGTAGTCTGACCACGTGCTGAACCAAGAGGTCCACTGTCTCCCGCGCCGTTGGAAGACCCCGAAGTGGCACGAAGTGGGCGGCCTTGGAGAATCGGTCCACAATGGTCAGCACGGCGTTATAGGAGTTCGAAGTGGGGAGACCAGTGACAAAGTCGAGGGCTATATGGGACCAGGGCCTGCCAGGGGTCGGCAGAGGCTGGAGCAGCCCTGCGGGAGGAGAATTACCCGACTTGGCGGTGGCACACACAGGGCACGCCCGGACGTAGTTGGCGGCATCCTTCTGCAGACCCGGCCACCAGAAGGAAGGCTGGAGGAGAGCCACAAACCGAGATACACCAGGGTGACAGGCGAGCTTGGAGGTGTGGACCCAATGGATGACCTCCCCCCGGACAGAAGATGGAACGAACAACCTTCCCTCTGGTCTGCCGCCAGGGTCTGGTTCAGTCTCCTGCGCCCTCCGAATCTTGTCCCTGATGGACCAGGAATTCGCTCCTACCACACATGAACTGGGCAGGATGGGGTGGCCCGGCTCCTCCGACGTCTCAGGGGCGAACTGCCTGGAGAGGGCATTGGGTAGGCCGTTCTTAGAGCCGGGGCGGTAGGTTATGGTGAAGCGGAACTGGGCAAAGAACGGGGACCAGCGCGCCTGGCGGGCATTCAGACGTCTAGCAGATCGAAGATATTCCAAGTTCTTATGGTCCGTCAGCACAACGAATGGTAAGGCTGCCCCCTCCAGCCAGTGGCGCCACTCCTGCAGGGCGAGCTTGATGGCAAGAAGCTCCCTGTCCCCGACATCGTAATTCCGCTCGGCCGGAGACAAACGCCGTGAGAAGAAGGCACAGGGTCGCTTGACCCCATCGGTGGGTGATCGCTGGGACAACACTGCCCCCACTCCCGTATCAGACGCGTCGACCTCCACCAGACACTGCAGCGCGGGGTCGACCTGGGTCAGGACCCGGGAGGAGGAGAACTCCGTCTTCAGCGCCTGGAATGCCGCAGCGACCTCTTCAGTCCAGCGGAAGGTGTTCTTAGGGGATGTGAGACGGGTCAGCGGGGCAACGATGGCACCGAAGTTGGGTACAAAACGGCGGTAGAAATTGGTGAAGCCAAGGAATTGCTGGACCTGTTTCCTGGAGGTCGGCGTGGGCCATTCCACCACCGCTTTAACCTTCGCGGGGTCAGGTAGGACCTGGTTGTGTGAGATGACAAAACCTAAGAAGGAGGTGGTCTTGGCGTAAAACTCACACTTCTCAGCTTTCACATACAACCTGTTGCAAGACCTGCCTCACATGCACCTGATGTTCCTCTCGTGACCTGGAGAAGATGAGGATGTCATCCAGGTACACGAACACGAAGAGGCCCAGGAAATCATGCAGGTCGTCATTGATAAGGCGCTGAAAAACGGCAGGGGCGTTGGTCAGACCAAATGGCATTACCAGGTACTCAAAATGCCCACTTGGCGTTCTAAATGCTGTCTTCCACTCATCCCCCTCCCTGATCCGGACGAGATGGTATGCACTGTGGAGGTCCAACTTGGTGAACCAGGTCGCCCCCTGCAGAGAGTGGAAGGCAGTGTCCATCAGCGGCAGGGTATACCGGTCCTTCTCTGTGATGTCATTCAAGGCCCGGAAGTTGATACATGGGCGGAGGGATCCATCCTTCTTCGATACGAAGAAGAACCCCGCGCCGAGCGGAGACGAGGAGGGGCGGATGATACCTGCGCTGAGAGACTCCTTGATGTAGCTGTCCATCGCTTCCCGCTCCGGCGCTGACAGGCAGTAAAGACGACCCGACGGTAGGGGCGCCCCCGGGCGGAGGTTGATGGCACAGTCGTAGGGCCGATGAGGAGGAAGAGACATCGCCCGGGACTTGCTGAAAACGAGGCCCAGATCGTGGAATTCCGAGGGCACTAGGGTGAGATCCGGAGGCGCGGCGTCCTTCACCGGGGGAGGAGAAGACGGGTCGCAGGCTGCGGATTGTAGGCAGGTGCCCATGCAGAATGAACTCCAGGCGGCGATCTTTCCTGTCCGCCAATCCAGCACTGGGTTGTGCAGGCACAACCAGGGGTACCCAAAGATGACAGGCGTCACAGAGGAAGACAGGACGTAAAGGGTGAGCTCCTCTCGGTGGTTACCCGAAATAATAACTGGGACTGGTTGCATGCGATGGGTCACTTGCCCGAGGGGCGCACGGGAGAGGGTGATCAGGCTGAGAGGAGCGGCCAGAGGGTGGCAGGGAATGCCCAATTGGGTTGCCAGGCTCTTAGAAATGAAGCTCTGCTCTGCTCCTGAGTCCACCAGTGCGTGTGTGAGATGCCCCGTGGCGTTGTGACAAAATCGGATGGGCAAGGACAGACTTGTGAGGGGATTTGACCGGCTAGAGTCCGAGAGGCCCCCTACAGTGACTCGCGGACCTCCCCGTTTGGCTTCTCCAGGCAATGCTCCACGGAATGTTGGTCTCCTCCGCAATACATGCAGAGACCCAACTTCCGGCGGCGCTGTTTCTCCGCTAGGGGGAGTCTTGACCGGCCTACCACCATCGCCTCCGACTCCTCGGAGGACTCCGGTGGAGGTAGCGCCAGGGGGCGGTCTTGAGGCATGCAGACGGAGCCTCCACGCGAGCGGCTGCTAAACTTCTGCTCGGTGGACCGTTCACGCAGCCTGTTGTCTAAACTAATGGCGGTGGAAATCAGCTCCGCCAATGACTCTGGAAGATCTCGACCGGCCAGTTCATCCCTCAGACCCGAGCTGAGGCTGCGGAGGAAGATGCCACAGAGTGCGGCCTCATCCCAGCCAACCTCCTCCGCTGCAACCCGGAAGTCGATAGCATAGTCCGCCGCTGACCGGCTTCCCTGCTGAAGAGCAAGGAGCCGGTCAGTTAGGACGCTATCGTGCCGGGAATGATCGAAGACCTCGAGAAAGCTCTGCACGAACTGGCTATAGGAGAGGATCGCGTAACTGGGCTTCGCCATTACGGCGTAAGCCCAAGTTAGCGCTTGCCCCTCCAAGAGATTACCGATGTAGCCAATTCGGCTATGGTCTGAGGGAAAATCCCCGGGAACGCGCAGAAACACAGACTCACACTGCATAATAAACCCCCCCAACCCCCGCCGAGCTTCCCGCTGAAGCGGGCGGGGGTTGGAATCGGAGTGAGTCGGGTTGGCGTTCCCGAGGTAGACTGACCGGGCACCGGAGCGGCAGGAGCTAGCCCACCCTGGCGAGCCGAGGGGAACGCCTGCTGGGGGTCCAGGCGGTCTAACCAGTGAGTAATGTTAACCAACTGGTTCAGGATCACCTGCTGTTGATGGGCTATTAAATCCACCCGAGCCTCGAGGGTGGAAAGACGGCGTGCGAGCCCGCTGTCTGCTGGGTCGCTCTGCTGGAGCCGTACTGACATAATGTCTGGCCCAGGAAACATGCACGCAGGCTCAGGGTAGATTTAACAGCTTTATTCAACGAGCAGGTGTGTCTGAATGGATGTATGCGGTATGTGTATGTGTTGGGGTGAACGCCGATGCGCAGGCAGCAGAGCAGCGCGCCATTCAGCCGAACAACCCTATGGAGAGAAAGCAGAGGACAAGGGTAACGGGCACCACACCGAGACAGAGATATTAGTCAGAGTGATGCTTACTTGCAGGAACAGGTGGCTGGCGTTGGCAAGTGATGAGCCCGGGAGACAGCGTCCTGCAGGGCCTGCGTAGATGGTGGAGATGAGTCGGCGAAGACGGGGGAAATCTGCCGCCGGGGAGTCCACCTGTGCACAGGGGTGAAGAACTTTGGAGACAAGGTAAGGGATGCTTACGTGTCGTAGTATCTTGCTGGTGATCTGAGGTTGATTCATGAGCTAGGGAAATGCCGAAGAGAACAGACGGCTCCAGACCGCAGCACTGGGCCAAGTGGGTTAAATAGCCCGCTGCTGACGAGGCACAGGTGTGCACGCAGCCTAAGCCGCTGAGTCGTGACAATCACTGCTAATTGAACTAATGTCCTTATGCTCATGGGTGGTGTTAGGTCGTTTTTAGGGGCACTGTAGCACCCCTAAATTCAAACTCAGAACCCCAAAAAACTGGAGTGAGAAAAGTTGTGATTTTAAATTCTTAGTTTGTCTTTGACAAGCTGAAATAACATCCAAAACATATTCAGTAGTTTCTGGTTTAAACTTTTTAAAAATGAAAATGAAAACACCCCCACCAAGCAAATGGCATGGTCCATCCTCTCACACACAAGGCCACCTTAATGCATGGGCTATGCTGGGCTGAAGCCCAGGGACCTATCATAAGCTAATAAAAAGATCACACTGTTGTTAATTGGTCATATTCTATGTCTATCACTTGATATTTGTGTGTGGTTGCTGATTGGTCCAATTTACAAGTGCCCCATGTGGGTACCATGTGACAATAGCCAATTAGAGGAATTGTTTTGACATGTTACTATGCAAGCACCAGTGAGAGGTAAGAAGTAATTAGCTACAGCAAAATGTCTGGAAAAAAGTTTGAGAGTGGCAGTCATAAAATTATTGAGAGGAAAAGAGCTTAGGGGAAATGAATTGCTCAAAAAATCCCGACGTGTGAAAGATTTTTCAAAGCTGGAGCATCGAGTGGAGGTGAGACTGCTAATTATGGCACCGAGGAGACAGGTGGGCCATTAAAGCACTCACCTGGAGGAGAAGACAAGGCACCACTAGACCCTGCTGAAAGAGAGCAGGTCAGTGGAGAATACCAGCTGAGAGATGGAGACCAGCACAAGAAAAGCCAGGTTGCTAGGAAATTCCATGATTGCTTACATCATACAGCTGTGTGTGGGACAGTGGAGTCAAGCTTGGTAAAAAGTAGACTGGATTAAGCATGCATTCATAGAGCATGACGTTATTCGTGAGCTGGACTTAAAGGACGTAATGAAGGATTTTTCTTTAAAGAAGGCCAGAAGAAAGCACTTCTAAAAAGGCAAGAGATACTCTTTGTAGTGTAGTTTTGTCACCTGCAGTGTTGGGCAAGTTACTAAAAAAATAGTAACTAGTTACTGTTACTGCTTTACAAAAGTAACTGAGTTATTTTTGAGTTACTGCATGAGTAAAGTAACTAGTTACTTGGAAAAGTAACTTTCATGTTACTTCTAAATGCATATTTAAATCATCTTGCACAGAGAGCAAGATCAAGGGTCCCTTGTTCTCATCAGCAAAAAATAAAACTAATGAGAAAAAAGTCTCATCTTACAGAGAAAAAATATCTCAGATATACATAAACTATTGTAATCAGTAGAAAGTCAGAAATTTACTAGAAATAAAGCTGTAAATTCACAGAGAAAACTTTGGACCCCCTGGTGGGCCATTTTTGGACCACGAGCTATATGTTTGACACCCCTGGACCAGCCGATTAAAAACGCATATTTAGAGAATTTACTTCTATATAATAGTTGCAGATCACAACAGCATGTACATGAATAATATAAAACAGCACAGATAAATGAAAGCTCACGGCTTTGAAGAAGCTGTTCTTTACTGCAACAAATCACAGTCACTTTTTCTCTGTGCGTAAGAAAACTTACACAGTTACTTACACAACTTACACATTTACACAACTGCGGGCATTAAAGATGAGCTCCTTGCTCAAAAAATATTCATGTTCAATCACAGAGGTAGGAGCTGTTCGGGGCTACTCACTGCTCAGACAACAGGTGATAAGGGCTCAATATGAGAAGTCACCACTGGGTTGTGGTGTGAACTGAGGCAGGACGGGAAAATGATCTGTGGAGGAGACTGACAGCTGCGCCAGCTATGGTAGGATCAGTTTATTTGTGCTAAAATATCTATCCATATTAATAAAAGGAGTAATGCGAGTAATGCATCTGATCATATTTCAGTAACTGTAATACATTACTGTGTAGAGGTTTGTGTTCAATGATGAGGCTGAGTTTTATTTCTCAGGTTCAGCTTTATTACAGAACACATACTCCAACATTCTCAAAGTAGTAAAAGAGGTAGAACAATATCACATCACACTCTTATATTTCTGGAGCATCGAAACTTAAGTCACATGGTGCTTCCGCAAACATACAGTCACATGGTACTTAATCCCAGTCACAATGCAACTCTTTGATCTTTCACCATTGTCTCTTGTTCTTCGATGATCCGGAAATCCCTCTGGGGCATCTTCTCTGAGACAAAGGCCAAAACTCACACCTCCTCGTTATCTCCTGTCGACCTCTGCCGACCCAGACCTTTTTGTCCCTCAAGACGTGAAGCCCCAATAAACATACAGCAATACACTTGTGGGAAATATGAACCAAACATATGTGCCACAACTGATCTTTTAAACAGTAATTTTGTTACACAGCACGTTACTGCAAAAGTAGTGGCATTACAGTAACGCGTTACAAAGTAACGCGTACTAGTAATGCGTACTGTAATGCTACTTTGTTACTGTAACATGTTAATTTGTAACGCATTACTCCCAACACTGGTCACCTGTGATGGT
Organism: Pholidichthys leucotaenia; assembly: GCA_020510985.1. Classification (NCBI taxonomy): domain Eukaryota; kingdom Metazoa; phylum Chordata; class Actinopteri; order Cichliformes; family Pholidichthyidae; genus Pholidichthys; species Pholidichthys leucotaenia. Next base: position 286,728,340 of record CM035844.1, on the reverse strand, counting down.
TTTTGATTGCTTGTCATGGGCAGCGGGAGCGCGCCCCTCCTCTCCGGTCTCACATTCATGAATTCATCACTGCACCTGAGGCAGAAGACACACCTGCATCCGCTCATCAGCAAGCGTACATAAGGAGGCTTCCTCTGTGCAGTCAACGCTGGCTGGGTATACTGCCCGTGATCAGGCAAGCTATTATAAGTCTTAAGCGTTAACACGCCGTTAACCTTATTTCTCTTTTCATTCTCAGGTTGCTGCCACCATGTAGGTGTGTCTCCGGGACTGTGCGCGCTCTCCTGCCTTACCACACCATTCCTAAGTGATCTACTCCACCCAGTCAGGCACCATCAGCTCATCTTCCCCCCCTTACCCTACTGGTTCATCTATTCCCTGCTGGGTCCTGCCGGTCTTCCTTAGATTTCCCAAGTAAGTGGTAATTTGGCTCGCCCATTTCCCCTTACTCCACTCCTCAGCTCACAGCTCTTGTCTTCTCTCCACAGGACCTTTCCTCTGGCGAGTGACTGTTTCTGCAGCTGTGAGCTTTGGATTTTTGCTATTAATAAAATTGTCAAACGTGCCGATCTGTGTGGTTCCTTCCTGTGTTTGGCATTGTGCATGTGAGCTGTCAAAACTTAATTCGCTATGACATTGCTGCTGTTACACGTTGTTTGAATCAGGAATACTTCACTGATGTATAATGGATATAAAAAGTCTACCCCTCCATGGATTGCCACCTCATTCTGGTGGAGGGGTTTGAGTTCTCAACTGATGACAGGAGCTATGTTATCAGTGGCGCCATGCCCCTGGTAGGGTCAACCAAGGCAAAGTGGTCCTGGATGAAGGGTCAGACTAAGAATGGTCCGGTGGATCTCCGTGAAAAACGTTACATCAAGGATCCAGTGTATCCAAAGGAGACACATGGGTCCACCCTCCAGTGGGCTCACCACCTGCAGGAGGGACCATAGGGATCATGGTGCTATGTGAACCAGGCAGAAGTCTTTGCTACTCAGCCTGGACTGAGGCCCCCACGACCCAGATCCCTGGATAAGTGGTAGAAGATGGATGGCTTAAGTCAGCAGAGCACAAAGTTACAGTGGATATAAAAAGTCTACACATCCTTGTTCAAATGCCAGGTTTTTGTGATGTAAAAAAATGAGACCAAGATAAATCATTTCAAAACTTTTTCCACCGTTAATGTGACCTTTAACCTGTACAATCCAATTGAAAAACAAACTGAAAACTTTTAAGAGGAAAAATAAAAAATAAAAAAAACTTACAATAACTGGTTTGCATAAATATGGACACCCTTAAACTAATACTTTGTTGCAGCACTTTTGGCTTTTATTACAGCACTCTGTGGCGGTTCGGTTAACCCCCACAACAGACTAAGGACAGACAGCTCGCTACTCCTGGTTTTTTCCGCTACACTACTGAGACGTAATGTGCCATTCATGCCTTGTGATGTTAATGTTGCCTCTCATGCATTGTGTTCATGCGTCCTGTCCTTACTGTGACCTAGAGACTCAGATCAATATGTAGATGTGCCTGTTAACCTCTTTGTTCTGCAGCTAGAGCAGAGTCTAGCAAATCTGCCTATTGTGATGTATGTCTCACAAATGCAAATATCTTATGCCTGTTCTGCAGTCCCTTTGATCAGACCAACCGCTGTGACACTGCTTTGATGTATTGTTTGAGTTGGGTATAAATACTGCACAGGTTCTGTAACACTTCCTCTCACTCACACACTTCAACCTCTGCTGCAGACAGGCACTCTGTGTCTCCTTCTCTGAGAGCCAGAGGATCCCCATCCAGTCTGCACACACTTGGGCTGGAGAGGGGATCCCGTGATGGCGGTATGATATAATAAAACTCTACTTAAAACCTCCAACAACGCCGCATTATTTCATGCCGCCGCACTGGTGACCCGACGCTGAAACGAACACGCTGCCAGCGAACGCAACACCCGGCGGTGATTCTCCGATGACAAGCAAACGCGGCAGCCTGACTGATCTGCCCTCCCTTCTGCTTCAGGGAGACCTCAACGCGGAGTGTCCAGGCGAAACTCCACGGAGAACACCCACGACCGAGAAAGCTGAGCAACGTTTCATGGTGAGATCTGCACGCCTAGATCGGCACATCCACGCTGGACCGGCCGCGCTCACAGCTCCTCCACACCGTGAGCGCATGCACCTCGTCCCCTCTCCACGACGGCGATCCCCATGGCCGACGGAGCACACGTGGACCTGAACGCACCATGACCGAGCGAGTGACAGAGCGTCTACTTTCCTTCACCGCTCCAACAGACAACAGGGATGATCTCCAGCAAGCTCCCTGACCCTGGTTCTCCTCTCCAGCGGCCCACCCAAGCACGGGACCCCGGCACACGCACCGGGGAGTCACGGGCACGGCGCACCACGCACGGGACACATACGGCTCCACAGACTGCCTTCCTCCTTCGCCGCTGCCCTTCAGGGCTGCTCGCTCACCTGAGGCACGCATGCAGCATGCTCGAAGGATTTGTTAATGGTCTCAGCCACGGCACACATAGGGAATTCAGCTGTTTTGCGATTCCCGAGGACTTTAGGGCTGCGCCCGCACCTAAAGAGACACGCCACGTCCCTCTGCTTTTGTTTCTTCCCCCACAGCCGCCCCTGCTTTTCTTCATGGCGACGAGAGGAGCCAGAGACTAATTTTTCTTCTTGTGATCTCCGAACGCGCAACGGGACAGCCCCTCGACGTCGCAGAGCAGCAAGCAATTTTTGCATGGCTCAGGACGATTTTACAGCCCCTGCCGGCACTTACTACCCCTCCCCTCCCTCCACCTCCGCCTGCAGCGAGCTTCTCCCACAGCTCGCTCACACAGATGGATTATCGAGGTCTCGGCCCCCTGCCGCGCCCTCTGGGGGGGAGCGTGTGGCGGTTCGGTTAACCCCCACAACAGACTAAGGACAGACAGCTCGCTACTCCTGGTTTTTTCCGCTACACTACTGAGACGTAATGTGCCATTCATGCCTTGTGATGTTAATGTTACCTCTCATGCATTGTGTTCATGCGTCCTGTCCTTACTGTGACCTAGAGACTCAGATCAATATGTAGATGTGCCTGTTAAACTCTTTGTTCTGCAGCTAGAGCAGAGTCTAGCAAATCTGCCTATTGTGATGTATGTCTCACAAATGCAAATATCTTATGCCTGTTCTGCAGTCCCTTTGATCAGACCAACCGCTGTGACATTGCTTTGATGTATTGTTTGAGTTGGGTATAAATACTGCACAGGTTCTGTAACACTTCCTCTCACTCACACACTTCAACCTCTGCTGCAGACAGGCACTCTGTGTCTCCTTCTCTGAGAGCCAGAGGATCCCCATCCAGCCTGCACACACTTGGGCTGGAGAGGGGATCCCGTGATGGCAGTATGATATAATAAAACTCTACTTAAAACCTCCAACAACGCCGCTTTATTTCACGCCGCCGCACACTCAGTCTTTTTGGGTAGGAGTCTTTCAGCATGGCACATCTCGATGTGGCAATATTTGCCCACTCTTTTTAGTAAAAACGTTCCAAATCTGTCAGATTGTGAGGGCATCTCCTGTGCATAGCCCTCTTCAGATCACTCCACAGATGTCCCATCAGATTCAGGTCTGGACTCTGGCTGGACCATTCAAAAACCTTAATCTTCTTCTGGTGAAGCTATTCTTTTGTTGATTTGGATGTGTGCTTTGGGTCATTGTCGTGCTGAAAGATGAAGTTCCTCTTCATATTCAGCTTTCTAGCAGAAGCCTGAAGGTTTTGTGCCACCACTGACTGGTATTTGGAACTCTTCATAATTCCCTCCACCTTGAATAAAGCCCCAGTTCCAGCTGAAGAAAAAACAGCCCCAAAGCATGATGCTGCCACCACCATGCTTCACTGTAGGTATGGTGTTCTTTTGGTGATGAGCAGTGTTGTGTTTGTGCTAAATATACCTTTTGGAGTTATGGCCAAAAAGTTCAACCTTGGTTTCATCGGACCAAAACACATTTTCACACATGCATTTGGGAGATTTCAATTATGTTTTGGGATGTTTTTCTTCCGAAGGCTTCTGTCTTGCAACCTTAGATAGGAGATTGTTGTCAGATGTATTAAACAGCCAGTACTTGCCAAAAATTCCTGCAGCACCTTCAATGTTGCTGTCGTCCAGTTGGCAGCCTCCCTGATCAGTTTTCTTCTCATCTTTTCATCAGTTTTGGAGGGATGTCCAGTTCTTGAACATCCTCTATTTTCTCCACTTGATGATGACTGTCTTCACTGTGTTCCATGGTACATTTAATGCTTTGGAAATTCTTTTGTACCCTTCTCCTGACTGATACCTTTGAACAATCAGATCCCTCTGATGCTTTGGAAGCTCTCTGCGGACCATGGCTTGTGCTGTAAGATGTGACTACAAAAATAACAAGAAAAGCCTACGAGAACTGCTGAACTTTATTTGGTGTTAATCAGAGGCACTTTAAATGGTAGCAGGCATGTGCTGACTCCCATTTAACATGAATTTCAATGTGACTGGTTAATTCTGAACACAGCCACATCCCCAGTTATAAGAGGGTGTGCATATTTATCCAAACAGGTTATTGTAAATTTTTTATTTTTATTTTTCTCCTTAAAAGGTTTCAGTTGGGTTGTACAGGTTATAGGTCACAATGTTAGAAAAAGTTTTGAAATCATTTATCTTGGTCTCATTTTTTTACATTACAAAAACCTGGCATTTGAACAGGGGTGTGTAGACTTTTTATATCCACTGTAATTTTGTGCTCTGCTGTCATCATTAGACTGTTATCCTCCTATACTTGATTTAGGCTGTGGTGCTCTGTGTATTTATGTGTGTGTGTGTGTGTGTGTGTGTGTGTGTGTGTGTGTGTGTGTGAGAGAGAGCGAGAGAGAGAGAGAAAGAGAGAGAGAGAGACCTTTGACCTTTAAAATAAGCCTTTATTGCACACTTCAAAAAAATGTAAGCGAGAGAGAGAGAGACTTTTGACTTTTAAAAAGAGCCTTTATTGCACAATTCAAAAAAATGTAAGCGCACCAACATCATTCCACCAAGTGTGTCACATTGGAAAAAATGCAAACATAAGTGTCCCCCCCACACACACACACAACACAGAGTATTCCTTGCAGTCCACCTATTCCACATTGGCAGTGGCAGTAGTGCGAGTCCTCCTCGTAGTCTGTGCAAAGATGAGCCAGAGGCCCCCAGTTCTTGAGCAAGGCCAAGTCCCCTTCCTCCGGCAGCAGAGATAGCGCTGTGCGGCCGCAGCGTTTCCTCATCTCAGATGGATTGGAGTCCTTAGACCATGCGGGATTTGCAAGCAAGTCATCTGTGCAGCAGGCTCGTCCAGAGTGTAGAAAGAAAACGGTGGGGCATCCACGCCCTGCAGGTAAAGATCCAGTTCCGTGACAGTCAATTACAGTCAATTAGAAACGTCATATAAAAGTCTGATCAAACAACATCCCAAAAATGTGTAAAACAGGCAGAGGAACGACCGCCATTTATTCCTCCTGTCGGGCGCGCTTGACCCCTGTTCTCCCTGCTGCTTTACGCAGGGCTGTCAGGTGTTTCTTGAGGCGAAAACGTTTCCTTTCATCCAGGAGGTCAAGACCAACCTGCCTTCTTAGCACATCAACAGACTTAATGAATTTATCAGTGTCACTGAAGTAGTCAGTGACTTTAATGGCCTTGGTTTCATCCAGAAAAGCATTTATTTCTTCCAGTGAATACTGCATTTTGCCCCAATAGACTCAGTATTAGACACAGTGTCGTTATCCGATTCCATTTCTTCGTCAGCACAACTCAGCTGACTGTTTGGTTCTCCTGAGCCAGTGGATTCATCATGGGCCACATTTTCCTGGATGCCACCCACAACAGCTGACTTTCACCGTTCCATCCCCTGCTGTGAAACGGTAGCAGCCTCCGGAAGCACAGCCACTGATGTCACACAGCGAGATTCTGACGCACCATCAGATCAGTGCTCTGTCTCCTGCCCCGAAATGGTAGCAGCTTCTGGAGGCACAGCCGCTGATGTCACACAGCGAGATGATTGTGACGCACCATCAGTGACATTTTTTTTTTTTTGTTACTTATTTGTACCCGTAGGTAGATTTGGTTTGCAGTCTGATGACAAGCCACCGGCTGCTGGTCGCTGCGTGCGCGAGCGCCCTAAATCTACATGGTTTTTTGGTATGCGGGAGGAAACCGGAGAAATCCCGGAGGAAACCCACGCAACACGGGGAGAACATGCAAACTCCACACAGCTCACTGTTGGTCGGGGGCTGGGATCGAACCCACGATCTCACGATCCCCGCGATCCCCCGGCCAAGGGTAAACTGTGCTGCCACAGTGCTAAACCACTAAGCCACCGTGCAGCCCATTTTTGGCGCCATCGCCAGCAACGCTCCTGGCCGTAAGCTGGGCCGCGGGCGCCACAGCCGGGCCATCCACAGACACAGCAGCAGGCTCCGGAGCAGGGCCGGCGGAAGGCCCCGCAACGTCGTCCGCAGTAGTGGCAGGAGCGGAGGCCGTGCCGCCGTCCGCAGCTGCGGCGTGAGCGGAGGGCTCACCGCCGGCACCATCCGCGGCTCCATCAGTGCCCTCCGCCCGCTGCCTGTGCGGACAAGCAAACCGTTTATGGCCCACGTCTCCACATTCAAAACACTTCATCTGTCCTGAGCTCGCATACACCATATGGGAGCTGTCCCCGTGTTTGACCCGGAGGACACTTCCAGAGTTTGAGTGGGCAAGTCTAGAAACATGAACACCTGTCGCCTGAGTGATTTCACGTTTTAACTTGGTCTCCTTGAATCCCAAAGTCAGAGTTGTAAGCGGGCCTGCAAACTTCCCAAATCTGTGGAGCTCCGTCGCAAACTGCTCGTCAGTGATGAAAGGTGGAACACCTGAGATGGTGAGTCGCGTTGATGGGACAGATAAGGGGGACACCTGTACATACGTTTCCCTGATAACAACACCGCTTACAATCAGGGTGTGGACATCCTCTTCAGCAGCCAGAAACACAACTACGGCTCTATTCATTCGGGACGCAAAGCAGATCGCATCATGGCCCACCTGCTCGGCCACAGCCATAAGGACCTCCTCCACAGTAACAGTGCTGTCCGGGGGAACGATCCTCACCCCCTGGTGGATAGATGGAGGTGGCATTTCCAAGGTCGCCATCCTCCACACGAGAGAGAGAGAGAGAGTTTGTTTTAAAAAATGGCTTTATTGTACAATTCAAAAATGTAAGAACACCAATATCATGCCTCCAAGTGTGTCAGAGAGAGAGAGAGAGAGAGAGAGCGAGGGAGATTAGACTAACACCGAATATGATGGAAATCTTAGTAAAGATAAAATATCTTAAATCAAGGCTATATCCTTATTTTTCTCTCACAAGATAATTTTGACAAGACAAGAATTTCTTTTTGTTGGGCGTTTTTTTGTAAGAGTTTACTTGCTTTAAGTACAGTTTTTATTTGTTTTAAAGGTTTCCTGTGGTGGTCGTGAAAAAAAAGATATTATATTGAGCCCCTGTCTCACGTTCTAGTTCAAGTTTAAGTTGAAATTCATGTTCAGAGCAATTTGATATAAATCTATTGCTGATGTGCTGGTTCAGCTATGTCAGCAAAACATGGGTGCAGCCATACTAGCTGCTACATGGCCTTCCAGGACGCTTCCTGTGACGTAATAAAGTGGGCACCGTGATCTGGATTAATATTGGCTGAGCCTGGAGTGCCCGGATGAGCAGTGGCTTTCGGGATATTCAAATTCAAATTCAAATGTTTATTTCAAACTCAGGGTTCATATTAAATGCAGAACTAAAACGAGTAGAAAATAAATAAATAAATGCTTAAATTCAGCGGGTCGCCTCATCTGATCTGAGCTAATAACGGCCGCAACACGGCAGAGGATTCGGCTCCTCCCTCGCTGCTATACAGAGCGGCAGACACTCGGCGCTCTTGTTAAAACAAAAACATACAATGCGATATGGATATCGCAACATGGCGGAATGTAAAGCCTTTGGATGTCTCAATAATAAGCGAAAAAACAAAGATAAACACTTCTTTTGTGTACCCAAACCCAGCACACCTTGTCAGAAGATCATAGCAGAAAAGTGATCTCGGAACAGGGCACAGACGAAATTGCGTTGTGTGTGAGGACCACTTCGTCACTTTAACCCTCAGAAGACCTTTCTGGCTCAAACCTATAGCCATGTTGGACGAATTCTTCCTCAGAGTCCGACAATTCAGCCATAATAGAATAAAAACACTCACAAAAGCACCCTCGTCTCTCATACAGACGGGAGTATTGTCTTTTCAGTAGCAACGGTATGACGTCACTACCGCATATGTCATGGCGGCGCCCATAGTTTTCATTGGCTGGCCATGCCCGGTGTCCTATTTCAATATATCTCAGGTGACATATGGCTGGCAACAATTATATACCCAAATAACAAATACCTTTTCCTAATGTTTTCAAGTTAAATGCGTCTTCACGACCACCACAGGTATGCTTTAAGCAATTTAATGTTACTTTGTTGGCAGATTTATAAAAAAATAATAACTAAAATTATCTATTGCCAGAAGTTTTTGCTTATTTTAAGAAAAATTATCTGCCAACAACAACAGAGCAAGAAATTTTGACTTATCAAATTGCTTAACAAGTTAAAGCTATCTGAAACCATGTAAAATGTTCTAACCATAAACTGCACAGTAAGAATAAATATGTTGTCAGACAAAAAGCAACCATAAACAGCCTTAATTTATTTCATTTTATTATATTTGACATGTTAAGTAGTTGTTTTCTAGCTCACAGTTGCATTATTTCTCCAAGAGAAACAAAAATGGGTTGGTAGTGGCTCAGGAGGTAGAGCAGGTTGCCCAATAACTGGAGAGTTGGGAGTTTGAATTCCGCTCTACTCCTCATGGACAAAGTTTTTTCAGAGAAAAGAATCAGGTTCAGGTGAGAGACTGAGGTCAAAATGATGTGACTTCACTGTCCACAGTAGGTGACCAGATTTCCTGGAAACGTTTCAGGACAATCCACGATGAAGTCTGTCTAGTTTGTTCTGAAATGTGTGAAGTTGTAACAGACATTATAAACAAGCTATGAGGAGAAATGTCTATGTTGTATAAAATTACTGATGCAGGAAATGATTCCTGTTTTATTTTAAACCCATAAAGGAGAATACAGCTTCTCCTGTAAAAGGAATTTCTGATTTAAAAAATTATTGTGTTCATAAGCCCTACTGATCATTCTATCAACTGAAAAACATCTTTAAAATGACATGGCTGTGTGTGCCTTTACAGCATATCCTTAGAATCTGTAAATGGTCTCCATAACATCAAGAAAAGATTATCAGTGTCTGATTTCTATCTAAATTATTCACAATTTTGTGACAAGATACACTGACTTCAACTCTCCTGCCCTGAATTTCACTAATTCTATTCTATTTATTTTCAGGTTGATCACAATATCATGATTTGTCGGCGCAAAGGGGAAGAGAGGAGGATGGAGAGGGAGAGAGTGTGAAGGAATAACCAGGTGAGATGATGGTGATGATGATAATAATAGTAATAATCCCAAACTGTATTAGAATAAACAGGTTGATTTGTGTGCATGCATGCCTGTGTGTTTGTAAAAAGGGTGGGTGTGTGGAGACGGTGGCGCTCACTGGGTGCTCAGCACCCCAAAAGCGCTGATCCTAGAACCACCCCTGGTTATGCTGACTTTGATGTTTGCTGAATGTGTTATTCCTGCTATTTAATTAATGATTTTACTGTGGTTGTTTAGTGCAGAAACTGTGGATCCCTGTGTGTGTGTGTGTGTAACTTCACCAGGTGCTGAACTGCAGGAATTCTGCCAGTTTTTTTGTCATCTTTAATATTTTATCCAGTTTAATATCAGTGAAATAAAACAGTTTTACAGATATTAACCTGAGAGAGAGAGAAAAACACAACCATCTCCGTTTCACTTGGCTTCCCCACCACAAAAATTAACCAATGCCATGCCACTGTTCACGCCATGATGGTGCAGTCACTACACCCATGCGGCTTTGTGTGTGTGTGTGTGTGTGTGAAAACTAACTGACCTGTCACACACAAGTCAACTGAGGCACAGGCCGAGCAGTAATCATTTTAGGTTCTCCGGTTTATTTTATTTTTTCCATATAATTAGTGAACTATAGCCATTAACTCAGACAGACATTTGTTGAAAAAGAAATGTGCTTACAATTTCTAGCATTTTCCAGCACTTTCTGTAAAACTCAATCACTTTTAAAACCTTGAAAATACAACATTAAAATTCAAGCATTTTTAAGGAATTCCAGCACCCGTGGGAACCCTAGTTGTGATTCGGCACTATAGAAATGAAGGGGATTTGAAATTAAATTAACTGAACCGAGTTGATCAAGCATGAACAGAGAAGAAAAAGTCAGACATACAATCAAAACATGGACCATCTCCGCTTTCTAAATCAAATGGTGTTGGTTCAGACTTTTAAGGGATTTGAATCCGGTGCAGCCTGATCTCAAGGTTTCTAAACTTAAACCTGTAACAAGAAGAACTTTCTGTCTCAGAAAAGATCAAAGTCTGTGTTAAATAAGTCTCACTTTTAGCTCTAGTGTGGGTCCCTGCATGTGATTTTAAGAGATTCATTCCAGTAAAAGCCTTCCCACATTTAACACATGAGTTGAATTAACTTTACTGTGGGTAAGCTGATGTTGTTCTAAGTTACCTTTCTGAGTAAAGGCCTTTCCACACTCACCACACACAAATGGTTTAACTCCAGTGTGGATGAGTTCATGTGCTCTTAAGCTTCCCCTCTGTGTAAAAGCCTTTCCACACTGACCACACACAAACTGTTTAACTCCAGTGTGGATGAGCTCATGTCTTCTTAAGGAAATCATCTGAGTAAAGGCCTTCCCACACTGACCACATACAAACGGTTTAACACCAGTATGGATGAGTTTATGTGTTTTTAAGCAACTCATATGAGAAAAGGCCTTTCCACACTGACCACATACAAACTGTTTAACTCCAGTGTGAATGACTTCATGTGTCCTTAAGTGACTAATCAGAGGAAAGGCCTTTCCACACTGATCACACACAAACTGTTTAACGCCAGTGTGGATGAGTTCATGTGTTCTTAAGCTACTCCTCTGAGTGAAGGCCTTTCCACATTGACCACACACAAACTGTTTAACCTACTGCACTCCTGTGTACCGCGGACGGGTACGTCTCTGCGTCCTAGAGCGCACGAGGGTGCTCTCGTGCGCTCTAGGACGCATGAGGGCGCTGCGCCAAGAGCGCACTGAAAAAAAAAAAGCTGCATTTCCGTTCTTCCACTACAGACACAGCTGCGAACAGATCAGATATGATTGACCTCTCATTCGACTAATAAGAGCCTTGAATTGGGTTTCTGAAACCTTGAAGAACCAATGACTGAAAACCTAGCAAGAAGGACCCGCCTACCAACGCTGTGAATGCAGCGAGCCAATTGAAGCACAGAAGTTCGAAAGCTGTTTTGTGTAACGCTGGGTGAAGACAGACTGACTGCTGCAGATGAAAAAAAGGTCCCGCAGGAAGAACCGTCACAGACCCAGCAGCACGGAGACCACCCACAAGTGCGACCTGTGTGACAAGGACTGCCATTTGCGCATCGGCCTGTTCAGCCACAGGCGGTGCTTTTTTTTTTTTTTTTTTTTTTTTTTTTATTCCAGCAGAATAGATGGTTAGGATTCTCTTCCATGGTCATCATAGACCGACGAAGGTCGTAAATCATTCGCCAAAACCGCAATCATGGAAGTGCAAAACCACAATAATAATGGAATTATTATTCCGACCGGGTCGCGAGACCAGAACCACGAGTCCGTAACAAGGGACCAGTGTCGCGTTCATCTGACAATGCGGAAGAGAAGTTCGCCAGGACACTGCTGCTGTGAAGAGGTAAGTGTTATAAGCTAAATTATTCTTTATCCCTGAAAATTGGAATCAAAAATGACTTTTGACCGATCGGGAAATTACAACTGTGCGGCGCACAAAGTCTGAAGTCCGTGCGCCGCAGTACACGGTTCATGCGCCACGTCCGGACCGTGAAGGCCCCCCCCCCCACTCTTCTGTAGCGAGGGGGGGGGAAGCCGCAGTGACTGCGCCGCGGTCGCCACATCGCCACGAGTCTATTCCGTCATGTAGCGATGGCCGATGTCCGTCCTCTGTAGCGGGGGGGGGGGCAACCCCCCCCACACACACACACACAGCCCTGATTGTCACCTTTCATTACAGCCCAAGATGAAGCATCTATATTGAATCATTCAAAAGTTAGACGTTTTTCCAAACTGTGTCATTTAGCACAATTTGGAACAGTTCAGAAACGCCTGGGACTACCTGAGGAAAAAGCTGTGTAATATATTCATTTTTTGTGGTATTGTTACAAAATTTTGACCTCAGCTGGATAACACTTGGTTGTACATTTCTGTTGCATTTTCCAGCCCGGATCTGAAGCTGTGTGTTATTTGCAAGCATTTGTATCCAAAAAAACACCCAGGCCAAATTTATTTTCTTCAAGTTCAGTATGTTTAGATGACTGTAACTCAGTGGCCGGAGCACTTAGAGAGATTATGACTGTTTTGCCAAAAAATTCAAAGTGTTTTCTTTTAAATGAGACCAAACCCATGAAGATGCTGCAAAGGGTTGAAGAACAGCTTTCGATTTACTTTGGGCACGTTATTTTTTGGTGTTTTTAGGGAAATTGACCGGAGTGCAAGGGGTTAACTCCAGTGTGGATGAGTTCATGTTTTCTTAAAGAAATCATCCGAGTAAAGGCCTTTCCACACTGACCACACACAAATTGTTTAACTCCAGTGTGGGTGACTTCATGTGTTCTTAAGTGACTCATGTGAGTAAAGGCCTTTCCACACTGACCACATACAAACTGTTTAACTCCAGTGTGGATGAGTTCATGTTTTCTTAAATAAATCATCCGAGTAAAGGCCTTTCCACACTGACCACACACAAACTGTTTAACTCCAGTGTGGGTGACTTCGTGTATTTTTAAGTTTCCCATAAGAGTAAAGGCCTTTCCACACTGACCACACACAAACTGTTTAACTCCCATGTGGGTGAGTTCATGTATTTTTAAGTTTCCCATAAGAGTAAAGGCCTTTCCACACTGACCACACACAAACTGTTTAACTCCAGTGTGGGTGAGTTCATGTATTTTTAAGTTTCCCATAAGAGTAAAGGCCTTTCCACACTGACCACACACAAACTGTTTAACTCCAGTGTGGGTAAGTTCATGTGTTCTTAAGTTACTCCTCTGAGTAAAGGCCTTTCCACACTGACCACACACAAACTGTTTAACTCCAGTGTGGGTAAGTTCATGTGTTCTTAAGTTACTCCTCTGAGTAAAGGCCTTTCCACACTGACCACACACAAACTGTTTAACTCCAGTGTGGGTAAGTTCATGTGTTCTTAAGCTATTTCTCTGAGTAAAGGTCTTTCCACACTGACCACATACAAACTGTTTAACTCCCGTGTGGATGACTTCATGTGTTCTTAAGTGACTCATCAGAGTAAAGGCCTTTCCACACTGACCACATACAAACTTTTTAACTCCAGTGTGGATGAGCTCATGTCTTCTTAAGGAAATCATCTGATTAAAGGCCTTTCCACACTGACCACACACAAACTGTTTAACTCCAGTGTGGGTGAGTTCATGTATTTTTAAATTTCCCATAAGAGTAAAGGCCTTTCCACACTGACCACACACAAACTGTTTAACTCCCGTGTGGACGACTTCATGTCTTCTTAAGTGACTCATCAGAGTAAAGGCCTTTCCACACTGACCACACACAAACTGTTTAACTCCAGTGTGGGTAAGTTCATGTGTTCTTAAGCTACTCCTCTGAGTAAAGGCCTTTCCACACTGACCACACACAAACTGTTTAACACCAGTGTGGGTGAGTTCATGTATTTTTAAGTTTCCCATAAGAGTAAAGGCCTTTCCACACTGACCACACACAAACTGTTTAACTCCAGTGTGGATGACTTCATGTGTTCTTAAGTGACTCATCAGAGTAAAGGCCTTTCCACACTGACCACATACAAACGATTTAACTCCAGTATGGATGAGTTTATGTGTTTTTAAGGAACTCATATTGGAAAAGGCCTTTCCACACTTTTCACATACAAACTGTTTAACTCCACTGTGGATCAGTTTATGTATTTTTAAGTGACTCAACCCTATGACACCTCTACCACATTCTTCACAAAAGTATTGTTTATTCCCAGTGTGGCGTTTTCTCTGTCTTCTGTTTCCACTCTTGCCACTGTGTGATTTTGTTTTGTTTGCTGTGCTTGGCTGATCTTCGTTCTCCTGAAGTTGGTGATGTTTCACTCCATTTTTCCTTTCATGTTCCTGTAGCAACAAAGACAGAAACAGAGGCTGTGAACATACAGCACTGTGAAAAATTATTTGCCCCTTCCTGATTTTTATAATTTTGCATATTTGTCATACTTTAAAGTGACACACCGGCAAAAATCCCACTTTTTCTGTTGTTTACATGTCTGTAACATGTTTTTATGACTTACAAGACATATCCAGAGCAAAATCTGATTGCACTCCCAAGTCTACGCTTTTCTGCTGCGAATTTCCAATTAAACTGCCCCTCCCCTACATAAGAGCAATTTTGGACTGAGTGTTTCTAGCTATGTAAGTATTCCTGCTTAGCCTGACAGCTTATAACAACATTAACCAATCAGGCCAAGCACTGGGCATGGCTACAGACCTGAGTTTGGGGAAGGAGGAGATGCCAAGGAGCAGCAGGGTTGAGGCAGAGAGAGCGGGGGGTGGGGGGTAGACAATGAACTGAGAGGACCAGCTCAAACTGTCACTCCTCTACAGCGTCCCTTCAGGGTGAAAGTCATCCAAGATGTGTATATGATACAACTACTCTATCAAGTTGAAAAGCCTACATCAGTTCTTACAGTAGTTATTATGTTGAGAAGATTTAGGGAAAATTGACCTCTGACCTAAAGGTCATCCTATGAGAGTCAAATTGTAATATGCGCTTCATCAGTGTATATCAAATGCTGGTAACAAGTTTCAAAACATTTGGAACACAACTGTAGGAGGAGTTAATTTCACAAAAGGGGGACAGCCGAACGGACAGACTGACCCATAACATAATCCCCCTTTGGTCTCCGCCTTAACGGTTCTTTGACCACTTTGGGCTTCGACCGGCAGGGGATAAAAATTATTTTGTGTTTACTCTGGTTATCTTTGTCTAATATTAAAATTTGTTTGATGATCTGACAGTGATGGGGACTTAAGTTAGAGATTGAGACTTCCATCCATACATTTTCTATCACTTTTCCAGAGGTCCAGGTCACGGAGGCAGCAGCCCAAGCAGAGAAGCTAAAGACTTCCCTCTCCCCGGCCACCTGCTCCAGCTCTTCAGAGAGGATACCAAGACATTCTCAAGCAAGCTGGGAGATGTAGTCTCTCTGGTGTGTCCTGGGTCTGCTCTGGGGTCTCCTCCCAGTGGGACGTGCCCAAAAGAGCTCAAGTGGGAGGTGTCCAGGAGGCATCCTGATCAGGTGCCCAGACCACCTCAACTGGCTCCTTTCGATATGGAGGAGCAACGTTTTTACTCTGAGCCTCTCCTGGATGACTGAGCTCCTCACCCTATCTCTAAGAGTGAGTCCAGCAATCCTACGGAGAAAGCTCATTTCAGCCGCTTGTATCTGTGATCTCATTCTTTCGGACATTACACAAAGCTCATGATCATAGGTGAGGGTAGGAACGTAGATTGACCGATAAATCGACACCTTTGACTTAGAGCTCAGCTCCCTCTTCACCACAACAGAAAATGTCTGCGTCACTGCAGAGGCTGCTCTGATCCATTTGTCAATCTCTTCCTATATTCTCCCCTCACTTGTGAATGAGACCCCGATATACTTAAACTCCTCCACTTGGGGCAGGAGCTTGTCTTCACCCCGGAGGGGACAATCCACCTTTTTCCGGCTGAGCACCATGGACTCACACTTGGAGGTGCTGATTCTCATCCCAGCCACTTCACACTCAGCAGCAAGCCGTGCCAGCAAGACCTGAAGGTCATTACTCGATGAAGCAAGCAGGTCAACATTATCTGCAAACAGCAGAGATGAGATCCTGAGGTCACCAAGCATGACATCCTCTGATCCTTGGCTGTGCCTAGATATCCTATCCATAAAAATTATGAACAGGATCACTGACAAAGGGCAGCCCGGACAGAGTCCAACTCTCATTGGAAATGAGTTTGACTGGGTGTTGGCAATACAAACCAAACTCTCACAATGGTCTTATAGGGACCGGATAGCTCATAACAACGAGCCTGATACCCCATACTCCAGCAGCACCCCCTACAAGAAACCACGAGGTCCACGGTCGAATGCTTTCTCCAAGTCCACAAAACATATGTGGACTGGTTGGGTAAACCCCCACAAACCCTCGAGGATTCTCGAAAGGGTAAAGAGTTGGTCCAATGTGCCATAGCCAGGACGAAAACCACATTGCTCCTCCTGAATCGGAGGTTCGACTTGAAGCCCTAAAAACATGACTTTGGCTTGACTTTGGACTTCAACAATTTTGCCTCAAACTTGACTCAGACTCTTTGAATGTAACTTGTGAACATTACAAGTATTTGATGCTCTGGACATTTTGACAGAAAGTTTCACCGGGTCTCTCTGCTCTGATCTTTACAGCTCCAGCACATCCGGGTACTTGCATATATACACACGTTTGTACAGCCATAGTGCAGCATCTGCCAAAGACTACCCGTGGATGATGCAGAGTACAGGGAACTTATCCAGGACTTCGTGGACTGGTGCCTACGGAACTGCCTCCAGATCAATGTGAGAAAAATCAAGGAACTGGTGGTGGACTGCCACCATCTGCCATCCAGGGAACAGACATTGAGATGGTGACATCTTACAAGTACCTGGGTGTTCACCTGAACAATAAACTGGACTGGTCACACAACACCAACACGCTCTACAAGAAGGGGCAGTGCAGGCTGTTTCTGCTGAGGAGACTCAGGTCTTGGAGTGCAAGGGGCACTCCTGAAGACCTTCTGTGATTCAATGGTGGCATCATCCATCACATTTGGAGTGGTCTGCTGGGGCAGTGGCATCACCATAGCCAACAGGAAGAGACTGAACAGGCTGATCAAAAAAGCTAGCTTTGTTCTGGAGCGGCGCCTCGACCCAGTGGAGGAGAGAGGAGGATGGTGGCTAAGCTGTCATCTCTGCTGGGAGCCTGAGTCCCACCCCATGCAGGACACTGAAGAGCTCATTTAGCGGTAGGCTGTGCCATCCTAGGTGCACAACAGAGAGGTTCTGCAGGTCCTTCCTACCTGTGGTGGTTGGACTTTATAACCTAACCAGGGCTGCTTGTAGAGGTCATATTAAATGTACTAAATGTAACAACTTTGCACAATAGGAATTGTCCCCTCCAATACACAACTAGGACAATAACAATCATTACTGAGGGTGGCGACAAGAGTGTTGATTCAAATGTGAAATACACCGTTCTGGGTACATGATAATTTAACAAACCGCAATGATGTTTATTCCATCTAGCTGCAATGCTCCTGCACTGTGTATGTAACTGTGTACATATGTATATTCATTTACTGCTTTGGCTAACCAGTTCTTATCTTATTATCTTGTTTACTATTGCGTTCAGTGCTGCTATCCCTTTGCTGTTGAAATCCTGGAATTTCCCCATTGTGGGACTAATAAAGGCTGATCTTATCTTAACCAGTTAAAAATACAGATTTTTAAAGCTTGAAGTAATCAATATAAAATCTCAATATGTTTTGTCGTCCTGCTTTTCTCCAGCTTAATGTGTTTTTAATAAGGGAATCTACATGATTGCAACAGAGGGGAGGAAAAGGTATACATCATTTACATATCCGTACATCAGTATTAACAAAAGTTACATTTACTTTACTTCATATTTTTCTGTCAAAGTTAACGGACTATAGAATATAAATGTGTTTAGAATATTTCTTATGCTCGAATAGATATTATGTTCTTTATGTCAATGGAGATTATTTTCTTAACGTCAGTATACACACCAATCCTTTTTCCTCTACATCAAGGGTGTCAAACTCATTTTAGCTCAGGGGCCACATACTGCCGGATTTAATGTCAAGTGGGCTGGACCAGTAAAATAATATTGTGGGCACCCAGCACACGTGTGGGCACCCAGCACAATGCAGACTAGACTGATAATATTCACACTCAGCAGGGATTGCATATGGACAGAGAGCCCCTTGGGGGACAACCAGTTAATCAGACGATTGATATGTATTGACTGATATGTATATCAATATGTAAATGTGCCATGCATTCTCTCTTGTCTGTATAAAAGGGCTGATTTTACATGCCTCACGAGAGCACACTCACAACAGCTCACACACAGCACACAGTGCTGCAGTGTGTCTCATGATGATGGACGAATAAAACTCTTAAACCTTCAGCTCACCGTGTCTCACCTGAACTTATTTTGTTCCTCCACACTGGTGACCCTGGACGAAAAATGGAACACCAGGCAAACACCCCGAAGATGACCTGGATGGGAAGCCTCAGCACGCGTCATGGTGCGACCCTCGCCTGATCTTTTACCAGCACTATGATCAACACGAGTGAATGAAGGAAGAAGCCTGAACGGGGACAATCATCGACGCCGACTGCGCTGATTTCCATCAAGCTCCCTGACCCTGACTCACCTCTCGACAACGGACCTTCCGCGCACAGAAGCCACGCGCGCACATCGCGGAGTTACGAAGACAGTGCAACTGCCAGCTATGTGGTCACTGTGCCAGGCGCGCGCCACGCACCAGGGACAAATCAGCTCCACAGACTGATACAGTGTCCTCCGCCGCTGCACATGCCCGAGTTAAACAGCCTATCGCCACCCTCGGAACCTTCAGGGCTGCTCGCGCACCTGGAACAGACATGCAGCCAGCACACAGGACTTTGTATGAGTTTTCCAGCCACGGCGCACAAGGGGAATTTAGCCGATTGCTTTCCCCGATGACTTTAGGGCTGTTTCCCGCACCTAAAGCCAAACTGCCGAGTCCCTGACACAGCTTCAGTTTATCACAGTCACTACGCATTCTCGGGGAATTTGGCCGCTCGCCTTCCCCACATCCTTGCTGGACCAAACCACGAGAAGTCAGAGATATACATTTTTTTTTTCACAGCCACTGTGGATCTCCGCTACGTTTAACAGGAAAAGTTCTTCACCATCGCAGATCCACACGCAATTTTTGCGCGGCCCAGACACCTTTTTTTTTCCCTTCCCCCTTGTCCTGTACGCAAAATAAGTGTGTGCATGTGAGTGGTTTGTCAGGAAACACACGAGCGGAGGGCTGGTCGCAGCAGCTCTCCCCCCCTGAGGACCCCGAGCAGGCAAGGCAGCGCCACCAACCCCCAGCCCCGAGGTCAGCAAGCCCCAGGAAAGCCAGGCATCCACCCCCGGAGGGACGATCAAGGGAGGGTAGGCCGCCTGGCGGCACACACCCCTGGACCCGCTCGACTCCCACCCCCCCCAGCGGGGCCAACATCCGCCCCCGGGCCCCAGGCATCAGGAGGCCAGCGACCCCACTCCCCAGGACAGAGACCAGCCAGCGCCCCCCGGCGCGAGCCCCCCCAGGTACCCCCACAGCGGCCCCGCCCCAGCGCCTCGGCCACACACCCCGGGGACCCCCACGTCCAAAGAAATCCCCTCGCTCAGGTGAGCCCACGTTGCCGAGAGGCACTACCCCCCTTAATCCAGCCCCTCCCGACTTGCAGGCACACCCTTCCCCATACCTTCACACCCACATGTTCCCATGCACATCCCTCTCACTCACCCAGACCGACCCATTCTCTCTCACTCCAGTACCCACTCAAATTCACTCCTCATTCACCTTTATTTCAAAAGGCAGCTGCGAAGCAGATGCAGCGAGCCTGAACATGCACCAGTGCCCGGCAGTGACCAGGGAGGCCACCGGCGCAGGCTACAGAAGCAGACCCCCACCCCCCGGCGCCCATCTGAGCGAACAATCAGCAGACCACCGCAGGCGCCCCAAGATGCCACCCGGCATGTAAAGCGCAGCACAAAACCGACCCACCATCACCACCTCCATTCATCACCCTCTCACTCACACTTAAACTCATATTCAGTCCCCCGTCACTTCCTTGGTTGTATCTATATATTAGTAGCATCCAGGGATTTTGACAACATGATAGGTCCCAGGCTCCCCACCAGGCCCCCACGCCCCCATCAAGAGCAGGGCAACAGGGGTGGGAGAAGACCCCCACCTCCTCCCCCCGCACAGAACATGGTGGGTGTGTGTCGGTTATATGATATAATTGTGTATAAATGTGTGGAGTACTAAAGTGCAATTAAAATTGGGGGGATAGTGATTGAAGCATCGTTAGCCACTGTGATGGGCAGCAGAGCCCCCATCCCCCCACGCACTCAGTGTCTAAAATGCAATTAAAATTGAGGTGAGTGCAGCCCCACCACGTGGCAAAGGTATCCCCTTCACCGACACAGTGCGGCACACCCCCACCCCAAAGCCCTAAATGTAACAAAAAAGATCAGGGGGAGGGGGAGGGCGGGAAATAAGACTGGGAGGTAGGCGGTCTAAAAGCAAGGCCGTCCCCCCCCAGAAGCCAGCTTGCAGACTGGTTTATGAGGCCACCCACTGCCCCCAAATCCCAACCCAGGGCGAGGGCTGCCAGTGGAAACAGCCCAGGACCCACCAGCATCACGCCCCGGCACTCCAGCACCACTAACATGACGGAGCAGCCAAACATACTTCCACTCATCTTACACACACGAACATGGACAACAACAGTCACAATAGTGAACAATGGGCCGGACCCACACAGCGCCCAACACGCCAGGCGACATCCCCGAGCCCCCATGCAGGCCCACGACCACCCACCCCAGATACACACCGACAGCTGCAGGCCGCCCTGCAACCACAGCCACCCCGGAACAACCCAATGGAAACACGGCCAACAACCCACGCCAATGACCCCCCAGCCACCCCCAAGCACCAACACACACCCGCTGCCAATGACACCAGGGGCGATGTAGCAAAGTGCCTCACCCCCCAACACAACAGTAGGGCGGCCGGGACAAGCAAGCCCCGAAACGCCAGCCCCCATGCCACTAGATGGACTGCCCAACCCCTGCCACCCAACAAAGCTCTCCTACCCATACACACATCCTCCGCCCCCTAGACATCTACCCACAAGTAACCGCTTCCATGGTTCCAAGGTTGTCATAGCCAGGAGCGGCACTGGGGTTAAGCTCCCAGTGCTCATAAAATGCTACTTATGGCGTGCGTCTCGAAAAGCCTCTGACAACTAAGTCCAACTCCTAGCCTGCCCGTGTGGTTTAGTCTCTAAGCCCGGCGGAACTGCTTTTACTAATAGGAGAAGGGGCGAGGGCGGATCTCTGGCGCCTTAAAACCAGATGCTTCGGGTAGATGGTGGCTCGTCAACCTGGGAAGGTAGCCCATCTAGGGGAAGGTAAACCCTGATTTCAAACCTTCGCTGCCTTGCGGCATACCCGGTCATGGGAAAGGCTTCGGGAGTCAACCCTGAGGAAAAATCCGGAGTCGGAGCCCCGAAGGCAGCTCTATGTTGTGCTCAACATCGTTCTGGCAGCTCCTGCAACGGCGCTGGTGCCAAACTGTAGCAGCCCTGCTGTTCCTTTGGATTCATCAGTGACGTGGAGAGGGGGGACATGCTGCATGGGCAACATCTTGTCCTCCATATCTTCCTGCCCAGGCTTGAATCCTACCAACACCCAACGCTGGAAGGTAGAACACCGGATCACTGGAGAAGACACTCCAGCTTCGCCTTTGGCGTAGACAAAACACGGGGAATGACAGTTACCGGTTATAAGCCACCGCTCAATTGGCGTAGAGCGCGGCGCCAGGGGTTATTCACGACGGTGGGAGGGATCATCGGATCTCACTGGACAGCTACCGCCCGCCTCAAGCTGGGCAGCCCCCAGCCAATAAGGTGTTGTCCCGCCACAGCTTGCTTTCCTCATTGGGTGCATGAGGATGAGGAGAAGTCCGAACAGCACGCTGAGAACCTTCGCACCAGGCAAGACAATAAAACAAAAGAGACCAATTCTAAAACTGGGAACTTGGAACGTCCGCACTATGATGACAGGACTCGCTGCTAACCTCAAGGACATCAACGACACCAGGAAGACTGCCATCATCAATAATGAGCTGAAGAGACTGGGAGTGGATATCGCCACTCTCCAGGAAACACGGTTGGCTGACGCAGGCACACTGAGAGAGAAGGACTACACGTTCTACTGGCAGGGAAAGGGCAGTGACGAACACAGGGAACACGGAGTGGGCTTCGCAGTGAAGAACACCTTGCTGAAGATGGTGGAACCGAGCAGCACTGGCTCTGCACGACTCCTCACCCTCCGCCTGAACACCACTCAAGGCCCAGTCACCCTCGTCAGTGTGTATGCCCCAACACTGACAGCCACACCAGAGGCAAAAGACGAGTTCTACGAGAATCTCGCAACAACTGTCAGGATCATCCCCAACTCTGAGCAATTCATTCTCCTTGGAGACTTCAACGCCAGAGTGGGTGCTGACCACGACTCCTGGCCCTCCTGTCTTGGACCTTTTGGCGTGGGCAGAATGAACGACAACGGACAGCGGCTGCTCGAGTTCTGCACATATAACGATCTATTGTGGTGGCTCAGTTGGTAGAGCATCCGCCCCACACCCGGAAGGCAGGGGTTCAAATCCCGGCCGGGTCATGCCGAAGACCATATAAAAGTGGAACTTCCTGCCATCCAGCTTGGTGCTCAGCAATAATGGAATGGAGGAGGGAAATCTGTGGTGGCGCCTTGCATGGCAGCGGCCCTCTGATTCTGCACTGGGGTGTGTTTGACACTGTAGATAGGTAAAGCACAATCTCGTTCTACTGTACATGATTGGTTGTACGGTTGAATGACAATAAGGGTGATTTAATTTAATTTAATTAATCTGTGCATCACAAACTCGTTCTTCAAGACCAAGCCCCAACACAAGGTTTCCTGGCAACATCCGCGCTCAAAGCACTGG
This sequence comes from Pholidichthys leucotaenia, assembly GCA_020510985.1. NCBI lineage: Eukaryota > Metazoa > Chordata > Actinopteri > Cichliformes > Pholidichthyidae > Pholidichthys > Pholidichthys leucotaenia. The sequence goes on along the minus strand of CM035844.1, from coordinate 286,705,184 downwards.
CACCAGCTGGACTTGATCCTGACCAGGCGCACCTCACTGAAGAACATGCTAATCACCCGTTCGTTCCAGAGTGCAGATTGCGACACAGACCATTCATTGGTGTGTTGCAAGGTCAAGCTGCAGCTGAAGAAATTCCATCGTGCTAGACAACCTGGAAAGGCACGGATTGACACTAGCAAGATGGCTCAACCAGAACTTGTTGAGCAGTTTGCCTCCACCTTTGAGAAGGAACTTGGTGTACCACAAGAAGGAGAATCTGCAAAGCACAAGTGGGAAGAGCTGCGAAACACCATTCACCGCACAGCCTTAGCTACCTTTGGGAGGAAGACCTCGAAGTCACAGGACTGATTTGATGCCAAGTTGACCGAGATGACCCCCGTCATTGAAGCCAAGCACTCAGCACTTGCTAAGTACAAGAAGTACCCAAAAGGGAAGAATCTCCAGATTCTCAGGGCTGCGAGAAGCAAAGTTCAGCAGACTGCTCGGCGCTGTGCCAACAAGTACTGGACTCAGCTCAGCCAAGACATTCAAACCGCTGCCATAACAGGGAACATCTGTGGTATGTACGATGGCATCAAGAAAGCACTTGGTCCGGCTCAGAGCAAGATGGCCCCCCTCAAATCCTCCACTGGGGAGATGATCACAGAAAAGAACAAGCAGATGGAGAGATGGGTGGAACACTACTCCGACCTCTACTCCAGACAGAACACCGTGACACCGTCAGCCCTTGATGCCATCGACTGCCTGCCATCCATGGACGAACTTGACACCGAGCCAACCATCGACGAACTCAGCAAGGCCATTGATAGCTTGGCCGCTGGCAAGGCACTCGGCAACGACGGCATACCCCCTGACCTGATCAAGCACTGCAAGACCGCCCTACTGCTGCCATTGCATGACGTCCTCTGCCAGTGTTGGAAGGAAGGTGCTGTACCACAGGACATGAGGGACGCCAAGATCATCACCCTCTACAAAAACAAAGGGGAGAGAAGCGACTGCAACAACTACAGGGGCATCTCCCTCCTCAGCGTTGTTGGCAAAGTCTACGCACGAGTTGTTCTCGTTCGTCTACAGAAGCTTGCCGAACGTGTCTACCCTGAGTCTCAGTGTGGTTTCCGCGCTGAGCGATCAACAGTAGACATGATATTCTCCATCCGCCAACTCCAGGAGAAATGCAGAGAACAGAACATGCCCCTGTACGTCGCCTTCATCGACCTCACCAAAGCATTCGATCTGGTCAGCAGAGAGGGCCTTTTCAAGATCCTGCCAAAGATAGGATGCCCACCAAAGTTGCAAAGCCTCATTGAATCGTTTCACACCAACATGCAGGGGATAGTGCAGCACGATGGTAACGTCTCAGAGTCATTCAACATACGCAGCGGAGTGAAACAGGGCTGTGTACTTGCGCCAACCCTCTTTGGGATTTTCTTTGCTATGCTCCTGAGGCATGCCTTCAGCACAGCAACAGAGGGAATCTACCTGCACACAAGATCTGACGGCAGGCTTTTCAACCTCGCCCGCCTGAAAGCCAGAACCAAAGTATGCAAGGCTCTAATCAGAGACATCCTGTTCGCAGACGACGCTGCAGTCGCAACCCACACACAGCAGGAGCTTCAGATCCTGATGGACCGCTTCTCCCAGGCATGCAAGGACTTCGGGCTTACCATCAGCGTGAAGAAGACTAACGTCTTGGCGCAAGGCACGGAAGCACCACCAACCATCACCATCGACGACTACGAGCTGGAGGTCGTGAATCAGTTCACGTACCTGGGGTCCACGATCAGCAACAACCTCTCCCTTGATACAGAGATCAACAAGAGGATTGGAAAATCAGCCTTCACACTCGTTCACCTCACCACACGAGTGTGGGAGAATCCCAAACTCTCTGTCAAGACGAAGATGGCAGTGTACAATGCCTGCGTCATCAGCACACTGCTCTATGGGAGTGAGACGTGGACAACATACGCCCGGCAGGAAAAGAGACTGAACTCCTTCCACTTGCGCTGCATTCGCCACATCTTGGACATATCCTGGCAGGACAAAGTGCCCAACACAGAAGTTCTGTCCTGCGCCGGCCTTCCCTCCATGTTCACTCTACTCAGGCAGTGCAGGCTCCGCTGGCTAGGCCACGTTCACCGTATGGAGGATGGCAGAATTCCCAAAGACGTCCTCTACGGAGAACTGGCAACTGGCAGGAGAGATGTTGGCCGCCCACAGCTGCGCTTTAGAGACGTCTGCAAGAGAGACATGAAGGCCCTGGAGATCAACACAGAGCGCTGGGAGGACCTTGCAACGGACCGCTCCAAATGGAGAGGCACCCTGACCAGACAGCTCAAGGCGGGTGAAGAGAGACTGACTGCTGCAGCAGATGAAAAAAGGACCCGCAGGAAGAACCGCCACAGACCCAGCAGTACGGAGACCACCCACAAGTGCGACCTGTGTGACAGGGACTGCCATTCGCGCATCGGCCTGTTCAGCCACAGGCGGTGCTGTTCCAGCAGAGTAGATGTTTAGGATTCTCTTCCATGGTCATCATAGACCGACGGAGGCCGACGGACGACGGACACACACATAACTCCACCCACCATCACACATACCCACCTACACAAACACACAACCCCACTTGCCCACTCAACACACACCCACTTCCACATCCACTCATACACAAGCCTACACTCCCACCCACACACCCCCCCACCCGCAGACCCCAGTGAACGGGGAGGGCGACCCAGGATGCGGGCACCAGCCCCAGGGCGGCACCAGGGCCCCAAGAAACACACGACCCCACCGCGCAAGGATACATCAGGGACAACCCCCACCGCCGGCACACACCTGACCCCGGCCCGGGGCGGGGGGACCCCCCCCCCCCCAGCACCAGGGGCCCAGGCCCAGGGCCAGACCCAGACCCCCCGCGAGGGGCGAGGCCAGCCGGCCAGGGGCCACAGCCCAACCCCCCTGGCCCCCCCCAGCCCCCCCCCCACCCCCCAGGGCCAGACAGACGGCCACCCCAGAACAGGCCCCCCGGACACCTGCGGTTGGGGCGCAGCCAGCCGCCAGAGGTGCCAAGGAGAGTGAGTCACCGCCCGCCACCCCTCAGATTATAGAATTAATAAGCGGGGACCAGAGAGAATTGAATTCCGCCAATTGATTATTTGAGGAGGCTGACATTCTTTCCAGGCTAATATAATCCAATATTAAGTTATTATAGTAAGTCGTGCATAAGTTATTTCTTGTTTTCCAGTTCATGAGGATAGCTTTCTTTGCGATGCATAAGGCAGTGAGAACCATGTGTGACATCCTTGCATCTATATTTATTTCACTTAAATCACCTAATATGCAAAGTGTGGGTGAGGGTGGGACACTATACTCAAGCCACGCCGACAGGTCTTCACATGTCTTCTGCTAGAACTTTTGAACCGGTGCACAGGACCACATAGCATGCATATAGTGTTTGAGTACCCCACGACATGACCCCAATTACCGCAGAAGGGCTGAAAGCGGTCGGCCCTCCCAATCACACCGATATACCCCTTATGGAAGGAAAATGAGCAATCCTGCTACAGATCACAACAGGCCTCAGAGATCTAATCAGGGTAACCAACAAGAGCCAAGAAATTACCAGAGGGCCCAGAATCCAGCATGCAGAAAAGATGGAGGCAGCAGCAGACAACACTGGTGAAAACACAGAGACTAAATGCAAAAATCATATTAAATGCATATGCTGTTGAAATGTATTCTGTGTAATCAGTAAAACAAAAAATATACTCATTGAGTAAGAAATGCATGTAATGAATATATGTAATCACCTGAAATAATGAGTGTAATCAAACTGTATGATTGTATGTATCTTTAAACTGCACAAAAGAAGGTTTTATGTGAAACAGATGGTGAAATTTTGGAAAGAACCCTGTTTACTGGAAATGTATTAGAAATGAGGAAATGGGCGTTGGATGTCCAGCAAACTGAGGTATTTTGGTAATGGAAACTGCTGAGAGGCTAGTGGGAAAGGCCATGAGTCATGAGCGCCTGATCAGTCACTTGGTTTACGAGAATTGACTAGCCCGAACATGTGCAGAATGAAGTAATGGTTATATAAAATGTAACTTTAAGCCAATCATAAGAGGCCAAGAAGCCGAGGGTGAGTTTGGGACCAATCAGAGAACTCGGGCAAAGGTAATAAAAACCAAGCCCTTTTTCCCCCAAATGTTCATTTTCTCGGCAATCTTCAGGGAGGCAGCACCTACCGGAGCAGCGGGCTGAAGACGAGGAACGGCAGAAGAGAAGTGAACCAGTTTTCGTCTCAATTCTTCAGCCTTTAACAACTTTTACATCTGCTGCCCTTAAGTGCTGTGATAGCACTTTCAAGAGGAGGGAATTGAGGAACTGAAGACTACAGCAGCTGGCCCCGCTCTCAGCCAGGAGGCTGTGAGTTATTGTCGTCGCGGAGCAACAGCGGGAAAAAGCAGAAGCTCCCCAGGCTGAGACACCGCTTCGGGGACACGACTCATCGCTCTCCCCCAGCCAAGGTTGCCACCGCCCAGCCTGAAGAGGAACATCGGGCCACAGCTGCTCGTTCCCTCCCTGCCTTCTTTCCTCTCTTCCCCCGAAGAGAAGCTCAACAGGGAAGATCAGCGATCATACATCCTTTTTCCCCAAATCTCACCATTTAGGCTTCTTAGATATTATCCACAAATTAATTAGATATTTTTTAGCAGGTTTAATTCAAAGGGTTTTTGATTTATTTTGATTTTCCATTTTGAATTTTTGAACTGTTTGATGATTTTTGAACACTTTTGACTTTTGAATCAAGGTTTTGCAATCAGGGTTCTGGGTTTGATTTTTAATTTTTACTCTTTTGATTTTATGGACTGTTTAATGCAAATTTATCCTGTTTTGGCTGAGCTTTGCTGATTTTTAATAAATACCACAGCATATCAAAAGACAGTATGGGACTCTGTGGGCTTATTGATTCAGCGTCCATTCTCATTGGGTGATTTTTGAAAGAAAAGGGTATTTTTCTACAAGAGGAGTTTTAAAAGGTCATTCTTATTCAATGGTGTTTAAAACAGATCCCCTATAAACCAATTTTCCTGGTTTTAAACATTTACCCAGATTACCAAGAGCAATGTAAGACCATGAGAGGCTGTCGTTAATATTGGAGGTGTATTCCAGGTGTCTGACTGGACAGGTCACTCAGTCGGAGGTCTGGAATACTGGAAGTGGGGGTCCTCCAATATATGGAGACAGTACAGCTGGGGTAACTCTCACAGTCACCAAGCACACCTACACAGGTAACAGAATTTCCTATGAGGAAAATTCCTCTAGGAACTGAAAGCTGGTGAACCTAAACCTCAACCTCGAGGTTCAAGGTCAAAGGGTCTTCGACACGGTGGCGTCCCTGGGTGGGCCCCGAAGGAGCACCGGGGTCCTCAAGCTGTTGGGTTTGAGACGCCTGAGCAGCAAAGAAGAGTCCAGCAGTCAAGAGCGGCTGCTGTGCTGTTCAAGAGATCCTGATCTGAGGCGCGGGCAGGCGGCGTCCTGCCTGGGTCTTGCTACAGTAGTAGCCTATAAGGGAGCATCACAACAGGTAACAACCTATCAAGAAATTGGTAGGCAACATGGGTGCTTCAGGCTGCTGAGTTCTGTCAAAGAAGCTGACAGAGCTAGGAGCATTGACTCAGCCGGGCCTGACGAGGTCCGGGAGGAAGTGCAGTGACCTGGGTCTCTCCCCTCATCCCTGTGCCCCGATGCGCTAAGGGGAGGCTTTGAAGGGAAGACACAAGGCGGCCTACAAGGAAGACGGCAGACGGGTTCAGAGCGACAGAGGCCGGGGGAAACCCTGACCTCAACACACAGCATGACAACGCTCCTGGGAGCTCTGTGCCAGCAGAGCTCTACGGGGGGTTTGGAGGCGAAGAAGTTTCTGGAGCAATTCAAGAGCCACCGCCCCAAAGGGACACATTAGAGGTACGCGAAGAATCAGCTGAGAGAAGAAGTGGGGTTCCAAAAGTCCACTTCAAAGAGGGGGTTATGCTGCATGCGGGTGACCTGCTCACCTGGAGCAGCAAAGTCCTACAAGAAATGAGTCAGGAATACAAGCAACACGGCTTCATCCACACCCCTGAGGTATTAGGGGAACACCTCAGTGCTGAGGTAACAAGTAAAGGTCAGAGTCTCCTGATGACAAGCTATCGCAACATCCCGCTGCTAGTGGTCAAGTGCCCTCCAGCTGCTGGCCGCAAAAAGGAAGTCAGGCAGTGGCTGGAGTGGTGGGTGCGGTGGCTAAGGCAGCTGGAGCAGGAACAGTATGAAGTGGTGAAGCTCTACAGCTCCAATCAAGATCTCGACCCCCTGGTCAAAATGGTGGCCAGGGCAATGCAAGTCTCTTCAAGTCGCATTAAAGATGAAACTCCAGCGGCAAAAAGGTATGATGACTACGCTGACAGTCTTTTTTTTTGTTGTTGTTGTTTTTGTTACTTATTTGTACCCGTAGGTAGATTTGGTTTGCAGTCTGGTGACAAGCCACCGGCTGCCGGTCGCTGCGTGCGCGAGCGCCCTAAACCTACATGTTTTTGGTATGCGGGAGGAAACCGGAGAAATCCCGGAGTAAACCCACGCAACACGGGGAGAACATGCAAACTCCACACAGCTCACTGTTGGTCGGGGGCTGGGATCGAACCCACGATCTCATGATCCCCGCGATCCCCTGGCCGAGGGTAAACTGTGCTGCCGCAGTGCTAAACCACTGCGCCACCGTGCAGCCCCAAGTCTACAAGAACTCCAACAATATGAAGAGATGTGTAAGAAGCACCAACAGATACAGCTTCTTCAAAGAGTTGAAGACAGCGACAGTGACAGTACTCACTATACAAACAGTCAAATAGATTCGAACTACTTTACAAAGCAACAAGAAGAGCAAGGTGAGCAGCCAGAACATCAACCTCCCTCCCCAGGCAGCGAAGAAGAGATGCAAATAGGGTCTAGAGCTGACTCTGAGGAAGGAGAGGGCATGGTAGATACGTTGGAAAGAACAACAGACCAGCTGGCTACCTCGCTGGAAGAACTGCGGAGGCATCTGACTCCAGGGCGTAGCCTGGTGAACAAAGAAGAAGAAAGACAACACAGCACAGGAGTAGCCTGGCAGGGGGATCAAGACCCCCCAGCTACAGCAGTGAAGAAAAGACTGGCAGTTCACCCAGAGCTGCTAGAGAGACTCAGGGTGATCGTGAAGGACAAAGAAGAGCAGCGCCGCCATACTGTAAGTCCAGTGAGGTATCCAGCAGAGACACCTAGTACACCAGCAACAGTGGTGAGAGGTAAGGAAAGTACACAAGCACAAGGTGGGGGTCAGTCATCAAGATTCTACGACAAGCCTCACCCCCTTCAAGATCACAATCCTCTCCCCTACAACAGAGTAGTAAGGAGGTGTGAAAGAAATCCCCACACAGCAGTTGCTTCTATCTTTGAAGATGAGAAGGTATCGCAATGGGACTTGGAAAGCAAGTTCTATGAGAAGAAAAGCAAACATGGTGAACAACAGCAAAAAACCCAAAAATAAACCACCTGAAAGAACTCCCCCGCCGCAACAATCCCCCGGGCCAAGGCCCAAGCCGCTGTCTGCAACTGCACAAACCAACTCAGCTACGAGTTCTAAAGGTGAAGAAGAAAAGTAATTATTTGCCACCAGAAGAGTATCAAAAACTGACTCCAGAACAGAAAAGAGCCCACCGAGAGGAACATCAGAAAAACCTCTCGGGGGCTAAAAAGTAATGGCAGCTAGGGGGCAGGTCATTTTAAACGATGTTTACCAAGATGAAGAAATGTTTTACACCAATATCAATGGGGTCCACTACTTGGTAGATACAGGAGCAGAGGTGTCGATGACCTGCCAACCCATACAAATACAAGGACACCTAACAGTGATACTCGCAGATGGGCGGACTACAAAAATGCCATATGGGGTATGGAATGACATTGTGTTTTTGAGAGGGCCCCATAACTTGATCTCCTACAGAGACCTAAAGGACGTGCAAGATCCTAAGGGTCGGAAGAAAAGACTCAGAGCAAGAATACAGCACCTGCAGTCCATCAAGGCAAAAATAGACTTCAGTAATCTCTTGCTGTATTTGAGTAATCTGACAGACAAAAAGTGGTACAAGCCAGTAAATGTGCCTGCAGTAGAAAAACAAAAAGTGGAAGAGAGTGACCTCTCCCCGCAAGGTAAAGAAGAACTAAAGCAAATTCTTCAAACTGCAAATGTGGCCTATTTCAAAAATGATTGTGGGGACATGGGTCCAAAATATACCCACACAATAGAAAGGGGGATTCATCCTGCAGTAAAACAATATCCCTTGAACCCTGCAGCTGTTGAAGAAATGGACAAAATAGTGAGAGAATTAAATGCTTTAGGCATAATCAGAAAAGAGTCAAATCCCCCAACCAACAGTCCTATTCAAGCAGTAAGAAAGCCAGAATCAGCTGGAGGAGGTTGGCGGCCAGTGATCAACTTCAAAGCCCTCAACAGAAGAACAATAGCCAATAAAGCAAGTTTGATAAACTCACAAGGCACTCTGAAAACTCTACAGGTGAGAAAATACAAATCCTGCATTGATTTGGCGAATGGGTTTTTCTCACTGAGTTTGGCTAAAGAGTCACATGGTAAAACAGCATTCACCCACAAAGGCCAATCTTATGTATGGCAGCGTCTCCCACAGGGATACAAGAATTCAACAAATGTGTTTCAAGCAGCAGTAATGGATATACTGCGAGGTTTAGAGGCCACTATCTACATTGATGATGTGTTCATTGCAGATGACACAGAAGAAGAACATCTGAAAAAACTACAAACAGTCATTGACAGACTCACTACAGCAGGGTTAAAACAACCTTCCAAAATGTCAGTTTGCCCGCTTCCAAGTAGACTACCTAGGGTTCCAAATCTCATCTGAACTGGGGCTCTCGGGTGGTTACAGAGAGAAGCTGGAAAAAATCAGGCCCCCCACAACAGAGAACGAGCTGCAGAAAATTTTGGGGCTTTGTAACTACGTTAGAGATCATGTTCCTGGCTATCAGAAATATGCTAGGCCTCTCTATGCAAAGCTGAGAAAAACTGACAAATCTCCAAATGCAAAGAAAAAATGGGAATGGTCGGCATCAGATCAACAGCATCTGGAAGGTTTGAAGAAAGCCATTCAAAATGCAGTTACCCTAGAGCCCCGAAGCCTCACCACCCGCTTAATGGCCGAAGTAAGTTGTGATGAAGATGATGTGATTGTCACTGTGGCCAACGAAAATGGTGGGTTAGTAGCCCTTTGGAGCTACACTCTGTCATCTGTGGAGAAGAAATACCCCCTAGAAGAGAAAGAGTTGGCTGTGGTAGCTAAATACTGGAGTCATCTTAAAGAGTTAGCTCAAGGGCAAGGTATCAAGGTAATCATACAAAGTCAGGTGCACAGGTATCTGACAAAAGCCACAGTGGAAAGCACAAAAGCCACAAATGCAAGATGGGGCCGATGGGAAGATCTGCTACAAGACCCTGACCTAGAAATAGGTCCTAGAAGACCAGTCCCTAAGAAGACAGTAAAACCTGTCAAAGACAAAGAGCATCTACCAAAATGGACAGTCTACACAGATGGGTCTAGAAAAGGGCCAGATGACAAAGCATACTGGGGCTTTATCCTAAAAGAGGGAGAGAAAGAGAGGTGGAGAAAAAAGGGTAAAGTGCCCGGTACAGCACAAACCGGAGAAGTCACAGCAGTCCTGGAAGGGCTGTTAGAGTTGGAGAAGAGAAAGGTAAAAAAGGCAACAGTAATCACAGACAGTGACTACTGTGCACGAGCATTGCAAGAAGATTTAACCATTTGGCAAGAAAATGGGTTTGAAGGAGCAAAAGGAAAACCGGTGGCACATCAAGACTTGTGGAAGAAGATTGCAGAAATCAGATTAAATATGGAGCTGGAGGTAGTGCACCAGAAAGCTCACAAGAAGACAGGTCCTCACTGGCAAGGTAACGATGAGGTCGATCGTTATGTGCAAATGAGGAGAATTATCCTGGTAGGTCAGGAGAACTGGGAAGATACACCCAAAGGAAGGGTGGTCCCAGAAGGTTCCATGCAGGGAGTAGTGGCTGCAGTGCATGAGTCAATGGGTCACGCAGGTACCGTCCCTACACGAAGAGAGTTGGTGAAATTACAGCTCTGGGTCCCTACACATCGCATCCGTCAAGTCCTCAAGAACTGTGAAGTATGTGGGAAATACAACGCAGGTAGGAGAGGGCAGAGGGTGGATGGGTTGACAATAAAGAGCACTGTGCCATGGGGCTCAATATGCATGGATGTAGCTGGACCAATAGCGGTAAACGGCAAGAAGGGTGAAAAGTACATTCTAGTCTTAGTCGACTCCATGTCTGGTTACATGATTGCAAAAGCAGTGCGAAAAGCAAATGGCAACAGTGTGGTGACAATGTTGGAAGAAACCTGTAAATGCTTGGGGGTGCCAAAAGAACTGAGAACAGACAATGGCACTCACTTTCGCAATGCACAGGTGGATCAGTGGTGTCAGCGGTTCGGGGTAATAAGGGTTTATTCCCCCCCCCCATACACTCCACAGGCAAATGGAGTGGTGGAAAGAACAATAGGGCTGGTGAAGAGTTGGATTGGAAAGAATGAAAACTCCAGAGAATGGAGCGCAAAGCTGTTGGAAATGGCTCAACAACTGAATGACAGACACCACACAGGTAGGCCCTCCCCCTCTCAAGAGCTAAACCAACGCCCCTTCACATCTCAGGAAGTGGGGCGGAGCCCTGAAGATAAAAAGGAGCCACAGCAACCTAAGGTGCCTTTTCAGGTGGGTCAACGAGTGTGGATCAGAGCACATCAGCCTACAACCGCTGCAGTCAAGCCAAAATACGACCAAGCTGACATAGTCAAGCAAGTTTTTGACAGTAATGCTGTCCTTTTGGAAGAAAACGGGATCCAAGGAGTGGAGCAGTTGAAGCCAATCTCTATTTAAGAGAAAACCAGAAGCTGAAAATGGCTGACAACACCTCTACAATACCTCCCTTCATCGAACTGGCAGCGGTGAAGGGCTTGATCATCATGAGAAGAGCTTCATATAGCTTTTGGATGGCCAGAGCCTTAGATTTATTGTATTATGCTAAAAAAGGTTATTTAGCCCCAACAAAAGAAACCCTAACCTGGTTCCAAGGGGGAAATGTGTGTGTGATATGCCTACGGCCTTCTCAGTCCAAGATAATATGGGAAGGCCCAGCCTACAGGAAACCAAAGAAGATTTCCGCCGATGAAGATGAGCTTCATCAAATGCTGTGGAAGCCAGTTCAGATCCTGGGTGGCCACATTTGTGGCCAATGCCAGGTGGGAACCTTGCCCAGGGTGGTGGTCATGATGCAATGGGATTATCGAGATGGCGCCGGAGCATCACCTCATGGGTGCACTTGTCAGTGGGATGGACAATATCTCCATCCCTGCATTGGGTGTGAGAGTGCCATGGGGCGAGGGTATCTATATATGGCAGGAAAAGCAGAAGGTTGGCAAATTAGGAGGATGTTCAGTCCGCTGCAAGAGTTTTCACCGACCCAGGAGCAGGTGGATGAAGAACAGAGAAAGATGGAATGGGAAGATTCAAATCAAGAAGGTGCATCCAGTTCATCTGCAACACCATCTGCCACCTAGCAGTTCCCCCAGTCCCTCAGCTCCGCCACCCCCAGGGTTCAATCCAACCAATCCAGGAGTTTTAGGGTCGATCTAGCTGCAGGTCTATCACACCTGGACACAGCATTGTGCCCCGGGTGGCCCTACAATCTTTATGCTGCACCAGAACTGATGCCACCCTTGGGTACTTTACAATATCCTCAAGTATTCAGGGTGTACTGTGACCCGAACCACCCTGACTACACCCCGCTTCCAGGGTACCTTTCTGGAGTACAGCAGGAGGAAGCACGTAACTATGGCTTTGAAGGGCCATGGCAGCTCACCATATGGGCTACACTGATTAACCACTTGCACTCCGTTGTACCGCGGGCGGGCAAGTCTCTGCGTCCTAGAGCGCACGAGGGCGCTCTCGTGCGCTCTAGGACGCATGATGGAGATGGTGATGATGGAGATGGTGATGGCGTCCAAGCGCGCACTGAAAATAAAGGCTGCAGACACAGCCGCAAACAGATTAGTTCATCTGATTGACCTCTCATTCGACTAATAAGAGCCTTGAATTGGGTTTCTGAAACCTTGAAGAACCAATGACTGAAAACCTAGCCAGAAGGACCCGCCTACCAACGCTGTGAATGCAGTGAGCCAATTGAAGCAGAGAAGTTCACGAGCTGTTTTTTTTAAGGCTGGGTGAAGACAGACTGCTGCAGCGGATGACAAAAAGGACCCGCAGGAAGAACCCCACAGACCCAGCAGCATGGAGACCATCCACAAATGCAACCTGTGTGACAGCATTCGCGCATCGGCATGTTCGGCCACAGGCGGTGCTTATTTTGTTTTTGTTCCAACAGAGTAGACGTTATGATTTTCTTCCATGGTCATCATAGACCGACGGAGGCTGACAACGAAGGCTGAGTGACACACACGCCTTCGCCAGTCTTTTTTTAATTACTACTGTTATTTGTTTTGAAAAATCGTTCGCCAAAAACCGCAATCATGGAAGCACAAAACCACAATAATGGAATTATGTTTTGATCGGGTCGCGAGACCAGAACCACGAGCAGACCAGCGTCGCGTTCGTCTGACAATGAGGAAGAGAAGTTCTCCAGCTACGCTGCTGCTGTGAAGAGGTAAGGTGTTATAAGCTAAATTATTCAATATCCCTGAAAATTGTAATCCAAAATGACTTTTGACCGATCGGTAAATTACAACTGTGCGGCGCACGAAGTCTGAAGTTCGTGCGCCGCGGTACACGGTTCGTTCGTCGCGTCCAGACCGTGAATGCCGCCCCCCCCGCTATTCTTCTGCAGCGGGGGGGGGGGGGAAGCCGCGGTGACTGAACTGCTGTCCCACATCGCCACATGAGGCTTATCCGTAATGTAGCGATGGCCGATGTCCATCCTCTGTAGCGGGGGCAGGGGGACGACAAACCCCCCCCCCCCACACACACACACACAGACACAGCCCTGAGTGTGACCTTTCATTAGAGCCCAAAATGAAGCTTCTACATTGAAGCATTCAAAAGTTACAGACGTTTTTCCAAACTGTGCCATTTGGCACAATTTGGCACAGTTCCAAAACGCCTGGGAACTACCTGAGTAAAAAGCTGTGTAATATATTCATTTTTGGTGGTATTGTTACAAAATTTGGACCTCAGCTGGATAACACTTGGTTCTACATTTCTGTTGCTTTTTCCAGCCCGGATCTGAAGCTGTGTGTTATTTGCAAGCATTTGTATCCAAAAAAACACCCAGGCCAAATTTATTTTCTTCAAGTTCACTATGTTTAGACGACTGTAACTCAGTGGTCTAAGCAGCACTTAGAGAGATTATGACTGTTTTGCCAAAAAATTCAAAGTGTTTCCTTTTAAATGAGACCAACCCCATGAAGATGCTGCAAAGGGTTGAAGAACAGCTTTCAATTTACTTTGGGCACGTTATTTGTTGGCGTTTTTAGGGAAATTGACCGGAGTGCAAGGGGTTAAGGAAGTTATTGGAAACCTCTATCTCCCCATTCAAGGGCTTGACTCAGTCCCTAAAGAGAAGGATCTCCGGGCGACGTCTCTTTATTCTTGGATAACATCGATTGATGTTGTGAAGCCTAAAGGGATCAAGAGAATAGCCAAAACTGCCACATTCATAGTAACGCCTGAAGGTTGGGTGAGGGGGGGGTCGAGCACAGATACTGGGCACATTGGTTGGTCGAGCTCCAGGGCCGATTCGGCCAGAAGATACTCGCAAGATAACTTTAACTGTGTCCATGGTGACTGTGCCCTTGAGGGGTATCTACTTAGTGGGGGCTGAGATCCGAGTCCTCAGTGAGCCCGAATGGCAGAAAAGCTCCAAAACCACTAAAGGAAAGGGTCGGCTCGGAAAACTTCTGGCGAGAGCTAAGGAATGGCCCTTATTCCAGAGAAGGAGTCGGGACTTGTCATCCCCGCCCCCTGAGTAGGCTCCACATATCATGCTGCTAATACAAAATCTACCTCAAAACACATACACAACATAACCACAAATGCATAACATTACATACATTACCGTTCAAAAGTTTGGGGTCACTTAGAAATTTCCTTATTTTTGAAAGAAAAGTACTTTTTTTCAATGAAGATAACTTTAAACTAATCAGAAATACACTCTATACATTGCTAATGTGGTAAATGACTATTCTAGCTGCAAATGTCTGGTTTTTGGTGCAATATCTACATAGGTGTATAGAGGCCCATTTCCAGCAACTATCACTCCAGTGTTCTAATGGTACAATGTGTTTGCTCATTGTGTCAGAAGGCTAATGGATGATTAGAAAACCCTTGTGAAATCATGTTAGGTCTGCAATGCTGTAATTGCTGCAAATGGAGGATTCTTTGACGAAAGCAAAGTTTGAAGGAAAAAATTATTATTTCAAATACAAATCATTATTTGTAACCTTGTCAAAGTCTTGACTATATTTTCTATTCATTTAACAACTCATGTTGGTAAATAAGTGTGACTTTTCATGGAAAACACAAAATAATTGTCTGGGTGACCCCAAACTTTTGAACAGTAGTGTATACATCACATAACTTACACAAACACACACTTTTTCACGTCTTACATGCAACATACACTCATTGAAACATCATACATACATATACATAGACACATACATTTTCTTTTTATTATTTTTCTTTTTGTTTAATTGGGGCTGCACTGTTTAAGCCAACCGAGGGGTGGCCACACCCACTCGAGGAAGAAAAGCAGAAGTGATGACGTCACTAGTGCAGCATAAAAGTCTTGTCTGTCTTCATGGGTGTTCACTTAAGTCAAGGAACGCCAGAAGAGAAGTGAACCAGTTTTCGTCTCAATTCTTCAGCCTTTAACTTTTACATCTGCTGCCCTTAAGTGCTATAATAGCACTTTCAAGAGGAGGGAATTGAGGAACTGAAGACTACAGCAGCTGGCCCCGCTCTCAGCCAGGAGGCTGTGAGTTATCGTCGTCGCGGAGCAACAGCGGGAAAAAGCAGAAGCTCCCCAGGCTGAGACACCGCTTCGGGGACACGACTCATCGCTCTCCCCCAGCCAAGGCGGCCACCGCCCAGCCTGAAGAGGAACATCGGGCCACAGCTGCTCATTCCCTCCCTGCCTTCTTTCCTCTCTTCCCCCGAAGAGAAGCTCAACAGGGAAGATCAGCGATCAAACATCCTTTTCCCCAAATCTCACCATTTAGGCTTCGTAGATATTATCCACAAATTAATTAGATATTTTTAGCAGGTTTTATTCAAAGGGTTTTTGATTTATTTTGATTTTCCATTTTGAATTTTTGAACTGTTTGATGATTTTTGAACACTTTTGACTTTTGAATCAAGGTTTTGCAATCAGGGTTCTGGGTTTGATTTTTAATTTTTACTCTTTTGATTTTATGGACTGTTTAATGCAAATTTATCCTGTTTTGGCTGAGCTTTGCTGATTTTTAATAAATACCACAGCATATCAAAAGACAGTATGGGACTCTGTGGGTTTATTGATTCAGCGTCCATTCTCATTGGGTGATTTTTGAAAGAAAAGGGTATTTTTCTACAAGAGGTGTTACGAATTTTTGAGTTTTAAAAGGTCACTCTTATTCAGTGGTGTTTAAAACAGATCCCCTATAAACCAATTTTCCTGGTTTTAAACATTTACCCAGATTACCAAGAGCAATGTAAGACCATGAGAGGCTGTTGTTAATATTGGAGGTGTATTCCAGGTGTCTGACTGGACAGGTCACTCAGTCAGAGGTCTGGTATACAGGAAGTGGGGGTCCTCCAAAATATGGAGACAGTAATGGTAAATGGTAAATGGTATTCACTTATATAGCGCTTTTATTCTCATCTTTTGATGACCAAAGCGCTTTACAGATCCAGCCATTCACCCATTCACACACACATTCACGCACTGATTGTGGCATGCTACCTAACATGGCGCTTCCAGACCCACCAGGAGCAATTGGGGGTGAAGTGTCTTGCCCAGGGACACAACGGCAGAATATCCGGGAAGAGCGGGATTCGAAACGCCAACCATGTGGTTATTGGACGACCTGCTCTACCTCCTGAGCCACTGCCGCCCCGTACAGTACAGCTGGGGTAACTCTCACAGTCGCCAAGCACACCTACACAGGTAACAGAATTTCCTATGAGGAAAATTCCTCTAGCAACTGCAAGCTGGTGAACCTAAACCTCAATCTTGAGGTTCAAGGTCAAAGGGTCTTCGACAATAGCTATCCGGGACATTGCTAGTACAGTGAGAGCAGATATTTGTGTGACTCAGGCCCATTTTGAACATCCTTTGTCCTGTATAATGAATTCTATGTAGAACTTTATACTGTATAAGTTGTAAGTTAGAGTTTTTAGTCATCTTAAAAGTGTTTAAACATATTTGTGTCCAGAAACTTTCCTCCTTATTAATCGATAAGTCTGTCTCCCATTTTGATATTGGAAGAGATATGGACTCATCCAACTTTGATAACAGTCCATATATTTTCGATATCAATTTTGGGGAACGGAGATTTAGAAACTCTGCCACCTTAACTGGTACTTCTAAATCTGTCTGATTAAAATTAAATCTTGCTTTTATTATGGATTTAAGCTGTTGATATTCAAAATACTTTTTATCACCGATTTCGTGTTGTGACACTAGATCCTGAAATTGGATAAAATTTCCACCTTGAATAAGATGTTCTAAGTTGTTTATTCCCTTCTCTTGCCATAGTGGAAATTTTAATGTCCTCTTTTGTTGCAGGATATCAGGATTATTCCAAATGGGCGTGAGTTTACAGGGGACAAGTGAAGACCCTGTTATTTTTAAAAATTTCCACCAAGCCGTCAGAGAGGAACTGATATTAATACTTTTAAAACACTCATGGCGTTTAATAGAGGGAATTATAAAAGGTAAGTCAGAGATATTTAGCGACCCACAGAGAGCCTGTTCAGCATCTAACCATGGGTTCCCTAGTGGGCCAGACACCTTTGACGTCCCGGGCCGGCACTCGCTTACTCCCACCCTCTCAACCTCCTCCTGCACAGAGCTTTTCCCGCACCTCACTCCCAAAGCCAGCCGATCGCAGTCTGGTTCCATTACGCACGACTGCACACCGGCCCATGTGCCCACGATCCACGGCCGTTCAACATGCTGGAACTCGGAGCGGAGCACACTGTCCTTTCCACCCCTCCCCCGTCACAGACTGACATCCCCTCCGACAGTTCTACCGGAGCTGGAGCCCAAACGACGGGGGGGGGTCACAACCCCTTCTGACCGTTCTGGGGGAAGCGGTGTGGGCACCCAGCACACGTGTGGGCACCCAGCACAATGCAGACTGATAATATTTACGCTCAGCAGGGATTGCATATGGACAGAGAGCCCCTTGGGGGACAACCAGTTAATCACGCGATTGATATGCATTGACTGATATGTATATCAATATGTAAATGTGCCATGCATTCTCTCTTGTCCTATTGTTATACATCCCCGGAGTAAGGAGAGTAATTCGGACGCCAGTTAATCACGCAATTGATATGTATTGACTGATACGTATATCAATATGTAAATGTGCCATGCATTCTCTCTTGTCTGTATAAAAGAGCTGACTTTACATGCCTCACGACAGCGCACTCACAACAGCTCACACACGGCACACAGTGCTGCAGTGTGTCTCATGATGATGGAGGAATAAAACTCAAACCTTCAGCTCGCCGTGTCTCACCTGAACTTATTTTGTTCCTCCACAATATCAAAAAAGCCTTATGGCAACTTCAAATTTCATTGTTTGTTTTAGTACAAAGAAATAAATGTACATTATGAAATGTTTACACTTATTTAACCATTAATCTTTTACAAGCATGAACCCCCTGAATTATGAATCTTCACAAATTATGAACAACCTGATTTTTTTCTTTTCTGCTCCGTTTTGAACTGAAGCTGCTGACGAACAATATCTTAACAGTGTTTCCTCTAGCTTAAAGACCTTGGCGCAGTGGCAACATATTTGTCTTGGTGGGGGGGGGGCACATGACACGATTGTGACCGGAAATGTTAATTTTACATCATTTCTTTTAATTTACTTTTTTTTTTAATTTTTCACAGTAATATTGCATAATGGAACTTACCATTTGAAGTATTGTACTACCAAGGCTTGAATGTTGGAATATTAGGCCAGTTGGGGTCCAATCCAGATGTCCTGTGTTTGGACTTTTTACTGGTGTCATCCTTCTCTCCTCCCTCTGCTCTCACCTCTCCTGGACCCTCTGCCTGAACACTTTCCTCTCCTTGGCTCTTCTCTTCTGTCTCATCTTGCCCTCTCTGAGTCCTGCCTAATTCAGGTTCTCTCTCTGTTTATGGTGGTATAGAAACAGGCTAGAAAATACCAAGTGTCATGTTTTGTCCAGCGGGATTTTGTTGGCCCTGGGATTGACTGGCGATCTGTCCAGCGTGTACCCTGCCTCTCACCCAAAGATGCTGGGATATGCTCCACCCCCCTCCTCCCCCCGCGACCCGAAAAGGATTAAGCGGAAGAAGATGGATGGATGGATGGTTTACATGAAAAACCAAAATGTGTATTTTTTTTGTATTTTTATTCTAGTGTTTCTTTTTTCCCATTGACAAAGAGATGGGAAGGGAAAAAACATTCATAATAGGAATTTACTCATTCATACTTAAATTATATGATCAGGGTTGGGTATAGTAGCCAGAAATTCTACTCATGTAAAAGCAGTGCTTTGAAATTAATAATTAAAAGTAGACAACCAAAAATTTCTAGTTGAGTTAAGGGTACAAAGAGCACCTACTTTAAAACTTGAGTAATAAGATAAGATAAGATAAGCCTTTATTAGTCCCACAATGGGGAAATTCCAGGATTGCAACAGCACAGGGATAGCAACACTCAGAGCAATAATTAAGAAGATACGGAAAATATAAATAAGAGCAGTGGATATACATACATACACATAAATATATAAATATATATACAAAGTGCGGAGCATTGTAGCAAGATGGAATAAACAGCATCACCGTCTACTTAGTTATTCTACATAGTATGAATACGTACCCATACATATTGTCACCCTCCGTAGCGACTGATATTGTCCTAGTTGTATACTGGAGGGGACCATTTGTGTAAGTCTGTGTCATAATGGCCTGTGCGCCGATGTCATTCGCGCTCAGGCCATATTCCTCCTCAGTCCAGCTCTTACTATGACAGCGTCTCAGCGGGCTTCCAGCTGTCAAGCTCTACGGGACGGCTGGAGGCCAATTACCCCTCATCAGCTGAGGCACTGTCAACCACTATAAAAGGGAGCGGCCCTGATTACTCAGGGCTGTAACCTCACATATGATCCACGCTCATCTCTCGGTGTGTATTAGGCTGGAACCCCTATGTCCGGCTCCAGTCCTCCTCTCATCACTCATCATCATTTGTAAGTGTACCTTTTGTATTGTTTGCATTTTGCCCCACGAGGCTCCTTTCCTTTGTTCCCTTCCTTATCACCAATAAACGACGCAAACTCACCGGTCAGCCATTGGCTCTTATTTATGGCTTGCCAGAGCCATACGTAACAATAGGTCACAGCCAGTGAGTTGCCGGCTGCCGTGAGTTAGCTCAAATTGGACTGTTGTTCCTACCTGTCTGGGTACCGTGCTGAAGCATGCTGTCGTGGAGGTCCCGCACTCTGAGTCAGAGCGATGTCCTCGCAGACGCCCTCGAGTGCGTGGACGAAATTCTCATCACCGCCTCCCTCCTCAACTTCAACAGCGACGTGCCCCAGTACCTGGACCAAGCAGAGGACATCCTCAATCATCTTCCCCGCTTCGCCGATCACCCGGAGGTAAGCGTGAGGAAAGATGACATCGCTGCACAGCGCGAGATACTCCGTGGGCTGGAGGGAAATCTTGGCAGGAAGCCGAAGAGGAGGAGACGTCGCCCCTCGCTTTGGGATCCCGCTCCTGCCTCCGTTCCGGCCCGGGAGTTCGCATCATCCGAAGGTCTTTTCCCATCAAGCATGTCGTCACTTGGGATTCCCCCAGAGGAGCTGCAGCTGACAGCAATCAAGGTCTGGGACCGAGTGGCTGCTGCTCGCTCCGCTGTGCATCCATCGGCAATCATGAAGCATGTGGCGGCGGCAGTTAGACTGGTGGAGAGGAATCCAGAGTTGCATGAGTTCCCTGAGTTTGCCGACCTGCTCACCTCTGTTTCTGCACAGGAACGGCGATTCCCCGATCTCACCTTCGCCTCGCCACCTGCAAGAAACCGTCGTCACACCGGCTGTCAACCTCGGCTTGAGTCCTGTCCGGATCCAGTTCCGGGTCGCCGCAAGGGCTCAACCCCCCCACACAGCTGCCACTCCTGCGCCTCGTCAGAAGGGAATCTCCGCAGCCTCATCTCCCGGGCCATCTTCTCCTGATGTCCCGTCAGCGCCCCATGCCCGGCTCCTCTCGGCTGTCGTCCCCTCCTCCTCGTCACCTATCCCAGCTGCTGTGTGTCTCGGGAGTCCCGTCCCGGAACCTTCTCGAGCGGCTCCCCGTCGTCCTCCCGGGGGGCCCTCTGTCACCGTCCGGCAGGGAAAGGGAGGAGCAACGTCCGCCGCAGCAGGCACCATCCAGCCTCCAGGAGACAGGCAAGTCCAAACTCATTTCTTGCATAATTTGGAAATTGGGTGAAGGATCGTCACTTCCTTGTGGTAACGTATCGTCACTTCCTGTTTTGCTGTCTGCCTGTGTGGTTTGCTCTCCAGCTCTCGAGCCACTAGCTATGGCTACTACCTCTCTTTCCTCTCCTCCTCTGGTGTGCTCTCTCTGTCAGATGTTTAGCTACACCTCTGCCTCTTTTAG
This sequence comes from Pholidichthys leucotaenia, assembly GCA_020510985.1. Taxonomy (NCBI): domain Eukaryota; kingdom Metazoa; phylum Chordata; class Actinopteri; order Cichliformes; family Pholidichthyidae; genus Pholidichthys; species Pholidichthys leucotaenia. The sequence goes on along the minus strand of CM035844.1, from coordinate 286,684,192 downwards.
TGATAACGGTAAATGTAATAAATGTTGTCTTTTTGAGGCGCTCGAGGCGAGGTTGTCTGATTTGGAATCCCGGCTCCGCTGCATTGAAACACCGTCTGCGCCAGTTAATCTCGACGGACGCCCTTTAGCTGCAGCGGAGCTAGCTAGCTTAGGCCCCCCTGTCACCGGTTCCCCGGCTCTCCTCAGCAGCGAGGAGACTGGGTGGGTGACGGTGAGAAGGAAGCCTAGTCGCAAAGCCCCGGTTCACCACCAACCTGTTCACGTTTCTAATCGTTTTTCCCCGCTCAGCGACACACCCGCTGAGGAAAAAACTCTGATCATTGGCGACTCTGTAGTCAGAAACGTGAACCTAGAGACTCCAGCGGTCATAGTCACATGCATTCCTGGGGCCAGAGCAGGCGACATCGAGTCAAATTTGAAAATGCTGGCTAAAAGTAACTGTAAATATTCCACAATTGTTATTCACGCCGGCATTAATGACATCCGTCTCCGGCAGTCGGAAGTCACGAAACTTAATATAGAATCGGTGTGTGACTTTGCCAAAACGATGTCTGCCACTGTAGTATTCTCTGGGCCCCTCCCCAATCTGACCAGTGATGACATGTTTAGTCGCTCGTCATCCTTGAACCGCTGGCTGTCTGTGTGGTGTCCTAAAAATGACGTGGGCTACATTGACAATTGGAGCTCTTTTTGGGGAAAACCTGGTCTTATGAGACGAGACAGCATTCATCCCACTTTGGATGGTGCTTCTCATTTATCTAACAATCTGGCATCTTTTTTATCCAAATTTCCAAAACCATGACTACTCAGAGTTGGGACCAGGAAGCAGAGTCGCAGTCTTACACGCCTCTCTGCAGCTCCTCTTCATCCACCACCCCTCAGCTTAGCCCCTGTCTTCCCCATCAGAGAATCGTTGTCTGCTCCCTCCAAAGTAAATAAAAATATAATGTATAAGCATCCCAAAGTGATAAAGCAAAATATTGGTAAAACTCAAATTAAACATAAAGCCTCTAAATTGAATGATTTGGCCTCTGTTCCTCCTCATAATTTAAAAATTAAATGTGGTTTATTAAATATTAGGTCTCTAACTCCCAAGTCTCTGTTAGTCCATGATCTGTTAATTGATCATCAGATTGATTTAATTTCCCTTACAGAGACTTGGTTAGGACAAGAGGATTATGTTGGTTTAAATGAATCAACTCCCTCTGGTTATTTAAACTGTCAAAATCCCAGAAGTTCTGGTCGTGGAGGAGGAGTAGCATCAATTTACCATTCCAAATTACTAGTTAATGTGAAGCAAAAAACATGTTATAATTCCTTTGAGGGCCTGGTCCTCAGTGTTGGGCACTTTAGCAATTCCAGGTTAAACCCAATTTTATTTGCCATAGTTTATCGTCCCCCATCAACCTATTCAGAATTTTTATCCGAATTTCCTGATTTCTTAGCTGATTTAGTGCTGAAATCTGATAGAATAATTATAGTAGGGGACTTTAATATACATGTGGATGTAGATAGTGACTGCCTTAATGTGGCTTTTAATTCAATATTAGACTCGATTGGGTTTTCTCAGAAAGTAGGAAATTCTACTCATTACCTCCACCATACATTGGACCTTGTTCTGACATATGGCATAGAAACAGAAAATCTTGTAGTGTCTCCTCATAACCCTGTACTGTCAGACCATTGTCTGTTAACCTTTGATTTTACTATTTCTGACTATTTGGCTCCTAAAGAAAAATATTATCACAGTAGATGCCTCTCAGATGATGCTGTTTCCAAATTTATGCAGATTGTTTCCTCTATGCCATGTGTCAACACAACGGAAATAAGCTATAGACAGCTTGCTCCTTCTGTAATTGATAACATGGTGGATAGTGTTTCAGCTTCTCTGCATCAGGCTCTAGACTTGGTGGCCCCCTTAAAAAAGAAAAAGTCTAATCAGAGATTTTTAACTCCTTGGTTCAACACAGAAACTCGTAGCTTAAAACAGAAGACTCGTCAATTAGAAAGAAAATGGCGCTCTACTAATTTAGATGAAATCTATTTAGCTTGGAGAAATCATCTTTTAATTTATAAAAAATCTCTTAGAAAAGCTAGAACGAGTTATTACTCTGCATTAATAGAAGAGAACAAGAATAATCCCAGGTTTCTTTTCAGTACTGTAGCCAGGTTGACAAAGAGTCAGGACTCTGTCAATCCTAGCATCCCCTTAGAGCTTACTAGTCAGGACTTTACGAACTTTTTCAATAATAAAATTTCATCCATCAGAGATAAAATCAATCAGATTCTTCCCACAGTTAACTTAAATACTGTAACTACTACAACTCCTTCTATTGATGTCTGTCTTGATGAGTTTACTCCAATCGACCTTTGTGAGTTAGACAAAATAGTTTCCTCATCCAAACCTTCAACTTGTCTTTTAGACCCTATTCCTACCAGGTTATTTAAAGAAGTCTTCCCACTTATTGGTAGCTTTATTCTTCATATAATCAATTCTTCATTAACTTTAGGCCATGTACCGCAGGCTTTTAAAACGGCTGTAATTAAACCCTTACTCAAAAAGCCAACGCTAGATCCAGGAGCTTTAGCTAACTATAGACCAATCTCTAATCTCCCTTTCATTTCAAAAATCTTAGAAAGAGTTGTTGCTACGCAATTATTTGACCACCTGCAGGGAAATGGTTTATTTGAGGAGTTTCAATCTGGGTTTAGAATCCATCATAGCACTGAAACAGCCTTAGCGAAGGTCACTAACGACCTCCTCATTGCATCTGATAATGGACTAGTTTCTGTACTTGTCCTTTTAGATCTTAGTGCAGCTTTTGATACTATTGATCATAATATTCTACTTGATAGATTAGAACACTATGTTGGACTTAATGGAACTTCGTTGCAGTGGTTTAGATCTTATTTATCTGATAGGTTCCAGTTTGTTCATGTAAATGATGAGTTTTCTCTCAGCTCAAAGCTTAGTCATGGAGTTCCACAGGGATCTGTGCTTGGCCCTACTCTTTTTAGTTTATATATGCTTCCATTAGGCAACATTATTAGAAAGCACTGTATACATTTTCACTGTTATGCAGATGACACACAATTATACCTGTCAATGAAGCCAGATGATACTAATCAATTAGCCAAGTTAGAAGCCTGTCTTAAGGAAATCAAAGTTTGGATGACTTGTAATTTCCTGCTATTAAATTCAGATAAGACTGAAGTCATTCTTGTTGGTCCAAAAAACCTTAGAAATTCCTTTCCAAATCAAACTTTCAGTTTGGATGCAGTTACTCTTTCTCTTAATAGCTCTGTGAGGAACCTTGGAGTTATTTTTGATCAGGATTTGTCCTTCAATTCACATATTAAATTTGTTTCTAAGACTGCCTTCTATCATTTGCGTAATATTGCCAAGATTAGGAGCATCTTGTCTCAGAGTGATGCTGAGAAGCTGATCCACGCTTTTGTTAGCTCGAGATTAGATTATTGTAATTCTTTATTATCAGGCTGTCCTAAAACATCTTTAAAAAGTCTTCAGCTGATCCAAAATGCTGCAGCAAGAGTTTTAACAGGTACTAGAAAGAGAGATCATATCTCTCCGGTTCTGGCCTCCCTTCATTGGCTTCCCATAGAGTTTAGAATTAAGTTTAAAATCCTTCTTCTTACTTACAAAGCTCTAAACAATCAGGCTCCTTTTTATTTAAAAGATCTGATACTACCGTATCATCCTAACAGAGCACTACGCTCCCAAAATGCAGGTTTACTTGTAATACCTAGAATCTCCAAAAGTACAATGGGAGGCAGAGCCTTCAGTTATCAAGCTCCTCTCCTGTGGAATCAGCTGCCAATCTGGATTCGGGAGTCAGACTCGATCTCTGTTTTTAAGAATAGGGCTAAAACCTACCTTTTTGATATAGCCTACAATTAGGGAGGGATCATGTGTTTCTGAACCCTCCCTTAGTTATGCTGCTAATAGGTTTAGTCAGCCGGGGGACCTCCAGTAATGCACTGGGCCTCACTCCTTTCCTCACTCTCTATGAAATATTTTTTTTTTTGCTGGTCATTAACATTTGTTTGTTCTCTCCCATAGATTGAGTCCCCATCGTGCTGTTTGCTCTCTACATGTCTGTTCTTTTCTTCTTCTCTGTCCCCTCACCCCCCAGCCAGTCGCAACAGATGACTGCCCCTCCCTGAGCCTGGTTCTGCTGGAGGTTTCTTCCTGTTAAAAGGGAGTTTTTCCTCTCCACCGTCGCCAAGTGCTTGCTCACAGGGGATCGCCTGATTGCTGGGGTCTTTCTGCAACTGTGGGGGTCCTCCCTACAGTTGATAGTGCTATGAGATGACTGTTGTTGTGAAATGGCGCTATATAAATAAAGTTGAATTGAATTGAATTGAATTGAATTGAATTTACATTCTCATTATTGTGATTTGCCTTGTCAGACTCCTGGGGTGGAGTTCAGGGTTCGCAGCCCCCCAAGCTCCCACCACCTGCTTTGGCTCTGATTGTTAATCCCGCATCCTCTGTGTCTCCCTCCGCTGAGTGGTCCTCGACGCCAGGCCAACATCGCCGGATGAGGAGGGGGCCTGCGGTTCTGGTGAGCCTGGTTCCGGTCCTGCAGCCACATCGTGGGCGGAGGAGGAGGGCGGACTGCAGCGTGGAACCTGCGCCGACGGGGAAGCGTCCCCGGGTCTCCATGGACGAGCAGTCCAGTCCAGCGGGTCGAGGGTCCCCTGCCACAACGCCGTGCGGGCCATCGGCGTGGGCTTTGGTGTCAGAGGATCCTGAGGCTGCGGATACCATCATGCCAGCTGCGGAGCCCGACGTAGCTGAGTGGGAGCTTGACGATGACCTCCTGCCGTCTGAGCCTGGATCTTCGCAGTCTTGACGGCGTCAGAACCCAGGATCAGGCTCTGTTTTGTCTTTCTCCTTTCCGTCCTAGAGCATTTTAGCCTGTCTCTTGGGGAGATGAGCCGGGTGCAGCTGCCCGCTGCGTCCAAGCTTATCTCGCCGGGTTCTGGCGCTGCCGGTGACCCTGATTCTGGATCTTCTCTCTCTCCCGAGCCTTCTCCCAGGGTCGCTGGCGAGGAGCTGCTTGCGCCCGCTGTGCCAGAGGTTCCAGGTTCGGGGTTGGAGGTCGGTTCTGGTGCGGCGCCGACCCAATTGGGGTCCGACGAGGGTGTGTCCATGACCCAATCAGGGTCCGACGAGGGTGCAGCACCAGCGGTATCCAAGTTCGGCGAGGGAGCTGCAGATCCCCTGCCATCGGACACTGGACCAGCTCATCTTCTCCCCCATTGTCACCATCATCCTCATCTTCACCCTCATCTTCCCCCCAAGACTTCTCCATCAGGTGCCGTATGGACCTCTCACTGTCAGCCCGGCTCGCCCTCGCTATTCCCCTCCACAGGGAAGCCGTTGCCTTTCTCTCCCCTGCAGTCCTGGTGGCTAAGCAATGCGGGTCAGCCGCCAGAAGGAATGCCGTGCCCATTCGGCTCTTTGGTCCGGCCACCCGATCCACTGGACTCTCTATTCGGCGGTCTGGTCCAGCCGCCTAAAGTACTGATTTTCCTGGCCTGGGATTCAGGTAGGCCGCCTGAATGCTTCCCGTCACCCCTGTTGGCGGTTTGGACGCTGGGTGCGGGGAGACCCCCCGAACTGTATTATTTTTCCTGTTATTCCTGTGCCTTTGGTCCCTTGTGATTTTGTGAGTGTGCAGGTATAATATGATTCTTGTAGTCCTATCGCGGTTAGCATGTCTTCCCCCCCCCCCCTCCTGTTTGAGGGATGTCCTGTATTTGCGGGATTACACCTTAGGAGCCTTTGCTTTCCTTTTAGGTCTCGGGTGGTTGTTTTTCTTTGTTGGGTCCTGTTTGCATTTTGTGGCATTTTATGGAGTATTGTGGGTTTTTTTTTTCCTGTACTCTGTAATTGCTTTGTTTGTTACCTACCAATGTTGTGGGGGTTTTTTTTCTCTGTCTGCATATTGTTAGCATTTTATGGAGTATTGTGTTCTTTTTTCTTTCCCGTACTCTGTAAGTGCTTCGTTTGTTCCCTGCCAATGTTGTGGGGTTTTTTTCTCTCTCGGTCTGCATATCGTTAGCATTTTATGGAGTATTGTGTTTGTTTTCCCGTACTCTGTAATTGCTTCATTGTTCCCTGCCAATGTTGTGGGTTTTTTTCCCTCTCTCCCCTTTTCTCGATTCACGCCCTCCTGGCCTGCGCCCCATCTGCCCACCCTAGGTGGGGGGGCTAGGGTGTTACTAGCCGTTCGGAGCCCGGCCTTGAGGGGGAGGTCCTGTCATAATGGTCTGTGCGCCGATGTCATCCGCACTCAGGCCATATTCCTCCTCAGCCCAGCTCTTACTATGACAGCGTCTCAGCGGGCTTCCAGCTGTCAAGCTCTACGGGGCGGCTGGAGGCCAATTACATCTCATCAGCTGAGGCGCTGTCAACCACTATAAAAGGGAGCGGCCCTGATTACTCAGGGCTGTGACCTCGCATATGATCCACGCTCATCTCTCGGTGTGGATTAGGCTGGAACCCCTACGTCCGGCTCCAGTCGTCCTCTCATCCCTCATCATCATTTGTAAGTGTACCTTTTGTATTGTTTGTGTTTTGCCCCACGAGGCTCCTTTCCTTTGTTCCCTTCCTTATCACCAATAAACGACGCAAACTCACCGGTCAGCCATTGGCTCTTATTTATGGCTCGCCAGAGCCATACGTAACAGTCTGTTGCGTCTTTTGCATTCAATACTATTAGGTTGTCACGTTTTTTTGCTATCTCTGCGAGCAGCCCTGCTTAGGTTATACAGTTTGACAGCCGTAGGTAGGAAGAACCTGCAAAACCTCTCGGTTGCGCACCTAGGATGATGTAGTCTACTGCTAAAGGAGCTCCTCAGTGCGTTCAATATGTCCTGCATAGGGTGGGACTCGGACTCCAGCAGAGATGACAGTTTAGCCACCATCCTTCTCTCTCCTATCTCCTCCACTGGGTCAAGGCGTTGCCCCAGGACAGATCTAGCTTTCTTGATCAGTTTGTTCAGTCTCTTCCTATCGGCTGCTGTAATGCCGTTGCCAAGCAGACCACTCCAAAAGTGATGGCTGATGCCACCACCGTGTCATAGAATGTCTTCAGCAGCGCCCCTTGTACACCAAAAGACCTGAGCCTCCTCAGTAGGAACAGCCTGCGCTGTCCCTTCTTGTAGAGTGCGTCGGTATTGTGTGACTAGTCTAGTTTATTGTTCAGATGAACACCCAGGTATTTGTAGGATGTCATCATCTCAATGTCTGTTCCCTGTATGTTTACTGGTGCTGTGAGAGGTTGTCCTTGCCTGCGGCAGTCCACCACCAGCTCCTTAGTTTTCCTCGCATTGATCTGGAGGCAGTTCCGGTGGCACCAGTCCACTAAGTCCTGGATAAGCCCTCTGTACTCAGCTTCATCTCCGTTGGAGATGAGGTCGACGATCGCAGAGTCGTCAGAGAACTTCTGTAGATGGCAGTGTGTTGTGTTGTGTGAGAATGACTTCAGTCTTGAAGGTTTGACGTTTTTCCTCCAAAATTTATAACAATTTTCTTATAGTTTTCTACTTTTCTCTGTAAATTTATCTAAATTTTCAACCATTTTCCTCAAATTTGTAATTTTCTCTTGTACATTTGAGACTATTATAAATTTGTGGATTATTTTATGGTTAATGTTTTATCTTTTTTTGATCCAATCCAACTTTATTTATAAAGCCCTTTAAAAACGACAGTTGACACCAAGTGCTGTACATCAACGATAAATAAAATATAAAAACAAAATACAGCTAAAGTACAAAACAGTACAAACAAAATAATCATCATACAATTGAGACTATAAGAACAAATAAAATCAATGTCTCAAACTGGTTCAAAAGCCAGAGAATAAAAATGGGTTTTAAAAGGAGGTTTAAAACTGGACAGTGAAGAGGCCTGTCCGATGGACAAAGGCAGATTATTATAATATTGTTTTTTTTAATAAACATGAAACAGAATGTGGCAATTTTTTTTAACTTTTTTCCTCATACAATTTAAACTTTTGACCGTAATTTTGTAGAGCCAGAACAGAACAATAACTCTGAATTCAAAGAAATATAACACAACATTACAAAAATAATTTTTTGTAAGTTGTCTGTGTTTTTTCAACTGATTTAAGACAATTTTGCACTGCTGAATCTGAAAATGACATCCGTTTCTCTCGATCAGGTCAGGTTTTTATGCTAAGTTGATTTTTTACAAAATCTTCTGGTCGAAGCCATTTAATTCACCTGTAAAACAAAAATACCAATTAGTCATAAATTGACGCATGCCAACTCTTCAGAGTTTGAGAAATTTCAAGAAAAGAATTTTGCACCATATAAAGAGAAAATACCCGTACATGTAAACAAAAATGTAAAAAAACAACATGTGGCCATAGTTCAAAAAGTTGACCTGATTGAACAAAACCAAAGTGATTTTTAGATTCAGCACATCAAAATCGTCCTAAATCAGCTAAAAAAAAACTTAAGACAATAAATTTGATGTTGACCAGTGTAATTATTAAAATTACATTTAAAGAAATAAATTAACTTAAATGACCACATATGTAGTGATTTCTATTATAATAGTTCTATGTATTTATAGTTTTTAAAACTCTCCTCACCAACCAGACAGCAGGAAAAACCTCCCTTATTTTGAAATCCAAATCTTGGCATGTTTAGTTTGTCTGAAGGCTGCTGATGGATTAAAGTCATTGACTTTGTGAATTTCAGTCACCTTAACTTGCCAGGAACATAATAATGAACATAAATTATTAGTTAATATTGCAGTAGCTGGTGAAGTAAATCCTCAGCGATTCATCAGTCACTCTTTCCTTTCCCTGCAATGAATCCTAACCAGACCTGTAAGTTAAGTGACTCCTCACTGTTGTTCCAGTTATCAGCGGGTTAAAACCACTATAAATGCCTCCACTCTCTTGTACTTTTTTCGCATTTAAAGTACTTTAATAAGCTCATTTTTCTCTCGGACAGCAACGCTACAGAGACACGATCTGCCTGCAGAAACGGTCACGGGGGTGCTTCCGCGCGGATGACAATCACACACGTTCGTGTGCATGCTTGCAGAGCGTTTCTTTCATATTTAATTTTTACTTAAATTAATATATTATAGGCATGGCGGCAAACTTCCTTAGCGTGGCAGGCCGCCACACAGTAATGTTACCAGAGGAAACCCTGTCTTAATCACAATAAAAACAAATGCATCTAAGGAACCAGATATTGTATTGCTGCCATCTACTGTTTAGTCCTAGAAATTGTTTGTATTTTGAACAATAACCCTGGTTACATGGTCACAATAAAAAGATTACTGGCAAAAAACTGATAATGCTAATAATAAGTGTTCTCGTGTTTACATGCACTGAATAAATAGATTACTGGAGGGTAAACCACTTGAGTTCCACACACACAGCAAGAATAGTTCTTTTGACATACCATGTCAATGTACTTTAAAAAAAAAACTAAACAAAACAAACAAAAAAACTTATGACTGACTTGAGTAGACATCAATTATACCCAGTTGGAGGAAGTCATTTGACACAGAGTGAGGAAATTCATACTCTGAAAATATGCCATTATGCTGAACATAAACTACAAGAGATGGAGAACAATATTGATCCTAATAACCACTTTTTCAATAATATTCATAATCACTGTGAATATTACACTGAAAAGCAATTCAAAAGTCAAGTGCAACTAGATGGTAAACTATCAATAATACACTTCAACAGCAGAAGTCTTAACAAAAACTTTCCACAGATTCAGGATTATTTAAAATGGCTAGACAGAAAATTTACAGCTATCGCAGTCTCTGAAACTTGGCTTAATGAAGAGCAGGCTCCTCTGATGGCAATAGAGGGATATCAGATGTTTCATATTAACAGATCTCAAAAAAAGGGTGGTGGTGTTGCACTGTATACTGATGACCTGTATTGGTCTAAGCTTGTAAATGGAATGTCCTTTGCACTACCAGGGATTTTAGAATGTGTTACTGTTGAGATTGACCAAGATAAAACAAAAAATCTAATTATAAGTTGTATATATAGAACACTGGGAACTTGCATTGAGACATTCAGAGATAAATTAGTCGAGCTGTACAATAATATTACTAGTAAGAAAAGGATAGTAATTTGTGGAGATTTCAATATTGATTTACTAAATCCATATCAACAAAATGTAATTACAGAGTTCATGAATTCTATGTACAGTATGAGTCTATATCCCACAATAACACATCCCAGTAGAATCACAGTTCACACTGCTACACTTATTGACAACCTGTTTGTTAATATTATTGGTAAGAAAATAGAAAGTGGATTATTGATAAATGATATAAGTGACCATTTGCCAACCTTTGCACTTATCCATGGCCACACGGGGGCCAATACAGAAAAAAATTTAAAATCGTTCAGATACAAATCACAAAATGCAATCAGTTCTTTTAAAGAAGACTTGCTGAAGCAAGACTGGACAAAAGTCTATGTATCAGATGTAAATGAAGCCTATGACACATTTATGAACATTGTAACCGCTCTTTATGAAAAAAATTGTCCATTAGTAAAGAAAAAGCTTAAACATAAATTTGTCGATAAGCCATGGTTAACCAAAGGATTACAAAAGGCGTGTAAAAAGAAAAATTTATTATATAAAGCTTTCCTAAAGAAAAGGACAAAAGAAGCAGAGCAGCGGTATAAAACATACAAAAATAAGTTAACATATACACTACCGTTCAAAAGTTTGGGGTCACTTAGAAGTTTCCTTATTTTTGAAAGAAAAGTACTTTTTTTCAATGAAGATAACTTTAAACTAATCAGAAATACACTCTATGCATTGCTAATGTGGTAAATGACTATTCTAGCTGCAAATGTCTGGTTTTTAGTGCAATATCTACATAGGTGTATAGAGGCCCATTTCCAGCAACTATCACTCCAGTGTTCTAATGGTACAATGTGTTTGCTCATTGTGTCAGAAGGCTAATGGATGATTAGAAAACCCTTGTGCAATCATGTTAGGTCTGCAATGCTGTAATTGTTGCAAATGGAGGATTCTTTGACGAAAGCAAAGTTTGAAGGAAAAAATTATTATTTCAAATACAAATCATTATTTCTAACCTTGTCAATGTCTTGATTATATTTTCTATTAATTTTACAACTCATGGTGGTAAATAAGTGTGACTTTTCACGGAAAACACAAAATAATTGTCTGGGTGAACCCAAACTTTTGAACGGTAGTGTATGTATAATAAGATGTAGTAAAAGGGACTATTACAGTAAAGAACTGGAGAAAAAACAGAGAATTTTAAAAATACATGGACAATACTTAACAATATTCTTGAAAATGAAAACAGAAATACAAGCTACCCAACCAATTTTTCAAAAAATAATAAAACGACTCAGAGTGTGAATGCAGTTTCACCTGCAGATGAATTTAATAACTTTTTTGTTAACATTGGTCCTAATTTGGCTCGAGAAATACCCATTACGGCACCTACGGTTGATACAATAAGCAAAAACACTGCTATAAAAAAGACTCTATTTTCATAAAGAACACAGACGAGAGAGAGGTCATTGAAATTGTTAAATCGTTTAAAAGTAAAACATCTACGGACTGTGATGGTATTGACATGCTCTTAGTCAAAACTATTATTGAATGCTTAGTGAAACCACTGACGTATATCTGTAACCTGTCTCTCCAAACAGGTATATTTCCCAATGCAATGAAAATAGCTAAAGTAATTCTGACATATGTAACAGGTTATAGTACTTCCATTATAATTGCACAAGATCTCTGTGTACATTTGGTTGCATACACTGACAGTGAGTATCCTGATAGTAAGCCCCTCCTCTAGCTCCCCTTGTCTGACCGGATTCCCCCTTCCTCCTTCCTGTCTTACATTTGTATGGAAGAGGTAGGTTTGATTCGTTTTAGCCCAAGGTCAATCCAGTTATTATTTATGTTAATATATGTCATCCATTAGTTTCTTTTATCAGGTTTCATTTACAATCAATATATGTGTATTATTGTTGGGTTCTTTTTGTTGACTAAAGTCTAATTCTGTGTTATTTATGTTTTGTGTCACGACATGGATGCTAGTTTTGCTGAGTGCTAGCTGTGACGCTGTTTGGAGGACTCACTGTATTTCATGTTGTCAACAGGTGCGCCATAATTATTATTTCTATTTTAAACATATGTATATCTCTTTTGCCTGTCTTACATTTGTATGGAAGAGTTTTGCTGAGTGCTAGCTGTGACGCTGTTTGGAGGACTCACTGTATTTCATGTTGTCAACAGAAAATAAACAGCAGCAAGTGAATGTTTGGATCGTCACCTTTAATATAAAAACAAAACACAACGCAGAAGTTTCTCCCCGTTACAATGGTGCCGTGACCATCTGGTTCATCCGATCTACGCTCGCTAGATCACCGGGACTGCTGCTGTTAACTCCACCGTTGCTGCCACCGAGTGACCGATGCTAGTTTCTCCGCTAGCATCTGACGACTGCTGCTACATTGAGATCCTGCAGGTGTATTTATGCCACAGTGCGTGCATAAATTATTGACGTCGAGTGTTGTTTTAGTTTTAAACATCCTAAGCCCTTAGGCAATCGCTATTTTGAAAGCGTTTGTGTATGTTGTTGTAATCTACGTAAATCAGGTGTGGTATAGGCTATTTTTAAGAAGACTTGTGTACATTATAGCCTGGTCTAGGTGCCTATTTTTTATTTTAATTTTATGAAACCTTGCCATTATTAATAATTTTGGGTAACTTTCTAACGGTATTTTTTTTTTTTATGTTTGCTTAGACATAGTGGTCAGTATGTCAATGTCGAAGTCGAATGTTACTTATGTATCTAGTGGGTTTGGGAGAGGTTGTAAAATTGGTTCAGATGCAGAGGCCAGTCATCAAAGGGTGGGCCAGTCAGCTCTGGATCCAGTAGCATTTTCCACTCCACTCACTCACATAGTCAAAAACAGACATGTCGCTTACACTGATATAGTTGATAACCCAACTGCCAGGCTTGCAGAGCAGGCACATAACAGTACTAGTGCAATGCATAATATACCTCCCAATCATTCAAGCCCAGTACATCCTCCACAGACCTGCTCAGGGGGGTGCCTGGATACTTCAAGACTAAATGTGGTTGTTCAGTCAGATGTTAAGCCACCGCCATTCTTCAGAGGTGATCATACTGACACATGTACTGTCCATGAATGGGAGGACCTGATGCAGAGTTACTTGCGCAGACGAAAGTGCAGGACTGCTGACATGTATGATGCCATAACAAGCAGACTAATGGGGAAAGCCAGGGACATTGTGAAAGTCTCACTGCGTAGCAACCCAGATATTGACCCCTATAGCCATCCTGCAGCTGTTGTTGACGTTCTGAAAAGGAATTTTAGTGAGCTCCCATACTCCGGCATGCCTATGGCAGATTTTTATAGCACGCTGCCAAAAACTAATGAGAGCGCACTGGATTACTGGGTGCGACTGAACAAAGCTATCGATGTTGTCGATGAGTGTCTCCGCAGGCGGGGTAGGTGTGTTGAAGACATGAGTGCTGAAGTTGTGATGATGTTTGTTACTCACTGCCCAGACCCTCACCTCTCTCTGTCTTTCAAAAGCAAACCAGCCAGTAAATGGTCAGCATCTGAGGTCCAGGAGTGCTTGGATGACCATCAAAGGGACTTGAGACGTAGGCCCTCAGTGTGTCAGCACTCTCCTTCTACTCACAGTCCCAGCTATGTGGCGTTCACTCAGTCCACTGCCCAGTTTGACAACTCTTATGTTCAGCCAGAGGCAACATTTCACCCTGTGCTTCACCAGCCACCTGCAGCTGTGCCTGTAAATCGTGCAGAGGAGGAGCCAAGTATGCGTGAGGTGGTAAGCATGTTGAATAAGGTCATCACACTGTGCTCTGCTCCCCAGTCAGTGTCACATCGTCGTCAGCCTCAGCAGCGCCAGCAGTTGTCCCAGCCGCCAGTGTCCTCTCCTTGCCGAGCGTGTAGCAGCACTGACCACTCCACCTTCAGTCACTGCAGGCTACTAAAACTCTGTCGTAACTGCTTCCAACCTGGCCACTTCAAGTCTTCTTGTCCAAGTGTCACTCGTCCAGCTGCAGCCTCCGCACAGCTCGGCCGTGTGCCGTTAAACTAGAGCCCCCGCGCTGTGAGAGGGCAAGCGTGGGTTGTGATACAGCCCTCACCGACCCAGATCTACTTACCATCTACAGTGACAACTGTCAGCTTTTGCCATCAGGACAGGTGCCAATTCTCATCAGTTCACAGAAACTTGAGGGGTCAAGCGAACTGTTTTATACGCCTGTGCTAGTAAGTGACAAGGTCACCTTGAGAGGTATGTTGGACTCTGGGTCCATGTCTTGTACACTAAGTGAAGAGGCAGAGAAGAAACTTCGGTCTGCTGGTGTTCTGCCCAGTGCTCAGTTAATCCCTGATAATGTGGTGCTTGTAGGCTGTGGCGGCTTAACAACCTACCCAAAGTGTTTCTATGACCTTCAAATTGAAGTGTATAAGACAAAGTTTGTTGTACCCACTCTAGTTGTACCAGGCCAGCGAGATGATTTCATAATTGGCACTAACGTGATTAAGTCTGTCCTACAAACCATGAGAAATGAAAAGGAATACTGGAAGCTGATTTCCTCTAAGAGTAGTGACCCTGCATGTGAGGATTTCTTAGAGTTGCTGAGCTGTGTGTCACGGTGGAAAGGCCCAGATGAGCACGACAAAGTCGGAACAGTTAAGCTGGTGCATAGCGTTACGCTCCTCCCGAAGCAAGAACACCTGGTATGGGGAAAGCTTCCTAGTGATGTTCCTGTGTCTCCAGGTTGCACAGTCATTGTTGAACCCACCTCTGCTCGCTCCGCTCCGAAGAATATCTTGGTAGGGAAACTTGTCACTGCTATGTGGGGTGATCGCTGGGTCCCGATGAAGATTCTTAATCCAACACTGAAACCAGTTACTCTGCGGCGCAACGCTAAAATAGCCGATGTATCACCATGTCTAGCAATGGAAGATCTGAACATCACGCAGGCACAGCGTCAGACACAGAATGCAAGCCCCAGCCCAGAGTTATGTAGTAGCACGCCCACTGACGTCATCCAGGCATTGAAAGCTGCCGGTCTGGGTGATATCGACCTGGATGGCTGTGAAGTTTCTCCTGCTGAAAGAGCCAGGCTGGCAAACCTGCTGTTGGAGTACAGTGACATCTTTTCAAAAGACTCCCTTGACTGTGGAAAGGCCAGAGGATTTGTACACCGGATTCATCTTTCGGATGATCGTCCCTTCCGGCTTCCCTATCGACGAGTCCCGCCAGCGCACAAGCTCAGGCAGGTTCTGAATGAGATGGAGGAGCGTGAAATCATCAGAAAATCAGTGAGTGACTATGCCTCCCCATTGGTCATGGTATGGAAAAAGAATGGGGACCTGCGCATCTGTACAGACTTCAGGTGGTTAAACGCTCGGACCATTAAAGATGCTCACCCACTCCCCCATCAGTCTGACTGTCTTGCTGCGCTTGGGGGCAATGCTGTTTTCAGCACCATGGACTTGACGTCAGGGTTTTATAATGTCCCACTGCATGAGGCTGATAAGAAGTTTACTGCTTTTACCACACCAATTGGCTTGTATGAGTATAACCGTTTACCTCAACGCCTGTGTAACAGCCCAGCATCCTTTATGAGGATGATGCTCAGTATCTTTGGGGACCTGAATTTTTCCAGCCTTTTGTGTTACCTTGATGATCTGCTTTCTTTTGCGCCGTCTGTTGATGAGGGTCTGGAGCGTCTGAGGACCGTTTTCAACCGGCTGAGGTCCAACAACTTAAAGCTGTCACAGAAGAAGTGTTACTTCCTCAGGCGTTCTGTTAAGTTTCTGGGCCATGTATTTAACAGTGACGGAGTGTCAGTAGATCAGGACAAGGTTGCTGTGATGTCATTCTTCATGAAGTCAGATCTTATGGAGTCAGATGGCTGCACACCATCCCAGAAGAGGATACAGTCGTTTCTGGGCATGGCCTTGTATTATCAGCACTTCATCCCAGGCTGTTCCTCCATTGCAAAACCTCTGTTTGCTTTGACTGCAGGCTCTAAGCGTAGGGGCAAAGCGGGGAAAAATGGGAATGGTGGCACGTTCCGTAAGCTGACACCACAGGACTGGACAGCTGCTTGCAATAAAGCCTTTGCTGAGCTGAAGACTGCGTTGGTCAGTTGTGTAGCCCTTGCCCATCCAGACTTCGACAAGCCTTTTATCCTCTCCACCGATGCTTCTCTTCATGGCTTAGGCGCTGTTCTCTCCCAAGTCCAAGATGGTGATGACAGAGCGAGGCCTGTAGCATTTGCAAGTAAGTCACTCAGCCGCAGCCAGGCCAACTACCCTGCACACAGACTAGAATTTTTGGCGCTGAAGTGGGCAGTGTGTGATAAGTTTAGTCATTGGCTCAAGGGCAACCAGTTCACTGTGTGGACAGATAACAATCCCCTCACATACATCATGACAAAGCCAAAGCTGGACGCCTGTGAGCAGCGCTGGGTGGCGAAGCTGGCTCCTTATAATTTCAAGATCAAGCATGTCCCAGGCAAGTTGAATGTTGCTGCTGATGCACTGAGTAGAGACCCCTTTGTCAAGCCGCTGGGCCAGCGTCTGCTTTCTGAGCCATACAGAGAACTGCTTAAGTGTGCGATTGACGTTGATGACGGATTCGTGCAAGATGTTTTTCATTTGACGAGCCAGCCCCAAATGCTCACCGGTATGACTGGGTCTGCAACCAGCTCTGATGTGTCCGTCTCCGAGGATGAGGTGTCGACGCTACTTGATAGCCACAGTGACTGGGGGTCTGCTGCTCGTCTCAGGGCCATGTCTGTGGTGGACCACCTGTCTGATGTTGTTCCTGTCGGCCAACCTGCTCTGCCCGCCATGTCATTACAAGAGCTGCAGTCCCACCAGCGACGTGACCCTTCCATCGCGCCTGTGCTGTTATATGTGGAGAGGAAACGGAGGCCATCTTTCCGTGAGCGCTGCAAGGAAAGCCAGTCAACTCTACAGCTCCTAAGACACTGGGACAAGCTCACCCTGCAGAATGGTGTCCTGTACAGAGTTTGTAAAGATCCCCTGACGAACCACAAACGCTTTCAGTATGTCGTGCCTGAACAACTGAGATGCGAAGCTCTGGCTGGAGTCCATGATCACGCTGGTCATCAAGGTCAAGCACGCACACTCTGTCTTGCCCGTCAGCGGTACTTCTGGCCTGACATGGAGAGGGAGGTCCGTGATTACGTCAAAAACTGTGGCAGATGTGTGCTGAGCAAGACACCTGAGCCCGCTGCCCGAGCCCCGCTGGAGAGCATAAAGACCACCGCTCCACTGGAACTAGTCTGCATCGACTTCTGGTCTGCAGAAGATCACAACAACAAGTCTGTAGATGTTCTTGTAATTACAGACCATTTCACAAAGCTGGCCCATGCGTTTCCTTGTCGAGACCAGACAGCAAAGAAAGTAGCTAGGACGCTGTGGGACAAGTTTTTTTGTGTTTATGGTTTCCCTGAGCGCATCCACTCTGACCAGGGAACAAGCTTCGAGAGCGATCTGATTACAGAACTTCTGGAACTTGCAGGCGTCTCTAAATCTCATACCACCCCGTATCATCCTATGGGAAATGGTGGGACTGAGAGATTCAACAGGACTCTGGGTAGCATGCTCCGCTCCTTGCCTCCTCGACAGAAACACAAGTGGCCTCAATTGGTCCAGACGATGACGTTTGTTTACAACTGCACAACACATGAGACCACTGGCTTCGCTCCCTTCTACCTGATGTTTGGCCGTGTCCCAAGGCTGCCAGTGGACTTGATGTTTCGTAGTGTTCTGTTAGATGACACAGTGTGTGACTACAGTGCCTTTGTAGATTCCCTGTTGAAAGACCTCAAGTCTGCCATGTCTGTTGCACAGAGACACACAGAGTCAGAACAGAAACACCAGGCGACCCAGTACAACAAGAGGGCTAAGGGTCAGTCATTATCAGTAGGAGACAGAGTGCTGGTGGCGAACAAGGCCTGCCGCGGCAAACGTAAGCTCGCAGACAGGTGGGGAGACACCATCTTCACAGTTGTTGCTACCAAGCCAGCGCTCCATGTTTACAGGATTCGTGACAGCAATGGGAATGAGAAAGTGGTGCACCGGAATCTGCTGTTGGGGGTCAACTTCCTACCACTGGATGAGAAGCTGGATGGAAGCTCCACGGATGATGGTGAGGTGGATGTTCATTCTACTCGGGATGGTTCCCACCCTGTGCGTGCAGCTCCAGTGATACCATTTCTGTCTCCCCCTCGGATGACACTGTCTCTTCCCTGGATGCAGTGGTAGGAGACCGTACGTCATCATGGGTCTCGCAACACTCAGATGCCCGAGAAGAGCTCCCAGAAAATGTGACCGAAGATCCTCCGGTGGTCGTCACCTTTAATATAAAAACAAAACACAACGCAGAAGTTTCTCCCCGTTACACATACAAGACGGGTGACCGAGGGGAATTCTCAAACTATAGACCAATTTCACTATTGCCGCAATTTTCAAAGATACTTGAAAAAATATTCTATGAGAGAAATGACAACTTCATACTGAAGAATAATTTATTGTGTGAGCAGCAATATGGGTTCAGACACAAGAGGACAACTGCATTTGCTCTAATGGAATTTATAGAAAAAGTATCAACTGCCATTGAAAATAAAGAGTATTCAGTTGGAGTATTCCTGGATCTTAAAAAAAGCATTTGATACAGTGGATCATAATTTATTATTAAAGAATCTACAAAATTGTGGTATTAGGGGGGTAGCACTGTCTTGGTTATGTAGTTACTTAAAGAACAGCTATCAGTATGTATGTGTTGATAACAAAAACTCACAGTTACTGAAGGTTACTTGTGGAGTCCCACAGGGTTTAGTTTTGGGGCCATTGTTATTAACTCCGCCAGGCCGAAAAGGCCAGGAGGAGGTTATGTTTTTGCCAGGGTTTGTGTGTTTGTCTGTCTGTCTGTCTGTTGGTTAGCAAGATAACTCAAAAAGTCTTGGACGGATTTCCATGAAACTTTCAGGCGTTGTTGGAAATGGTACAAGGAAGAACTGATTAAATTTTGGGGATGATCCGCATCACTGTCTGCATACAGGAATTTTTTAAAGCATTTTTCCACACTGTGACATATGGCCATTTTCAACATGTGCGCAGGCGCAATGGACGGCGCTGGGCGTCGTGTCTGACCAACACAAACTCCGCCTTCTTCAACGTTTTAGCCACAAAAGCATGCGGAAAACACTGGTGGCCTGGGCCCGCCAGCCATAGGCGCTGCGCACATTGCGCTGGTCGTCGTGTCTGACCAACACAAACTCCGCGTTCTTCAACGTTTTAGGCACAAAAGCACGCGGAAAACACTGCTGGCCTGGCCCCGCCAGCGTGCGTGTTTTTGCGCCACGCTGCAAAACCTGACACGGCCACCTGTCCGCCGCCCGATTATTTGCCACAAATTCCCCGCCCAGCTATAGGTGCTGCGTAAAAACGACCTCTCTGCCGGGGAAAATTCTAAATTCTGTTTTGCCGCCGAGCGCAACCCCAATATAATATAAAACCCACAGCAACCTGTCTAACCAATCTGCATCCGTCAGTGGAGGAGATGGACACACCAACACTTCACTTTATTACCTCCGCCAAGGAGGCAATGCTTTTACAACCGTAAAACGGGGCTATAAGGAACGGCGGGGTAATATGGGACACTTTTCTAAATGTAATTCTGCTTTTTTAATTTTGCTTCCGCCTAGATTTGATGAAGGATTCATGGATATTTGACAATAACAACACAACTCAGCGTCCTGCTCAAAATAAAAAAAAGCAGAATTACATTTAAAACATTTCCCACAAAAGTGTCCCTTATCAACCCGCCGTCCCTTATAGCCCCGTTTTACACTACTGAACCACTAATCCTATCACTATCACATTGATTGTCATTCATTAATTGTCTGTTTATTGCACTGTCCATGTCAAATAAACAAATAATCATTGTGAATCCAATTGCTAGTCATATCTTTTCATGCTCAGGGAATCTGAAAACGTACACACAAACACTGTATGGGGGGAACTGTGCCGCTTGGCGGAGGTCTGCGCTCTCTGAGTGCTTTTCTAGTTCAATATGTATATAAATGATATATGCAAAGTTTTGGAAAAAATTGACTTAATATTGTTTGTCAATGACACTAATTTATTATGCAGTGGAAGTAATTTGGAACAACTTTTGGATACACTCGGAAAGGAATTAGGAAAGCTTAAACTGTGGTTTGATTCAAACAAATTAACGCTCAATTTAAGTGAGACAAAATTTATAGTTTTTAACAACCATCACAACAACTTAGTATCTAAACTCAGTGTAAATGGTGTAGAGATTGAAAGGGTATCCAAAGCTAGATTTCTTGGAGTAATAATTGATAATAAACTGTGTTGGAAGTCACATATTAATTATATTAAAGGCAAAATATCTAAATCAATTGCAATACTACACAGAGCGAAATATTTGCTGAATCAACCCACATTATATACTTTGTATCATTCATTAATACTCCCATACATGACATATTGTACTGAAGTATGGGGAAATACATATAAAACAAACATATCCAGTCTTAATGCTTCAGAAGAGAGGTATTAGAATAATAAACAAAGCTGCTTACAGGGAACCAACAAACCCACTTTTTCTTAAATTAAAAGCTCTCAAGTTGAAAGATCTGGTTGACTTTAAAACTGCAGTAATAATGTTTAAAGTGAAGAATCTATCCCTGCCCGCAAATATCCAAAAGTTGTTCCAAATAAGGGAGAAATAATATCATTTCAGAGGAACATGTATATTTCAAAAACCTTCAGTGAGAAATACCACAAAGCAACACTGTGTTTCAGTGCAAGGAGTCAGATTATGGAATGATTTTGGACCTGAATTAAAATCATGTACAACGCTTGGACAATTTAAACAAAAACTAAAGGAAGAAATACTCCACACATATATACAAGATAACATGTAAAATCACATAAGGATTGTCATGTCCAGTCTGTGTTGTGTTGTAGCTTAGTTTTGGGGTTTTTTGGGTTTTTTTTGTCACATTTTGTCTTAGCTCTGTTCTGAATTGCAATCGCTCTTGTTTTGTTTATCTTTTGAATTCTTGGATGGAATATGGGTGGGCAATATAAGCTGCGGCTTCAGCCATCACCCATTTCGGATAACTTATGTTGAACTGTATAATCAGAGGAGTTATTGTTAATTTGACCTTGTTGGATTTTCTTTCCCCCTTTGTTATATTGTTCTGTTTCTTTTTTTAATTTTTTTCCTTTATTCTATCCGAAATAAACATTCATTCATTCTTTATTCATTCATTCAAAGATTCATTCATTCAGTTAATGACCCCAGTTACATGGCCTTTGTCAGATTATTCTGTTTTCATGGCCACCTGAATAATCTGATAACTGCAGAAATCCAATCATAACCAGTTTATTAGTGTACATGTAAACAAGATCATTGATCATTTCTACATGCACATGAATAAACAAACCAGATTGGATTTCTGGAGTTTCAATCCAGATGAAGACCTTTAATCAATTTTCGGCAGGTGAAATAACATATTTATAAGCTATAACAGCCCTTTGAGACTACTCACAAGTTGGACAGAACATGTTATGTATATTATAATCTTCACAGTTCAACCCTGAAGAACCAAATCAAGTAATTTTTTGGCAGATAAAATGTTTCAATCCAAATTGGGAACCTTAATGAATTTTTGGCAGATAAAGCATACATTCTGTGGATTCTACTTAGAACAATAAGTAGAAATATTATTATTTTTATTGTCCTTCCCTTTTATCCTAGGGATGTGATTTGGGGTTGGGGAAATTATCTGAAAATTTAGCAGGGGGTCTGGAGGACGCAGTCCCCCAGCGGGGTCCGGGGCAGAGCCCTGGTGGGGGGGCAAGGGGGGCGCAGCCCCCCGAAGCTCCTGGGTTTTTATGATTTTTAAGTACCAGAACTGTGCTTAAATGACATAAAACAAACAGCTGAATGTCACTTATTACTGTATAATATTGACTTATGTTCCAAGAAGATAGCATTCCTAAACTAGAAAAGCACTCATAGAGCACATACCTCCGCCAAGTCTCCTTCTGTTTGTCATGGATCACCTCCAAAATGTAATGGGTTTGTGTGTAGGCCTATAGCCACTTGTGGTGAAAATTGCATCAAAGTCTGTCCATCAGTTTTGGAGTATTGTTGCTAACACACTGTGAGAAGATAAGAGCCTTGGATGAGGTATGCATTCTCAGATCATCACCAAAATACAATGGGTTCCTCTGTAGCCCAAGAACCACCTCTGGTGAAAATTTCATCCAAATCCATCCAGTAGTTTTTGTGTAATCCTGCTGCACATATACAAACAAAGCCCTTGGTGGAGGTATGCACTCTCAGATCACCAAAATCTAATCATCTGTAGGATACCCCATTTCTGACAATCTGTGAAAATTTCATGAAAATCCATCAATAACTTTTTGAGTTATCTTGCTAACAAACAAACAAACAAACAAACAGACAAACCAACGCCGATGAAAACATAACCTCCTTGGCGGAGGCAAATATTCCAACAAGCATTATCCATCACATGTGTGGCGTTAAAAATATTTTTTAAAAAAGTCCAAAACATCTTCAGCAGGCAAGATGGAGAAAAATGAACTCCTGTGGCAGATATAAAGGTCTACATTTAACCATAAGAAACTCCAGGTTAGCTGAGCAGTGTCTCCCAACAATGACAGAGTTCGTGCACCAAGCCTTGTTAATATAAATGCATACTCCCCCACCTCTGGTCTTACCGGAGTCATCAGCTGCTCTGTCTGCCCGGAGAGTGTGCCGTCCGGCCAGCTCGACAGCACCGTCAAGTAATTCAATTCAGCTTTATTTATGATGCGCAACATCACAACAAAAGCCGTCTCGTGGCGCCACACAAGTACTCCACTATGTAGCCATGTTTCCGTGAAAATCATGATATTGCAGTTCATAAGTTTCTTATTGTTGGTGATCCGAAGCCGTAGCTCACCCATTGTGTTCGCCACTGACCGTACATTAGCGAGGAAAATGCTGGGTAGAGAAAGCCGGTGCGGTGTTAGCTTTAGCTTAGCTCTTAGCCCTCCGCGCTTCCCCCGCCTTTGTTTACGGTCTCTACGCCGCCTGCGAGCACTTCTGGTTGGCCGGGTAGCTTACCTAGCGTCGGGTGTTCTCCAGAGCTCAGGGATGAAACGTAGGTTGCTGATAAAAAGGTCGTTATTTTGTAATCCAATGTCCAAAAGTTCATTTCGGGTGTAGGATGTAAAAGCGAAGCTGTTCTGAACGAACAGACCTGAAATGAGCAGAAATATCGCTGCTAATCCACAAAATCTGAAGAGACGCTGAGCCTAGCGTTGTGCACGCGCCGCCATCTGGTCTGAACATTTTTGGAAGATAAAAAAAGTGGAATTCCGCAAATTAGCGGAAAAATCACATCCCTATTATCCTGGACATCGTAGGATGTTTTTTGACTGCTGCAGCTCAAAAAGCCTGAATTTGCAGGAGCTTTTTAAAAAAAGTTGCGATAAACATTGTAATGTTTTCAAAGTTTTTTTTTTTGCACTAAAAGTTGCGGGAAAACTTATGGAATCTAAAGCAGATGCTACCCCCCCCCCCCCATAGTTTTTTGGAATGATATTCTATACACCACAAGAAAAGCACAGGATTGTCAAAAATTTCCAAAGAAACATCCACCCATCCATCCATCTTCTTCCACTTAATCATTTTCTGGTTGCGGGGGGGCTGGAGCCTATCCCAGCATCTTTGGGTGAGAGGCAGGGTACACCCTGGACAGATCACCAGTCCATCGCAGTTCCAGTTAAACGGTTATTTGTAAATTAAGCAGAAACTTCTGCTATACAGAAAAACGTTTGTGCAATAGCAAATACAGACTTTAAAACAATATCCATTACAACAGCTCAATTGCACTGAATGCATGTTAAACAGTATAGCTTTGGAAATTATGGCAGTGTGAAGGAAGTAATCAGACGAGACCACGAGCTGATGACACCGACTTTATTTCTCCTCCATCAAATATAACAGACTCTCTCTGAGTGCCAGAGTGATCTCTCTTATACACTTATTGCGGCCTCTCTGGTACCCAGGGTAAACACATTAACATACACGCTGTGAAACATGCACACACATCCACCTACACATTAACATACGTCACAGAGCAGGTCTTGATACAATACATTCGCACCCCTGCATTCTCAGGTGTGAACGTGGCACAGCGGGGGACGGAAGGCACATCTTTCTTTGGCTTATTACCCCTTAGCGCTCTGGCACCCTTAGGTGCTCTTCTCGCCTTTTCCATTATCATTTCTGACTATCTTCTCCCCTCACCAACACCCTGTCCTGGGTGGAGTGTCATGACCTATTGTGCCCCCCACATAGCCTCCCCAAAAACCCAGAAAGGGTCCTATCCCTCCGGACTTTTGGGCTTGAGCAAGCGCCTGTAGCGGCTGTAGCGTGGAGCCGCCGGGCCGGTCAAAGTGCCTTCTTGTTGAAGTGGGTGGGAAAGGAGGTCGACCGGTCTCTAGAAGGGGAAAGGGTGGGGAGGGAAAAGGATTAGTCCCGTGAAAACCATTCTCTGCTGGGGAAACACCAACCTGCGGAGCCACTGCGGGTGGGTGCCCACGCCGGGTAACTTGAGCCAACACCACCTGTTTGTCTGCCAAAACATAAGCGGGCTTCAGCCTGTCTATGCAGACGGTTTCCTTACACCCCCCCCAAGTCTAACACAAAATATTTCTCCCCAGTTTCCAACACTCTGAACGGGCCATTGTATGGCAGCCTCAGCGGGGTTCTGTGAGCGTTGTGCCTGATGAAAATGAACTTGGTGTTCTCCAAGTGTTTTGAGACAAAAGTGCAGGGAAAGCAATGGTGCGCCAGGCTTGGAATGCTGGCAGCCCCTGTACTGTAAAAAAGGTGCGCGGGTGGGCTGGTCCAGAGCACAGTGCTCTCAGGCAAAAATTCTCCCAGGATCCGCAATGGCTGAGAAAAAATGAGTTCTGCCGGGGAAGCTGCCAAATCTTACTTAGGTGCAGCGCGCAACCCCAATAGCACCCAAGGCAGCCAGTCGGCCCAATTTGCATCCATTAGCAAGGCCCTGAGCACTGCTTTAAGTGACCTGTGAAAACGCTCAAACAAACCGTCAGCCTGTGGGTTGTATGCGGTCATGCGGTGGATTTTGACCCCCAGGCTATTGGCCATCTCGGACCAAAGCTCTGAAACAAATTGCGAACCCCTGTCAGAAGTGCTGTCCGACAAGGATCCGAACCGTGCGACCCAAGCTGACAAGAACACACGGGCTACCTTGGCAGACGTGGTGGAACTCAGCAGAACCATCTCCGGCCAACACGTAGTGTGGTCCACGATTGTTAAAAGGTGTGTGAACCCCTGTGAAGGTGGAAGAGGGACCACTAAATCCACATGTACATGGTTAAACCTCTTGGCTGGAATCTGAAATGGCTCAAGTGGGGCTTTGGTGTGCTTATGCACTTTAGCCCGCTGGCACGCAATGCATACCACAGCCCATTCCTTCACATCCCTATGTAGGCAAGGCCAGAAAAATTTGGACCCCACCAGTTTAACCAAGGCACACACGCTGGGATGTGAAAGGGAGTGGACAGACTCAAAAGCACGGCGGCACCAATAGCTCGGAACCAAAGGGGAGGGGGGCACCCTTCTTACACCACTCTGGTCTCCAGTTTTAATCCAGTAGCTGTGGTCTGGAGCACGCAAATGTCTGCATCCACGGTTTGGTCATTGGCCACAGTGGGAAAATCTATCCCCATGCAGACCAAGGAGACTAACGCGTGCGACAGAAAGTCAGCAATGATGTTACGCTTACTGGCTACGTGCTCAGTGTCAGTAGTGAACTCATGAGATTGCGGCCAAGTGCCATTGCTGCCGAGCCGACCACAGTTCCGAGACTTTGGACACTGCGTACGTCAGTGGTCTGTGATCGACAAACGCGGTGAACTCACGGCCCTCGAGCCAAAACTGGAAATGACGTGTAGCCAGGTGGAGGGCCAGCAACTCCAGGTCAAAAGTGCTGTATTTACGCTCATTGCCACGCAAAGTAAGGCTGAAAAATGTGAGTGGCTCCCACGAACTGGAGACGTACTGCTCCACCACTGCCCCTATCGCGACGTCAGATGCATCTGTGGTGAGTGCTAGCCATGCTGACGGGGTTGGGTGGGCCAGCAGAGCCGCGTTAGTGAGCGCCCTTTTGGCGTTTGTGAAAGTCTGAGGCCGCTCAGGGGTCTAGTTGACATTGATATTGATTTTTATTTGAACATTCTTAAAGAAAGAAAGAAGACAGTTCAAAACACAACAAAAAAACAAACCAAAAATAAAATGTTCAAAAGGAGTGGGAAGAAGCCAACGCTTATACAGTCCCACCCCTTCTCCACACCGAACAAATTACAGTATTACTCATAATCATCATTATCCCACAACCACATTCACCATAATACACCCATAGTCAAATTATACAACAAAAATGACAACAATGACAGTCCATACTGACAACAATACCAACATCCAACAATATTACAACAACAATAAACATACACTTCTGGCATGTTCAATGCAAACACCAACAACACCATCACCTTCATAATCACCATAACACACAACAACCTTCCCTCACTGAAGACACAATGTAACATCACTGCCCTTCATTCTCATACTGCTCAAAAATCATTTCTTTATATGTTGATTTAAATATGTGGATGTTTGGACATTGCCTGTGTTTCTCCCCCAACTCATTCCACAATTTTACCCCACACAGACACACAAAAACTCTTCCGTGTAGATCTTACTAAGTGCATTTTAAATTTTGTATTCCCCCGTAAATTATATTTCCCTTCTCTCTCCGTGAAGAGATTTTGTATATTGTGTGGCAAGAGGTTTTTACTAACTTTAAACATTAATTGTGCTGTGTAATAATGAACCAGATCCCATAATTTCAATAACTTCGAATGTAAAAACAATAAATTAGTGTGTTCGAGGTACCCGACTTTGTGTATAACACGGACTGCCCTTTTTTGTAATATTAACAATGAATTAAGTTTACTTTTATAACTGTTACCCCAAACTTCTATACAATAAGTCAAGTATGGAAGTACTAATGAACAATACAAAATATGAAGTGATTTATAATCTAGGACCTGCTTAATTTTATTTATAATTGCAATATTTTTTGCAACTTTATTTTGTATGTATCTGACATGTGGTTTCCAACTAATTTTATCATCCAGTATTACACCCAAAAACTTGATCTCCTTAACTTTTTCAATAACTACATTATCTATATGAATGTGTATATCTTCTTTATTTTTACAATTACCAAATATCATTACCTTAGTTTTATCTATATTTAGTGATAGTTTATTACAATCCATCCATTTTTTTAGCTTATTTAATTCATTATTTAGAGTATGGATTAGTTGATTATAATTATTTCCAGAATAAAATAAATTAGTATCATCAGCAAATAATATTATTTTTAATAATTTAGAAACTTGGAATGTATCATTTATATATATGTTAAATAATTTGGGTCCCAATACTGACCCCTGGGGGACCCCACAGGCAATTCCCATACACCCAGACAGCTATTCTCCCATTTTCACAAATTGTTGTCTCTCAGATAGATACCTTGTAACCCATTTCAGAGCTATTCCCCTAATACCATACATTTGCAATTTATTAAGAAGTACTGAATGATTTATTGTATCAAATGCTTTTCTAAAATCTATAAACCAGCAGGCTGCAGACAGAACACCCAGATGCTCTTCTCCTCATCTCAGGCGATTTCAACCATGTTTCACTATCTTCCATTCTACCCACGTTCACCCAGTATGTCACATGCCACACTAGAGACAATAAAACACTGGATTTATTCTACGCAAACACTAAGGAGGCGTACACCTCATCACAACTCCCCCCACTCGGGAGATCGGATCACAACTTGGTTCATCTCCGGCCGGTGTACAAACCCCTAGTGCAGAGACAACCTCCGGCCATGCACACTGTGGAGTTATGGTCTGAGGAGACAATGGACACTCTAAAGGGCTGTTTTGAAGCCACCGCCTGGAAGCAGCTCTGCGATCCACATGGTGAGGACATCGATGGCCTCATTCACACCTTCACGGGCTACCTCAGCTTCTGTGTGGACAAATCCGTTCCCACCAAGACCATACGGCGTCACTCAAACAACAAACCCTGGATCAACCCTGAGATAAAAACACTTCTGAGAGAGAAGAAGAGGATCTTCAGGTCAGGGAACAGGGAGATGCTGAAGTCCGTACAGAGGGAGCTGAGGAGAAAGATCAGAGAAGGCAAGGACAGCTTCAGGAAGAAGATGGAGGACAAGCTGCAACAGAGCGACATCAGCGGGGTCTGGAGAAACCTCAAAACCATCTCGGGGCTCCAGAATACCTCCCCCCAGGCCACGGGGGGCAGGGAGTGGGCGAACAACCTGAATCTGTTTTTCAATAGATTTGACCAACCGCCCTCCCCCCTGACTGCACAACAACCACTGCTGCCTCTAAAGAAATCAAGTCCTGCTGCCCACTCCCCACTCCACCAACACCCCCCCACTCCCAACACACAGCCCCCCATCCTGACCCTGACCAGGACCCAGGTGAGGACGGAGCTGAGGAAGATCAAGGCGAGGAAGGCGCCGGGACCGGACGGCATCACCGCAAAGCTCCTCAAGTCCTGTGCAGACCAGCTGTGTGGGATTGTGACGTATATCTTCAACATGAGCCTGAAACTGGGGAGGGTACCACAGCTGTGGAAAACATCTTGTGTGGTACCTGTACCAAAAACTTCCCACCCCAAAGACCTGAACAGCTACAGACCGGTGGCCTTGACGTCCCACTTGATGAAGACCCTGGAGAGACTGCTCCTTGCTCACCTCCGCCCCCTGGTGGAACCAGCGATGGATCCACTCCAGTTCGCCTACCAGCATGGCATTGGGGTGGAGGATGCGGTGATCTTCCTCCTTCACCGTTCTCTGTCCCACCTGGAGAAGCCCGGGAATATGGTGAGGATCATGTTCTTTGACTTCTCCAGTGCTTTCAACACCATCCAACCGATGATCCTGAAGGACAAGCTGCTGCGCGCAGGGGTGGACCAGCACCTGTCATCATGGATCCTGGACTACCTCACGAACCGGCCTCAGTTTGTGAGAACCCGGGACTGTGTGTCCGACACGATCATCAGTAGCACGGGGGCCCCCCAGGGAACGGTGCTGGCTCCCTTCCTGTTCACTCTTTATACTGCGGACTTCTCACACAACACAACACACTGCCATCTACAGAAGTTCTCTGATGACTCTGCGATCGTTGGCCTCATCTCCAATGGAGATGAAGCTGAGTACAGAGGGCTTATCCAGGACTTCGTGGACTGGTGCCATCGGAACTGCCTCCAGATCAACGCGAGGAAAACTAAGGAGCTGGTGGTGGACTGCCGCAGGCATGGGCAGCCCCTCACAGTACCAGTAAATATACAGGGAACAGTCATCGAGATGGTGACATCCTATAAGTACCTGGGTGTTCATCTGAACAATAAACTAGACTGGTCACACAATACTGATGCACTCTACAAGAAGGGACAGCGCAGGCTGTTCCTGCTGAGGAGACTCAGGTCTTTTGGTGTACAAGGGGCGCTGCTGAAGTCATTCTATGACACGGTGGTGGCATCAGCCATCACTTTTGGAGTGGTCTGCTGGGGCAGTGGCATTACTGCAGCCGATAGGAAGAGACTGAACAAACTGATTAAGAAAGCTAGCTCTGTCCTGGGGCAGCGCCTTGATCCGATGGAGGAGATAGGAGAGAGAAGGACGGTGGCTAAACTGTCATCTCTGCTGGAGTCCGAGTTCCACCCTATGCAGGACATACTGAATGCACTGAGGAGCTCATTTAGCAGCAGACTACATCATCCCAGGTGCACAACCGAGAGGTTTCGTAGGTCCTTCCTACCAACGGCTGTCAGACTGTACAACCTAAGCAGGGCTGCTCGCAGAGATAGCAAAAAGACGTAACAAACTAATAGTTTTTTGAATGCAAAAGATGCAATAGACTTACACAATGGTCCCCTCCGGCATACAACTAGGAACATACCGGTCGCTATGGAGGGTGAGAATATGTATGGGCACATAATCATACCATGTAGGATAACTAAGTAGACGGTTATGCTGTTTCATTCCATCTAGCAACAATGCTCTGCACTGTGTGTGTTTATATATTTACATATTTATTCCATCTAGCTACAATGCTCAGCACTGGGTGTGTTTATATTTATATATCTACATATTATTCCATCTAGCTACATTGCTCCGCACTGTGTGTGTTTATATACTTGCATATTTATTCCACCTAGCTGCAATGCTCCGTACTGTGGGTGTTTATATATTTACATATTTATTCCATCTAGCTACAATGCTCTGCACTGTGTGTTCATATATTCATATATTTATTCCATCCAGCTACAATGCTCTGCACTGTGTGTCTGTGTGTGTGTGTATATATATATATATATTTTATAGTAATATGTACATATGTATATTAGCTGCTCTTGCTTGCTTGTTTTTTTTTTCTTGCCTTCTGATTGTTGCTCTGAGTGTTGCTATCCCTGTGCTGTTGCAATCCTGGAATTTCCCCGTTGTGGGACTAATAAAGGCTTATCTTATCTTATCTTATCTTAAACACACCAATTGCATATTTTCCTTGATCTAATGCATTTATTATTTCCTCTGTTGCATCCATTATCGCCAACGATGTTGTACTCTTGGCTCTAAACCCATATTGGTTCTGATTCAGCACATAATGTTTATTTAAAAAGTTTTCTAATCTGTTGTTGAAAAGTTTTTCCAGAATTTTTGAAAATTGTGGGAGAAGTGATACTGGTCTGTAGTTTGTGTATTGGTGTTTATTTCCTTGCTAGTTGGTGCTGAGCGTGCCGTACAGCCGTTGCAGCAGCTGTGCTGTCCGGGGGAGAAAACGATTCTAAAAATTAACCATCTCCAAAAATTCCTGCAGTGCCCTCACGGTCTGTGGACACAGAAAATCCGACACTGCACGCACTTTATCCGGCAGCGGGATTGCTCCATCTGGCGAGATGCGGTGGCCCAAAAAAATCAATCACTAGAAGCCCGACTGGCACTTTGCTGGGTTAACAATAAGCCCATGTGCTTCCAACCGCTGGAAAACTTGTTTGAGGTGGGCGAGGTGCTCCTCCTCTGACATGCTAGCCACCACAATGTCATCCAAGCAGACAAAAACAAATGGCAGGTCCCGGAGTACCATGTCCATCATTCTTTGAAAAGTTTGTGCTGCGCCTTTTAACCCGAATGGCATGCGTAAAAAATCAAAAAGGCCAAAAGGAGTTATTACCGCCGTCTTAGGAACATCCTCTGTGTGAACCAGGACCTGGTGGTACCCGCGGACAAGATCCACTTTTGAAAAAATGCGTGTCCTAGCCAGGTGCACAGAAAAATCCTGGATGTGCAGGATGGGATACCGGTCATGTTCCGTGGCGTTGTTCAAGCATCGGAAATTGACGCACAGCCGCCACAACCCATTGGTCTTGGGCACCATGTGCAGTGGAGATGCTTTGGTGCACCCAACAGTGCCCAATCGCTCTAAGTTAGCAAACTCCTTGCGCGCACTGGCTCGTTTAGCTGCGTCCAGGTGGCGAGGGCGCGCGAACACAGGGGGACCTTTCGTTGTGATAAAATGTTTGACCCAAAAGGTGGGAACCGTGAGTGCTGGGAACTCGGAAGGCAAATGCTGGTATTGACCCCCTGGAGCTAGAACATTAGCATGTGCTGGTGGCCCAACTCCCTGAGCTGTGCAGGGCAAGGAGGAAAAAGAAACAGCATCAACAAAGCGTCTGTTTGCAACATCAACCAGCAATCCGTGGGGACACAGAAAATCCGCACCTAAGATGGGGACCGAACATGCAGCTACTACAAAGTTCCACTGGTAATTGGGTACATGTAAACATACAGTTACCGTCCTTTCTCCAAACGTCCTGATGTGGGATCCGTTGGCGGCTGTAAGAGCCGGGCTGCTGCCTCCTGCCAACCAGTCTGCGCTGGCTGGCAAAATGAGGCTCTTCTGGCAGCCGGAGTCCACCAAAAAACGTCTCCCAGAACGTGTGTCTGTGATGAAAAGCAGCTTCTCCCTGTCGCCAGCCGCTACCGACTGCTGGCTGTCTCGTTTCCTGGCTTTCTTGAAGTGGCACGGCGGCAGACAACATCGCGCTTCCTTGCCAAAATGGCAGCGATAAAAACATAGCGTCCCGGTGTCTCTGGGTGGCCGTCCCTGCCACCACCATCAGCTCCTCAACCTCGCTGGATTCCTTTGGAGATCCTGGTGTCACTATGTGCATGCTGAGAGCCCTGTTTGCCAGGTTGATTGGATCTGCCTCTTGTGCCAGTGCACGGTAGTTCCTGGTCACCAGCAGCGGTGAGTTAGCGAGGATCGCCCGTGCCATAGCTGTTAGGTTCCTGAGGAAGAGGTGGGTAAACAGGAAAAATCTGTCGTCTTTACCCATTAGCGCGAGCATGCTCTCCATCAGTTTCACAGCCTGTCACCTAACTCCCGAGCGTGTGAGGAGTTTCTCTGCCCTCTCCCTGTCCGAAAGGGTGTAACATTGCAACAGCGTTTGCTTGAGAGTGTCGTATTTACCCTGGGCTGGTGGGTCTTGGAGTAGGCTCATGACTTGTTGTGTGGCATGCACGCATGTCCAACGCAGCTACCACATGTTGGCACTTTGTGTCATCTGTTGAGACTCCGTGGAGGGCGAATCGGGTTTCCACGTGAATAAACCAAGCGGTCGGGTTGTGAAGCCAAAAGTCCGGGAGTCTGACTACAGCAGTGCATACAGCAGTGGGAGCCTCCAGCAGGACTGTCTCCATGGTGGTGCTTGGTGCGTGTTCCATTTCACGTCTCTCGGTCACCAATGTGGAGAAGTAATCAAACGAGACCACGAGCTGATGACACTGACTTAACAGCTCCTCCATTAAATATAACAGACTCTCTCTGAGTGCCAGAGCGATCTCTCTTATACACTTATTCCCACCTCTCTGGCACCCAGGGTAAGCACATTAATGCTGTGAAACATACACGCACATCCACCTACACATTAATATACATCACAGAGCAGGTCTTGATACAATACATTTGCACCCCTGTGTCCTAACGTGTGAACTTGGCACAGTGGGGGTGGAAGGAACATCTTTCTTTGGCTTACTGCCCCCTCGCGCTCTGGTATCCTTAGGTGCTTTTCTCACCTTTTTCCATTACCGTTTCTATCTTCTCCCCCCACCAACCCCCTGTCCTGGGTAGAGTGCCATGACCTATTGCGTCCCCCACAGCGGTACCTTCATTTGTCAAGAGCACTGTGAGGCTAGTGCAATATCTCCCGCCTCTGTTTTTTTTGAAGATCCCAAAACTCACTGACGGAGAGCAGTTTTCAATTTTTCAATATAATTACTGTGGTACAACCAAATCATAATAAGCCCATCATCCACGAATATACAACAAAGTATACAACCCATAGCTGTAGGTCAGGATCCCGAGGTGAACCTGTGTAGCAAGTTTGGTGACCCTAGAGAGCTTTACATGTTCTATAGTAAGAGTTCATAGGGAGTGCCAACCTTGATCTTTGACCAAGAGGTCAGGATCCCAAGGTGAACCTGTGTAGCAAACTTGGCAACCCTAGCTTTCTCTGTTGTTGAGACAGAGTTTATAAGCCATTGACCCTTGACCTTGTGACCCCAAAACCATAGTCACACTTCAGGGTCACAAAGTGAACCTGTGTACCAACTTTGGTGACCCTAACTTTACTTGTTGTACAGTAATAAGGCACAGGGAATGTTGATTGATTGATTGATTGATTTTTATTTGAACATTGTTAAAGAAAGAAAAAAGAGAGTTCAAAACACAACAAAAAAACAAACCAAAAATAAAATGTTCAAAAGGAGTGGGAAGAAGCCAACGCTTATACAGTCCCACCCCTTCTCCACACCAAACAAATTACAGTATTACTCATAATCATCATTATCCCACAACCACATTCACCGTAATACACCCATAGTCAATTTATACAACAAAAATGACAACAATGACAGTCCATATCCAACAATATTACAACAACAATAAACATACAATTCTGGCATGTTCAATGCAAACACGAACAACACCATCACCTTCACAATCACCATAACACACAACAACCTTCCCTCACTGAAGACACAATGTAACATCACTGCCCTTCATTCTCATACTGCTCAAAAATCATTTCTTTATATGTTGATTTAAATATGTGGATGTTTGGACATTGCCCGTGTTTCTCCCCCAACCCATTCCACAATTTTACCCCACACACAGACACACAAAAACTTTTCCGTGTAGATCTTACTAAGTGAATTTTAAATTTTGTATTCCCCCGTAAATTATATTTCCCTTCTCTCTCCCTGAATAGATTCTGTATATTGTGTGGCAAGAGGTTTTTACTAACTTTAAACATCAATTGTGCTGTGTAATAATGAACCAGATCCCATAATTTCAATAACTTCGAATGTAAAAACAATAAATTAGTATGTTCGAGGTACCCGACTTTGTGTATAACACGGACTGCCCTTTTTTGTAATATTAACAATGAATTAAGTTTACTTTTATAACTGTTACCCCAAACTTCTATACAATAAGTCAAGTATGGAAGTACTAATGAACAATACAAAATATGAAGTGATTTATAATCTAGGACCTGCTTAATTTTATTTATAATTGCAATATTTTTTGCAACTTTATTTTGTATGTATCTGACACGTGGTTTCCAACTAATTTTATCATCCAGTACTACACCCAAAAACTTGGTCTCCTTAACTTTTTCAATAACTACATTATCTATATGAATGTGTATATCTTCTTTATTTTTACAATTACCAAATATCATTACCTTAGTTTATTACAATCCATCCATTTTTTTAGCTTATTTTTTTCCCACAATATCTTTATTGAACTTTTTTTTTAACAAACATGACACAAACAATCAAACACTAACACTAAAGTACTACAAAAAAAATGCACTAAAAACACCAACAACCACCAACAAAATCAAGTCATCAACAATGCTCCTCTGTTTAGTCTAGGCAATCCATTACATAAGTATACATATTATACATTCACCAGTTTGGAATTTACAAGGTCCACACACATCATTCACCTTCTTCTTCAAAAGTTATATTTAAATTCTTTACATAATCAATAAAAGGTCTCCATATATTCTCAAACACAATTTCCTTTGATTTCAGTATGTATGTTATTCTTTCTAGTGGAAGGTTTGTTAACATCTGTCTTAACCACTGAGTCACATCTGGTCTATGAGTCTTTTTCCACAGTAGTGCAATACATTTTTTGGCATTAAGCAAACTGAGGTCTATGAAAGTTCTTTCACTTTTATTAAAGTTATGCTTTTCAATTCAATTCAATTCAATTCAACTTTATTTATATAGCGCCATTTCACAACAACAGTCATCTCATAGCACTATCAACTGTAGGGGGGAACCCCCACAGTTGCAGAAAGACCCCAGCAATCAGGTGATCCCCTGTGAGCTTTTCTGGGTACAGACCCAACAAAAACAATTTAGGATTCAATATGATTTGTTTTGAAATTATTTTTTCAATTGTTATCCTCACCTCTTCCCAAAACATTCTAATTATTCTACATTCCCATACACAATGAAATAGGGTCCCTTTACTTTCCATGCATTTTGTGCACGTATCTGGTATGTTTTTGTTATATCTATTTAATTCCACCGGTGTAACATACATCCGCATTAACCATTTAAAATGTATCAATTTAAGACGTACATTTATTGATTTGGTTTGAGCTTCTGTACAAGCCAATTCCCACTGTTCCTCTGAAATTTCAGTTTGCAGATCTTCTTTCCAGTGGTTCAATCTTTTCTGTGAGTTTTCACTTGAGGATAGTGTCAATGAGTTATAAAACTCTGAAATAATACCCTTTCTTTTACTATCTTTCATCTTTTTTAGCTTATTTAATTCATTATTTATAGTATGGATTAGTTGATTATAATTATTTCCAGAATAAAATAAATTAGTATCATCAGCAAATAATATTATTTTTAATAATTTAGAAACTTGGAATATATCATTTATATATATATGTTAAATAATTTGGGGCCCAATACTGACCCTTGGGGGACCCCACAGGCAATTCCCATACACCCAGACAGATATTCTCCCATTTTCACAAACTGTTGTTTCTCAGATAGATAACTTGTAACCCATTTCAGAGCAATTCCCCTAATGCCATACATTTGCAATTTATTAAGAAGTATTGAATGATTTATTGTATCAAATGCTTTTCTAAAATCTATAAACACACCAATTGCATATTTTCCTTGATCTAATGCATTTATAATTTCCTCTGTTGCATCCGTTATCGCCAATGATGTAGTACTCTTGGCTCTAAACCCATATTGGTTCTGATTCAGCACATCCTGTTAATTTAAAAAGTTTTCTAATCTGTTGTTGAAAAGTTTTTCCAGAATTTTTGAAAATTGTGGGAGAAGTGATACTGGTCTGTAGTTTGTGTATTGGTGTTTATTTCCTTGCTTAAATAATGGAATTACTTTTGCTATTTTCATTTTCTGCGGGAATGAACCAGTTTGAAATGATTGAAATGATAAATTACAAATATACTGTATGTGAATGGTTTTAATATACCATCAACAGTTCTTTTTATTAGTGCCATATCAATACCATCACAGTCAGTAGATAATTTATTTTTACACTTTTCAACAACAGATTTTACCTCTAGTTCATCCACCGCTGTAAGAAAAATTGACCGAGGGTTACTTCCAATTAAAGTCTCACTCACAGTGTCTTTTCCTTGATTTGGAATCTTTGCTGCCAACTCTGGCCCAACACTTACGAAAAATTTATTCATTTTATTTACTACCATATTCTTATCATAAATATCACCACAATTATCAGTAAAATACTCTGGATATATCATTTTCTTAGTTCCATTTTTCCTTAATTTGTTTAATATATCCCAGACTCCTTTTATATTATTTTTATTTTCATTTAACATTTTCCTATAATATAATTTTTTACTAGTTCGTATTATATCAGTTAATTTATTTGTATATGTTTTATATCTTTTTTCAGATTCTTTAGTTCTTAATTTAATATAACTTTTATAGACATAATTTTTCTTTTTACAAGCATTTTGTAACCCTTTGGTTAACCATGGGCAATTTTTGTATATGTGTTTTTTATTAATTTCTTTAATTGGACAGTTTTTATCATATAATAATTTAAATATATCAATAAATTTATCATATGCCAAGTCCACATTTTTCTCTCTATAGACAACATCCCAATTCTGTAACATTAAGTCTTCTTTTAAATCACTGATTCTATCTTCTGTTCGTATTCTTTTATAGATAATCTTTTTACATAGTTTATTATTATTATTACTCTCATTAGCCCCATAATTAACATCTAAAGAAACAAATACAGGCAAGTGGTCACTAATATCATTTATTATTATACCACTCACCATATTACAGTGATCCCTCACTTATCGCGGTTAATGGGTTCCAGAACCGACCGCGAAAAGTGAAAAACTGCGAAGTAGCGTCACCCCTAATGACGTCATCCATAAATAATACGTACGTTCATTCTCTCACTCTCTCTCTCTCATATGATACGTGTGTGTGTGTGTGTGTGTGTGTGTGTGTACGTGTACATACATACGTAGATGTAAACAAAGTGTACATAAATATGTTTTTAGAACTCTTTTATTCTTATAACAAGATACGTAACTCAAGATGAAAATGATTTACTGCACAGGTTAATGAGAGCTTTACTGCTCCTCAGGTGACGCCTCATCGTGAGGTGCTGGAGGCGCAGGATCATCGAGGGCAGCTTCCAATAGAGCTGAAGCTGCAGGAGGCGGCGTAGTGGCTCGACGGGAAGACTATTTCGCACAAAATGGCACAAGAGAACAGCAAAAAGTTCCACGCGGCGAGACTAGGTAACACGAGCGATAAAAAGCAATGAATGCGGTCTTCCTTCCCTTCATGGGTGCTCGGCAGGGAGAGGAGGTGGGTGAAACGTCTCGGCCAATCAGCTTGCGGGGTGAAACGTCTCGGCCAGTCAGCTTGCGAGATTTCTGAGCCGAGCCAACACGAGAACAGCGAACAGAGAGTTGAGCGGCTGTCCGTGTGGATACCTGATGGTCTAATGTAGTCTCCCTGCCTTCTGCTAGCGCCCGCCCATTATTTCTCAATTTTGAATTTTTGATGAATATTTTTGAAAAATCCGCGATGCACTGAGGGCGCGAAAGGTGAAGCGCGAAGTAGCGAGGGATCACTGTATATTCAATAACATTGGTAAAAATGTTGTCTATCAGGGTAGCACTGTGTGTCGTTATTCTTGTAGGTTTTGTAATCTTTGGAAATAAGGTTAAGCTATACATTGTATCAAAGAAATCTTCAGTTGGGTTGTGTTGTTTTGTTTTCATCAAATCTATATTAAAGTCACCACAAATAAAGATATCCTTTTGTCTTATTTTTGCATACATCTTTTCCATCCCATTTTTAAATTTTTCCATATCAGATCCCGGTGCTCTATATATACAACTTACTATTATATTTTTTCTTTTTTCCATCCATTTTTTCTTTTTTTCCATCGTAATCTCAATTCTTAAACATTCCATACTTTGCCTTTTGCCTTTGCCTTTTGACCCCAAACCCATAGTCAGAGGTCAGGATTCCAAGGTGAACATGTGTACCAGGTTTCGTGGTCCTAGCTTTATGTGTTGTACAGTAATAAGGCATAAGAAATGCTAACCTTGATCTTTTGACCCCAAACCCATAGTCAGAGTTCAGTATCTCAAGGTGAAACTATATACCAGGTTTGGTGGCCCAAGCTTTACTCATTTAATAGTAAATGTAGCAATTACCATACAGCAACTGCAATGTTAACGTTGAACCTTTGATCCCTTGACCCCAAACACCACATTCCAAACTAGAAAAGCACTTGGAGAGCACAGACCTCCGCCAAGCGCTACAGTTCCCCCCATACAGTGTTTTACATCATAAATATTAATCCTAAATTTATTGTGTCTACATTTTCAGATTCCTTGACCATGAAAACATATGACTAGCAATTGGATTGACATTGATAGGATTAGTGGTTCAGTAGTTATTCACGAAAATCGCATTTCCCGTAATGGCGGTTTTCTTCTGGATCTAGGTCCATAGCTTTTAAAGATACAACAAATCCGTTGACACACTACAGATTCCACAGTGTCTTGGCTACATAATGGTGTTTGTTGAGTGATTATAGCTTCATTTGCTCTCTTCCTATGACGAAAATTCCAAAGGTCCCCTATTTTTTCCATATTCTGGATCATAGTATCCGGAATTATTCCATTATCCGGATCAGTCTTCGATATATTATAGAACCTGTGGGCATCTTGTCCTGTATTTTTTTTCCCAAGTGTTCTGACGATTTTTGGCAGAGTTACATGCACAAATATTGAAAATGGCCCTATCTTGCAATGTTAAAGAATCCTTAAAAAAATTCCCGGATCCAGACGGTGATCTGGATCATCCCCAAAATTTAATCAGTTCTTCCTTGTACCATTTCCAACAATACCAAAATCTAATCATCTGTAGGATAGCCCATTTCTGACAATCTCTGAAAATTTCATGAAAATCCGTCCATAACTTTTTGAGTTATCTTGCTAATAAACAAACAAACAAACAAACAGACAGACAGACAGACAGACAGACAAACCAATGCCGATGAAAGCATAACCTCCTTGGCAGAGGTAATTATTATGCAAATGGATCGTCACCTTATCGTGGTGGGGGGGTTTGCGTGCCCCAGTGATCCCAGGAGCTATATTGTCCGGGGGCAATTTGCCTCTGATAGGGTCTCCCAAGACAAGAACGATCCAACAGACTCTCATGATAAATTGTATATCAAGGATTCAGTGTACCCCGCCCGGCATGGGGTTACCGGGGCCCCACCCTGGAGCCAGGCCTGGGGGAGGGGCTCGAAGGCTAGCGTCTGGTGGCCGGGTTTCCACCCATGGGACCCGGCCGGGCTCAGCCCGAAGGAGTTACATGGGTCCGCCCTCCAGTGGGTTTACCACCTCCAGGAGGGATCATGGGGGTCCGGTACTATGTGGATTAGGTGGCGGTCAAAGGCGGAGACCTTGGCGGACTGATCCCAAGCTTTCTAAACTGGCTTTTGGTACGTGGAATGTCACCTCTCTGGTGGGGAAGGAGCCTGAGCTGGTGTACGAGGTTGAGCGATACCGGCTAGATATAGTCGGCCTCACCTCAACACACAGCTCCGGTTCCGGAACCAGTCTCCTGGAGAGGGGCTGGAGCTTGGCCTTTTCTGGAGTTGCCCCGGGCGAGAGGCGACGAGCAGGGGTGGGTATTCTTGTATCGCCCCACCTTGCTGCCTCTATATTGGAGTTTTCCCCGGTGGACGAAAGGGTTGCTTCCCTGCGCCTTCGGGTTGGGAAACGGGTCCCGACCATCATTTGTGCCTATGCACCAAATGATGTTTCGGAGTACCCACCCTTTTTGGAGTCTGTGACTGGGGTGCTGGAGGGTACTCCTCCTGGAGACGCCATTGTCCTACTGGGGGACTTCAATGCGCACGTGGGCAACGACAGTGAAACCTGGAGAGGGGTGATTGGGAGGAACGGCTTGCCCGATCTGAACCCGAGTGGTGTTCAGTTATTGGACTTCTGTGCTAACCACAGTCTGTCCATAACAAACACCATGTTCAAGCATAAGGGTGTCCATATGTGCACCTGGCACCAGGACACCCTAGGTCGTAGGTCGATGATCGATTTTGTTATCGTATCATCAGACCTGCGACCGTATGTCTTGGACACCCGAGTAAAGAGAGGTGCAGAGCTGTCAACTGATCACCACCTGGTGGTGAGTTGGATCCGATAGCAGGGGAGGAAGCCATTCAGACCTGGTAGACCCAAACGTATAGTGAGGGTGTGCTGGGAGCGTCTGGCTGAGGCCCCTGTCCGGGAGGTCTTCAACTCCCACCTCTGGAAGAACTTCAACCACATTCCGAGGGAGTCTGGAGACATGGAGTCTGAATGGGCCATTTTCTCCACCTCTGTTGTTGAAGCGGCAGCCCAAAGCTGCGGCCGCAAGGTGGTCGGTGCATCTCGTGGTGGCAACCCCCAAACCAAGTGGTGGACACCAGTGGTGAGGGGGGCCATTAAGCTGAAGAAGGAGTCCTATCAAGCTTGGTTGGCTTGTGGGACTCCCGAAGCAGCTGAGGTGTACCGGCAGGCCAAGCGGAGTGCAGCTCGGGTGGTTGCTGAAGCAAAAACGCGGGTATGGGAGGAGTTCGGTGAGGCAATGTAACAAGACTTTCGGTCGGCTTCAAAGAGATTCTGGCAAACTGTTCGGCGGCTCAGGAGGGGAAAGCAGCTCCCCGTCCACACTGTGTATGGTGCGGATGGGACACTGTTGACTTCAACTGGGGATATCATCGGGCGGTGGAAGGAATACTTCGAGGATCTCCTCAATCCCACTGATACGCCTTCCACAGAGGAAGCAGGGTTTGGGGACGAGGGAGATGACTCGCCTATCACAGGGGCTGAGGTCGCCAAGGTGGTTAAAAATCTCCTTGGTGGCCGGGCCCCGGGGGTGGACGAGATTCACCCTGAGTACCTCAAGGCCCTGGATGTTGTTGGGTTGTCATGGTTGACACGCCTCTGCAACATTGCGTGGAGGTCGGGGGCAGTGCCTTTGGCATGGCAAACCGGGGTGGTGGTTCCTCTCTTCAAAAAAGGGGACCGGAGGGTGTGCTCCAACTTTAGAGGGATCACACTCCTCAGCCTCCCTGGGAAGGTCTATGCCAAGGTACTGGAGAGGAGAGTCCGGCCGTTGGTCGAACCTCGGATTCAGGAGGAGCAATGTGGTTTTCGTCCTGGCCATGGCACATCGGACCAGCTCTTTACCCTCTCGAGAATTCTTGAGGGTTCGTGGGAGTTTGCCCAACCAGTTTACATGTGTTTTGTGGACTTGGAGAAGGCATTTGACCGCGTCCCTCATGGATTTTTGTGGGGGGTGCTTCGGGAGTATGGGGTATCGGGCTTGTTGTTACGAGCTATTCGGTCTCTGTACGACCGTTGTGAGAGTTTGGTTCGTATTGCCAACACTCGGTCGGAGTCATTCCCAGTGAGAGTTGGACTCCGCCAGGGCTGCCCTTTGTCACCGATCCTGTTCATAATTTTTATGGACAGGATTTCTAGGCGCAGCCAGGGAATGGAGGGTGTCATGCTTGGTGACCACAGGATCTCATCTCTGTTGTTTGCAGATGATGTTGTCCTGTTGGCTTCATCCAGCAATGACCTACAGCTCTTGCTGGGACGGTTTGCTGCTGAGTGTGAAGCGGCTGGGATGAGAATCAGCACCTCCAAGTCCGAGTCCATGGTCCTCAGCCAGAAAAAGGTGGATTGTCCTCTCCGGGTTGGGGACAGGCTCCTGCCCCAAGTGAAGGAGTTTAAGTATCTTGGGGTCTTGTTCACGAGTGAGGGGAAAATGGAGCGAGAGATCGACAGACGGATTGGAGCAGCATCTGCAGTGATGCAGACGTTGTACCGGTCTGTTGTGGTGAAGAGGGAGCTTAGTTCTAAGGCAAAGCTGTCGATTTACCAGTCAATCTACGTTCCTACTCTCACCTATGGTCACGAGCTTTGGGTAATGACCGAAAGAACGAGATCGCGGATACAAGTGGCTGAAATGAGCTTTCTCCATAGGATTGCTGGACTCACCCTCAGAGATAGGGTGAGGAGCTCAGTCATCCGGAAGAGGCTCAGAGTAGAACCGCTGCTCCTCCATATTGAAAGGAGTCAGTTGAGGTGGTATGGGCATCTGATTAGGATGCCTCCTGGACGCCTCCCACTTGAGGTGTTTCAGGTACGTCCCACTGGGAGGAGACCCCGGGGCAGACCCAGGACTCGGTGGAGAGACTATGTCTCCCAGCTGATCTGGGAACGCCTTGGTATCCCCTCTGAAGAGCTGGAGCAGGTGGCTGGGGAGAGGGAAGTCTGGGCTTCTCTGCTTGAACTGCTGCCTCCGCGATCCGGACCTCCGGAAAAGCGATAGAAGATGGATGGATGGATGGATGATATTTGTCTCTGATTTTCCTAAATAGTCGATGCAGATGACAGTATAATTTCCAAGTCATCAACTGTTAGAGCATAATTTGAATTTTACTGAACAATCCTCCTGCGATGGACTGGCGATCTGTCCAGGGTGTACCCTGCCTCTCGCCCAAAGATGCTGGGATAGTCCCCCCACAGACACACACAGAAAGGATTAAGCGGTAGAAGATGGATGGATGGATGGATGAACAAACCTCCCAATGATAACTATTTTTTTTTAAATAAAAAAAAAATTCAAAATGCACTGTTCCAAATTATTATGCACAACAGAGTTTCAAAACATATTATTGGTTGTAAATAACTGAAAATGGTCATTAGTTGAATTTGCAGCATTAGGCCATATTTACTGAAATCAAAAGCTATTTCAATCAAAAACATCTTAACAGGCCAAGTTACATGTTAACATAGGACCCCTTCTTTGATAGAACCTTCACAATTCTTGCATCCATTGAACTTGTGAGGTTTTGGAGAATTTTTGCTTGAATTTCTTTGCAAGATGTCAGAATAGCCTCCCACAGCTGCTGTTGTGATGTGAACTGCTTTCCACCCTCATAGATCTTTTGCTTGAGGATGCTCCAAAGGTTCTCAATAGGGTTGAGGTCAGGGAAGGATGGGGGCCACACCATGAGTTTTTCTCCTTTTATGCCCATAGCAGCCAATGACACAGAGATATTCTTTGCAGCATGAAATAATGCATTGTCATGCAGGAAGATAATTTTGCTATGGAAGGCATGGTTCTTCTTTTTGTACCACGGAAGAAAGTGGTCACTCAGAAACTGTATATACTTTGCCGAGATCATTTTCACACCTTCAGGGACCCTAAAGGGGCCTTACAGCTCTCTCCCCATGATTCTGGCCCAAAACATGACTCTGCCACCTCCTTGCTGATGTCGAAGCCTTGTTGGGACATGGTGGCCATCCACCAACCATCCACTACTCCATCCATCTGGACCATCCAGGGTTGCACAGCACCCATCAGTAAACAAGACTGTTTGAAAATTAGTCTTAATGTATTTCTAGGCCCACTGCAACCATTTCTGCTTGTGAGCAATGGTTAAGGGTGGCCAAATAGTAGGTTTAGCACAACTGCAAGCCATTGGAGGATCCTACACCTTGAGGTTCATGGGACTCCAGAGGCACCAGCAGCTTCAAATTCTGTATTTTCAAAAGACAACCTCTGGATATGACACTTAGCACGTGCACTCAACTTCTTTGGTCGACCATCATGGCGAGGCCTGTTCTGAGTGGAACCTGTCCTGTTAAACAACTGTATGGTCTTGGTCACC
This sequence comes from Pholidichthys leucotaenia, assembly GCA_020510985.1. NCBI lineage: Eukaryota > Metazoa > Chordata > Actinopteri > Cichliformes > Pholidichthyidae > Pholidichthys > Pholidichthys leucotaenia. The sequence continues at coordinate 286,639,457 of CM035844.1, read as the reverse complement.
GTGCTGCAACTCAGTTTCAGGGTGTTGGCAATCTTCTTACAGCCTAGGCCAGTGGTTCCCAACCTTTTTTTCCAGGAGACACCCCTGCCTGCGTCACAGAAGTGCCGGGCCCTCCCTAGCCCACATGATCACACCAGAGGAATTAAGTCATTCATTCATTCATCTATCTATCTTCTTCCGCTTAATCCGTTTCGGGTTACGGGGGGCTGGAGCCTATCCCAGCATCTTTGGGCGAGAGGCAGGGTACACCCTGGACAGATCGCCAGTCCATCGCAGGGCCAACACAGAGAGACAGACAACCATTCACTCTCACAGTCATACCTAAGAACAATTTAGAATCCCCAGTTTTGGTGCCAATTAACCTAACTTGCATCTTTTTGGCTTGTGGGAGGAAACCGGAGAAATCCCAGAGTAAACCCACGCAGACACGGGGAAAACATGCAAACTCCACACAGATCACTGTTGGTCGGGGGCTGGGATCGAACCCAGGATCCCCCGGCCAAGGGTGAGTTGCTGTGCTGCCGCAGTGCTAACCACTCCGCCACCGTGCCGCCCAGGAATTAAGTCATTTTAGAACATTTATTTAGGAAAAAAATTACATCAGTTTTGTGCTTAACCTATTACATTTGTTTTGAAATGTAGATTTGTTTTCCTTTATACTTAAACTAAATTTAATGATATGAACATGTGTATCACACACAGACAAAAAATAAATGTGGCAAATGACTGCAATGGTATTAAAATGTTTGTCCTTTTGTTTTAAGACAGCATCACTTTTAAACATGACCTTTTTGACACCAGAAGGCAGTCCCAAGTCTTCATTGTTCATTGTCAGTAACATAAAGTTTTCATTTTTGCCAGAGGTATGCAACAGAAATGTTAACAAGAATGTGTCCCTTGTGAAAGCAAACATTTCTAACAACCAAAATAGTGGGTATACACACACATGGCCGCATAAATCAGTAAAGGCCTAAAAGTCAGTGTGGGCCTAATGGCAGAAGACCTAAAAACACCCCTGTCGTATACTAAGAGCAAATATCCTTGACTGCTCTTTCTCATAACACTACCCAGCAATTAACATAGCAAAAAAAAAATTCAATGATTCTTTGCTTTTTACTCTCTCCAGTGTGTTGATTCAAAAAAGAATATTAATGTGTACGTTGAGCATGCATGGCAACTGGGCAACGGGGTTGCCGTTATAGTTAAATTTTCTATAAAAATATGTTAACAGTTCAGGTTTCAGTCCCTCCATGTATCTGTTCCCATCCAAGCTAATCATTTATTTCCACCATCAACAATGGATAAGGGTTTTGCAGTATAGTCTGATCTGGGTCTTAAGACACGAAAAGACTTATATATATCGATAGGACCTTTATGTCCTTTTGTGAGCTTGTTGAAAAATTCTCAATCCCAAAACCACTTTTTCACCATCTTCAGGTCCGCAGTTTTGCTTGTGAAGTCACCCCAAAATTTCCAGTTTTGCCGAACGCAACATCTTTTCATACTTTTCTAAAACCTCTCTCTTCACCTAAGAAAGTAATTTCTCAATTCTATGACCAAATTCAATCTACACAGCCTGACCCCATGGACAGGATCAAGTCTCCGTGGGAGTAAGATTTGCTTATTGATTTTGTAGACAACGAATGGGATCAGATTCTTAAAGAGTTTCACTCCTCCTCTACTTGTGCTAAACGTGGCATTATTCAATGCAAACTCAGTCACAGAATTTATTGGACCAAGACTAGATTAAACCTAAAAAGAAATTTTATTTATTTTATTGTGGCTACAATATTGGAGAGTTTACTACTGGCACTTTGCAGTTTTTTTTGTCAAAGCTGTTCCTGTATACAAAAGCAGTTTTATGTTTTGCATTTTGTTTCCTTACTGTACCGTAAATGAACTGAACAGTGAGCTTAAACCCAAGGTACATACTGAACTGTGATTTTAAGCGTACGGTTACACCCCTATTCTATAGGCGGAGAGCATAGGGAGTGTCAACCTTGACCTTTGACCTTGCGATCCCAAACCTGGAGTCAGAGGTCAGGGTCTCAGAGTAAACCTGTGCACCAGGTTTGGTGACCCTAGCTTTCTTTGTTGTTGAGATATAGTTGAAAAGCCATTTTGATGTTGACCTTTGACCTTGCGATCCCAAAACCAGAGTCACACTTCAGGGTCACAGGGTGAACCTATGTACTACGTTTGGTGACCCTAACTTTATTCGTTGTACAGTAATAAGACATAGAGAATGTTAATGTTAACCTTTTGACTCCTTGACCCAAAACCCATAGTTAGGTCAGGCTGTAAATCTTCCAAGATGTGTATTAGATACAACTACTGTATCGATTTGAAAAGCCTACATCCTTTAATAATAATAATAATAATAATAATAATAATAATGTATCAGATTTGTAAAGCGCTTTAGCATAGACACTCAAAGATGCTTTACAAATACCGTGGGGCAAAAAAGTATTTAGTCAGCCACCAATTGTGCAAGTTCTCCCACTTAAAAGATGAGAGAGGTCTCCAATTTTCATCATAGGTATACCTCAACTATGAGAGACAAAATGAGAAAAAAAAAAATCCAGAAAATCACATTGAAGGATTTTTAATGAATTAATTAGTAAATTCCTGGGTAAAATAAGTATTTGGTCAATAACAAAAGTTCATCTCAATACTTTGTTATATACCCTTTGTTGGCAATGACAGAGGTCAAACGTTTTCTGTAAGTCTTCACAAGGTTTTCACACACTATTGCTGGTATTTTGGCCCATTCCTCCATGCAGATCTCCTCTAGAGCAGTGATGTTTTGGGGCTGTCGCTGGGCAACACAGACTTTCAACTCCCTCCAAAGATTTTCTATGGGGTTGAGATCTGGAGACTGGCTAGGCCACTCCAGGACCTTGAAATGCTTCTTACGAAGCCACTCCTTCGTTGCCTGGGCAGCGTGTTTGGGATCATTGTCATGCTGAAAGACCCAGCCACGTTTCATCTTCAATGCCCTTGCTGATGGAAGGAGGTTTTCACTCAAAATCTCACGATACATGGCCCCATTCATTCTTTCCTTTACACGGATCAGTCGTCCTGGTCCCTTTGCAGAAAAACAGCCCCAAAGTAAGATGTTTTCACCCCCATGTTTCACAGTAGGTATGGTGTTCTTTCTCCTCCAAACACGACAAGTTGAGTTTTTACCAAAAAGTTCTATTTTGGTTTCATCTGACCATATGACATTCTCCCAATCCTCTTCTGGATCATCCAAATGCTCTCTAGCAAACTTCAGACGGGCCTGGACATGTACTGGCTTAAGCAGGGGGACATGTCTGGCACTGCAGGATTTCAGTCCCTGGCGGCGTAGTGTGTTACTGATGTAGCCTTTGTTACTTTGGTCCCAGCTCTCTGCAGGTCATTCACTAGGTCCCCCCGTGTGGTTCTGGGATTTTTGCTCACCGTTCTCATTATCATTTTGACCTCACGGGGTGAGATCTTGCGTGGAGCACCAGATCGAGGGAGATTATCAGTGGTCTTGTATGTCTTCCATTTTCTAATAATTGCTCCCACAGTTGATGTCTTCACACCAAGCTGCTTATCTATTGCAGATTCAGTCTTCCCAGCCTGGTGCAGGTCTACAATTTTGTTACTGGTGTCCTTTGACAGCTCTTTGGTCTTGGCCATAGTGGAGTTTGGAGTCTGACTGTTTGAGGTTGTGGACAGGTGTCTTTTATACTGATAACGAGTTCAAACAGGTGCCATTAATACAGGTAACGAGTGGAGGACAGGGGAGCCTCTTAAAGAAGAAGTTACAGGTCTGTGAGAGCCAGAAATCTTGCTTGTTTGTAGGTGACCAAATACTTATTTTACTGAGGAATTTACCAATTAATTCATTAAAAATCCTTCAATGTGATTTTCTGGATTTTTCTTTCTCATTTTGTCTCTCATAGTTGAGGTATACCTATGATGAAAATTGGAGACCTCTGTCATCTTTTAAGTGGGAGAACTTGCACAATTGGTGGCTGACTAAATACTTTTTTGCCCCACTGTAATTGGTAAATTCCTCAGTAAAATAGGTATTTGGTCACCTACAAACAAGCAAGATTTCTGGCTCTCACAGACCTGTAACTTCTTCTTTAAGAGGCTCCTCTGTCCTCCACTCGTTACCTGTATTAATGGCACCTGTTTGAACTCGTTATCAATATAAAAGACACCTGTCTACAACCTCAAACAGTCACACTCCAAACTCCACTATGGCCAAGACCAAAGAGCTGTCAAAGGACACCAGAAACAAAATTGTAGACCTGCACCAGGCTGGGAAGACTGAATCTGCAATAGGTAAGCAGATTGGTGTGAAGAAATCAACTGTGGGAGCAATTATTAGAAAATGGAAGACATACAAGACCACTGATAATCTCCCTCGATCTGGGGCTCCACGCAAGATCTCACCCCGTGGGGTCAAAATTATCACGAGAACGGTGAGCAAAAATCCCAGAACCACATGAGGGGACCTAGTGAATGACCTGCAGAGAGCTGGGACCAAAGTAACAAAGGCTACATTAGAAACACACTACGCCGGGACTTCCAGTCTGGACACCATGGTGATAGTAGCTTAACGCTGAAGCTCCCAGACCTAATCCAGGAAAATATCTTGAAAATCAGATTTAACGGATTTTTGGAAGAGTGAAAATCAAAAGACAAAATCATCATGCCTAAAGGAAAACAGAAGAAATCGACATTTTCCAGGCCAGGACACGCATCGGCCGAAGAATCTGAACCGGAGGATTTCCGTTCAGAAGACGAGGAGCTGAATGTAGCTAACAAGAAGGTTAGCTTGAAAACGTTATTTGAAGAATTACGACCATTTCGCCGAGAGGTTTGGGCCGAATTTCGTCAATTCAGAGAAGAATTAAAAAGGACAAACAGCAGAGTGGACCAGGCCGAGAACCGAATCTTGGAAGCAGAAGAAAGAATAAAAGTGCTTGAAGATTCCGTGCTGGATCTACGCAAAAGACAGTCAAGACTAGAGGCTAAGCTAACCGACCAAGAAGGAAGACTGAGAAGAGACAACATAAGAATTCATGGTCTGAAAGAAGGAGCCGAAAATAGTTTCAACACAATGGCGGAATGCGTGGAATCTTTACTGAGAGAGAAGTTGGATATCCCCCAAACCACCGACTTGAAGATAGAAAGGGCCCATCGTACATTAGCCGCTAGGCCAGCGGCGGAAGCGCCCCCTCGTTCGGTGGTGGTGAGATTCTCCAATTTCAAAATAAAACAAGAGGTTGTAAGACTGGCTTGGCAGAAAAAAGGATTTATGCACCAAGAGAGAAAAGTGTTCGTGGAACACGATTACGCCCCGGAGGTCCTTAAAAAGCGCCGGGAATACAACAACGCAAAAAAGGTGCTACGAGAGAAAAAACTGCGCTTTCAGACGCCATTTCCTGTGAAGTTAAGGGTCTTCTACGGTGAAGAGACATGTCTCTATAATTCGGCGGAAGAAGCAACAACTGACATGGCGAGAAGAGGGCTCCCGGTAACGGTGTTTAAACCCGCAGCAGATCCGAGCGATAGGATCAAGGCTCAAACGTGGTCTACACAGAGACCTTCAAAATCCACGGGCCAGCAACGGGAAACCCAGCGCCAGAGCTACAAGAAAAAACTGGCCGTTTTCAGGAGGGAATAGCGACCTTTTTTTTTTTATTTTTTTAGTCAATCTGCACATCCAACCCCCCTCCTACAAGGTAACAAGCATTAAAGGAAAAGCAGAATCAGCATGTGGTAAAACATTTCATGGAACAGTCATAATATTAGAAACAAATAAGTCTTTTTAATTAAAAAAAAAAAACTTGTTAAAATAGAAATGTGATAATGATCCACATGTTCTCCCCACACTAACAAATACTGTATTAGCGTGAATGTTTGCTGTGATAGGGGTGGGAGAGTGCACACAATTTCTTAGTGTATAGGCATAAAAAAAAAAAAAAAAATCATTACAAGTTCGGATTGGGATCTGAAATTCACGTTAAAAACATGGGACAACTTACAGGGGTAAGAGAGGGCCCTCAACACGTAACAGAGTTTGAGGAATTTCCCTCAGAGCCTACACTCCATCAAGGCTCTTCCAGGGTCTTTAAAAAGACCTCAGCTCAGGAAATTCTTTTGACATTTTTTTGTTTTAAAGTTTTATACACTATGTTCTTAATGTTTTTTATGTTTTTTATGTTCTTAATGTTCTTTCAGTTTCTGAGTAGCATAAAAGAGGGCCACCACACTGTTATACTAAATAAGACAACACAATGGAGAAACAGGGTGTAACCAAAATAATCTCATACAATGTAAAAGGGATCCTGAATCCAGTTAAAAGATCCAAGATTCTAGGCAAAATGAAAAAAGACGAAGCAGGAATAATATTTTTACAAGAAACCCACCTAACAGACGTGGAGCACACTAAACTCAATAGACAAGGGTTTAAAATGATCTCTTCATCTTCATATAAGTCAGGGAGGAGGAGGGGAGTAGCGACATTGATATCAACCAAAATTACATTTGAAAAAAAATCAGAACACAAAGATAAAGAAGGGAGATACAGTTTGGTAATTGGGCAGCTAGAGGGAGAAGATATCACCCTGCTGAATGTATATGCACCTCCAGGGGCTAACTGGAAATTTTATAAAAATGTATTTGACCTAATGATAACTAAAGCCCAAGGTTTAGTGATATGTGGTGGAGACTTCAATCTAAGGCTGAATCCATACTGGGATGCATCAGGTAATTCTCCACATCAAAATAACACTCAAAGTAGGAAATCTCGGATGCTACTAAAAGAAATGGGAATCTGTGATGTGTGGAGGGAATTCAACCCCAGTGTAAAAGATTATACATTTTACTCAGCGCCACATTCATCTTACTCAAGGATTGACTATTTTTTTATGTTTAATAGAGACATTGGAAGAGTAAAAACATGTAAAATAGGACTGATGGATCTCTCTGACCACAGTCCGATCTACATGGACTTAAGTATCCAAAAATACACAAATAATACATTTTCTTGGAGGTTGAATTCAAATGTCCTGGAAGGACCACTGAAAGATGAATTGGAATCAGATATTCTCAGATATTTGGAAGAAAACGATAATGGAGAAGTATCCCCTTTAATACTGTGGGATGCATGCAAAGCTGTAATAAGGGGAAAGATTATTGCAAAACTGGCAACCCAAAAGAAACTGAGACAAGAAAAACTAATCACATTAGAGTCAGAACTTAAGAACCTAGAAAAAGAACACAAAGGCAACACTCATTCTAATGACTCGCTCAAAATTAAGGAAATTAAAAATCAAATAAATGAGATCTACACAATAGAAATCCAGAAGAAACTTACATTTCTGAAACAAAAATACTATGAAGCAGGCAGCAAATCGGCAAAATTACTAGCCTATAAATTGAGGAAACAACAAACAGAAAGAGCAATCTACAAAATCAGAGACCCAGTATCAAAGGAAATAAAATTCAGAATTCAGGATATTCTTAAAAGCTTCGAGAACTACTATAAGAACATATACTCCCTCAAAAAACATAAAAACACATCCGAAGCATTCCTAAACACATTAAACCTTCCCCAACTTACTGAGTCTCAAAATAAAACACTACTGTCAGAAATACAACCTAAAGAATTGGAAAAAGCAATTATGAAACTTATCCCAGGTGCAGATGGCTACACAGCAGAGTGGTACAAAACCTTTAAACAGCAACTATCTCCTCTCCTCCTGAAAACATTTAACTATGTCCTCCACACAGGGGAAATCCCCCCCTCCTGGAGAGAAGGGGTCATTGCAGTCATACCTAAACCCGAAAAGGATAAACTAGAATGCTCCAACTACAGACCAATCAGTGTATTAAATCAGGACTATAAGCTTTTTACCACTATCCTTGCCAAAAGGTTAGAAAATATACTGACAGACTTAATTCACTTAGACCAAACAGGTTTTATAAGACAAAGACAGACACAAGACAACATTAGACACACTTTACACGTAATTCATCATATAAAAAAATATAACTTAAATGCAGTCATATTGGGATTTGATGCTGAAAAAGCATTCGATTCGGTTGACTGGTCTTTCCTATATAGAATCTTATCCAGTTTCAATTTTCATAACAACTTCATTAGAACTATCCAGGCATATAAAAAACCAACAGCTAAAATAAGGATTAACGGTAATTTATCATCATCTTTTGAGCTGGAAAGAGGATGTCGTCAGGGCTGCCCCTTGTCTCCACTGCTCTTTGCAATCTTCACAGAACCTCTGAGCCAATGGATAAGAAAGAATCAAAAAAATTCAAGGTATTACACTCAGTCAGAAGGAACATAAAATAGCACTCTTTGCTGATGACATTTTAATATACCTGGGGCAGCCGGACACCTCTTTACCAGAACTAATCTCAGTTTTTTCAGACTATGGAGATTTATCGGGGTACAAATTAAACATGCATAAAACCCAAGTTTTAACATTCAACTATGACCCAAATCAGCACTCAATAAGCAAACTCAAAACTAACTGGGAGATGGAATCTATGAAATATCTGGGGGTCAATATCCCGAAACAACTCAACAAAATTATAACACTAAACTATGATCCACTGGTGGCAAAAATAAAATCTGACGTAGCAAGATGGAATATGATACCATTCTTGGGTACTGCACAAAGAATTGAAGCAGTCAAAATGAATATACTTCCACGTCTTCTTTACCTTTTCCAAACAATACCGGTAGAACCTCCCAAATAAACATGGCAGGAGCTGGACAGTAGGATCTCAAGATTCATATGGCAGGGCAAGAGACCTAGAATCAGATATAGAACCCTACAGCTAAACAAAGACAAAGGTGGGCTTGCACTGCCAAATATCAGGGACTATTTTAAAGCCGCACAAATTAAAACTTTAGTAGAGATATGTAACCCAGTCTACACTGCACAATGGAAGGAGATGGAATGCCAAATAACAAGTGACATCCCCCTACAGGCGATAATAGGGAACAATGCCTTACCTAAACGTTTGAATAACACTAACCCGTGGATAGAGACCCCGCTAAAAATTTGGTTTAAGATAGTCAGAGAGAATCAAACTAAAGAGCCCTATCGACTTCTGCAATGGATTGCCTATGATCAAGACTTTACTCCTAATAAAACAGACACTAGATTTAAAAAGTGGAAAGAGAACGGACTGATAAAATATTACGATTTTTTTAAGGGGCAAATTTTAAGAAGTTTTGAAGATTTGAAAAAACAAGGTCTAATAAATCAAGACCTTTACAGGTTCTTTCAGCTTAGACACCACATAAACAATATACTTAAAAAGGAAGATTTGGAAAGGGCCCAGTCAGGTGTTCTGAAGGTCTTCTTAATGGCATATAAAGGGATCCCAGGGATCAGATACATTTCTAAAATATACCAAGGTCTTCAAGACTTGAAAGGAGACAACACATCGTATATAAAAGAGAGATGGGAAAAAGAGGGGAATTTCATTTTACAACTGGAAATATGGGAAAAGCTAAATAAACAGCAATGGAAAACTACCTCATCCCTGCAGTGGAGAGAATTCGGATGGAAAAATTTGGTAAGATTTTTCAGAACACCTGCACAAAACAAATTTACTCATAAGGGGTTGAATTGTTGGCGCTTGTGTAGTGAAGAGACAGCAAATCATTTTCATGTGTTTTGGTCATGCCCAGTTATCCACCAATACTGGACCAATGTACAGACAATATTGGGGAAAATATTCAAAATAACAGTCCCCTTTTCTTTTGTAACTTTGTATTTGGGTTTACTACCGGACTCACTGGAAAGACGAGGAGAAAAATACTTATTCACTGTTTTAATATTGGCAAGTAAAAAAGCCCCAACTAAATAACGGATGTTGAAAGACTGTCCTACACCTGAAGATTGGATTAACGTGATCCAAGACATTTACTCGATGGAAAAGTTGACATTCGCACTGAGACAGGACATGGATGGGTTCTTGAACTTTTGGCAGCCCTGGATCGCATATGTGTCTTCCATTAGATCTATTCTTTGACAAATACCATTTCAATAATGGCTCCGCTCTTTGTTCCAACGCTACTCAGATGCTCTTTTATTTTTAACTATTTATTTTTATTTTTCTGTTTGTTTGTTTGTTTGTTTTTTGCTCTTTTGTTTTGTTTGTTTGTTTTTATTATCTTTAATTTCAGTTTTTCTTTCACTTAAAAAAAAAAAGGGGTGCTGTAATAATTATTCTTCCAATGTTGTCAAATAGCAAAAAATAAGGGAACGTGATGAAAATGTAAACAATGCAATGCTGTAATGACCTGTATACCCTTTACAAAAACTTAAATTTAAAAAAAAAAAAAAAGAAACACACTATGCCGCCAGGGACTCAAATCCTGCAGTGCCAGACGTGTCCCCCTGCTTAAGCCAGTACGTGTCCAGGCCCGTCTGAAGTTTGCAAGAGAGCATTTGGATGATCCAGAAGAGGATTGGGAGAATGTCATATGGTCAGATGAAACCAAGAAAGAACTTTTTGGTAAAAACTCAACTTGTTGTGTTTGGAGGAGAAAGAACACCATACCTACTGTGAAACACGGGGGTGGAAACATCATACTTTGGGGCTGTTTTTCTGCAACGGGACCAGGACGACTGATTCGTGTAAAGGAAAGAATGAATGGGGCCATGTATCGTGAGATTTTGAATGAAAACCTCCTTCCACCAGCAAGGGCATTGAAGATGAAACGTGGCTGGGTCTTTCAGCATGACAATGATCCCAAACACACCGCCCGGGCAACAAAGGAGTGGCTTCGTAAGAAGCATTTCAAGGTCTTGGAGCGGCCTAGCCAGTCTCCAGATCTCAACCCCATAGAAAATCTTTGGAGGGAGTTGAAAGTCTGTGCTGCCCAGCAACAGGCCCAAAACATCACTGCTCTAGAGGAGATCTGCATGGAGGAATGGGCCAAAATACCAGCAACAGTGTGTGAAAACCTTGTGAAAACTTACAGAAAACGTCTGACCTCTGTCATTGCCAACAAAGGGTATATAACAAAGTATTGAGATGAACTTTTGTTATTGGCCAAATACTTATTTTACCGAGGAATTTACCAATTAATTCATTAAAAATCCTTCAATGTGATTTTCTGGATTTTTTTTTTCTTATTTTGTCTCTCATAGTTGAGGTATACCCATGATGAAAATTGGAGACCTCTCTCATCTTTTAAGTGGGAGAACCTGCACAATTGGTGGCTGACTAAATACTTTTTTACCCCACTGTACATTATTCATTCACTCCAGACAGACAATGGTAGTGGAAGCTACTATTGTAGCTGTCCTGGGGCAGGCTGACGGAAACGTGGCTGCCAAACCATGCCAAACGGCCTCTCCGGTCACTACCAAACTTTTATACACACTCAAATCCAGTGTTATGGACAATGGAGGCAAGGCGGGATTTGAACCGCCAACCATCTGGTTATTGGACAACCTGCTCTACCTTCTGAGCCACTGCTGCCCCATTTCTTTCAGTAGTTATTGTGTTTAGAAGGTTTAGGGAAAAATCCAACTTCTGACTTTTGATATGCAATATGTGCATCATCAGAGTATATCAAACCATGGTACCAAGTTTCAAAACAATCGGAACAGAACTTTAGGAGGTAGTAAATATCCCATCTGATGTTCATAGTAAACTTAATAATAAAGGACTTTGCAATATTGTTATGGGCCTCACTGAGCTTGGGCTAGCATGCCCAAACTGCTCCACTGCCAGCCAAAACAAACTTCTAGAAGAAGCTGAAGTGGAATAAAAAGAGAACTCTGTACGCTGGAAATGTGCACCAGAGCAGTGTGAATAGTTCACGTTCAGTAAAATTTGCAGGTGGATTTTTCATGCTGCCACATTGCAGCAGTGTGACAGAAAAAAATATTTTCAAACCACCCAAGCAGATCCTCTTTTAGGCAACTCTACAGGTAGAGCAGCAGACATCTTCTCCTGCCATGTCTGTTATATTGTGCCATGGATCACGTAACTTACATCTGCAGTGAAACGGTGTGGTGTCATTACCAAGTCAGAATGTGGCATGATTTACTTTTACCCTGGGATCAAAATTTAAACTGGCATTATCGTAAACGGTGCAATATGGCACAACCCTACTTCAGATATTAATAAGATTACCAATTTGTGTTTAAAACCAAAATAGTGTCAGTGGTTAATTCTTCATTCTTCTGTAATTTCCCAGTTTGGGATCAATAAAGTACATCTATCTATCTATCTATCTATATTTTTGCTGATCTCCACCATTAAAAGAAAAATTTTGAAACATTTCAAACATGTTTATGCCATTATCAAAAAAGTTTGTGGATGTAACTGGTTTGGTTAGTAGAGCAGTGACCTCAGATGACCTTTATTGTAAATGTTAGTCTTAAAAAAAGCAGAGCCCAAATGGTTTTTTTTGGCACAAACAAGCACAAATGTAGCACTAAATATTTTCACTGTTCTTCAAACTGGACAAAGCAGTGGATGCGGTCCACCTGTTTGACCTTTCATAACTGTTACCTCAAAAACAGAGACAGCACTATCTTTTTCAACAAAAATGTAGCACTAATAAATAACACTTTTTCCTGCTAGTTCAAGAAAGTGGCTGAGCCGACTTCACTCAAATAAGTCAAACACCCAAAGGATTACCTCATGTTCTTTTTTGTGGTGAAACTTCATGGTGCAAGCGGCCGGCACGGTGAAGCCGCAGCCTGGAACCTCACAGTGGAATGCTGATTCACTGCTGTGGGAGTCCAGATGTTTGTGCAGGTCAACAAGGTTCTTACATCTATGATTACAGGTAGAAGCAAACAAATGAGAGTTTAACACCTAATTCCAGTTTTGTATCACTGCAGCCTTACAGGATGTGACAGTACCTGTGTTCACAAAAGTCACAACTGTACGGCCTCTCGTTACTGTGGAGGAACTCGATGTGATTGCGGAGTGAAGAGGGTGAAGGGCAGGTCATGTCACACGACGGGCATTTGTTGTGGCTCACTGTTAAAAAAGACCAAGCAGTGTTTAGTTTAACCTCTTGCACTCTGGTCAATTTCCCTAAAAACGCCAAAAAATAACGTGCCCAAAGTAAATCAAAAGCTGTTCTTCAACCCTTTACAGCATCTTCATGGGGTTGGTCTCATTTAAAAGAAAACACTTTGAATTTTTTGACAAAACAGTCATAATCTCTCTAAGTACTCCTGCCACTGAGTAACAGTCATCTAAACATAATGAACTTGAAGAAAATAAAGTTCGCCTGGGTGTTTTTTTTGATACAAATGCTTGCAAATAACACACAGCTTCAGATACTGGCTGGAAAATGCAACCGAAATGTAGAACCAAGTGTAATCCAGCTGAGGTCAAAATTTTGTAACAATACCACAAAAAATGAATATATTACACAGCTTTCTTCACAGGTTGTTCCCAGGCGTTTTTGAAGAATGATTCAATATAGAAGCTTGATCTTGGGCTCTAATGAAAGGTGAAGGGCTGTGTGTGTGTGTGTGGGCGGGGGGGGGTTGTTTATTCATTCATGAATGAATGAATGAACAAACAAGCCCCCACACACAAAGAAGCATGCCACGTAAAAAATGTGTGGCTTTTTTTTTACAAGAAAAAATAACCTACAGTGCACTAAAAATTATAGTAAATTATTTGTAATGTATAAGATAACAACTCCCACCCCCACCCCCCACCCCCCCGCTACAGAGGACGGACATCGCCCATCGCTACATGACGGAAAGCAGTGACGGTGTGCCGCGGGCTACTACGCACAGTTGGACTAAAATATCTGCAATATATCTGCAATCCGCTACAGAAGAGTAGCAGGATGGGGGGGGGGGGGGCGCGTTCACAACATGACGGGGGGGGCGTTTGCAACATGACGGACCCGGACAAGAGCAATCCGGGTCCGTCATGTTGCGATAACGCACAGTTGTAATTTACCGATCGGTCAAAGGTCATTTGGATTACAATTTTCAGGGATAAAGAATAATTTAGCTTATAACACTTACCTGTCCACAACAGCAAAGTCGCTGGCAAACTTCTCTTCCTCATTGTCAGACGAACATGACGCTGGTCCGCTTGTTACGGACTCGTGGTTCTGGTTACGCGACCCGGTCAAACCATAATTCCATTATTGCGGTTTTGCGCTTCCATGATTGCGGTTTTGGCAAACGATTTTTCAAAACAAATAAGAACAGTAGTAAGAAAAAAAGACTGGCGAACGCCTGTGTGTCACCCAGCCTTACACAAAACAGATTTCGAACTTCTGTGCTTCAATTGGCTGGGTGTATTCGCAGCCGTTGGTAGGCGGGTCCTTCTTGCTAGGTTTTCAGTCATTGGTTCTTCAAGGTTTCAGAAACCCAATTCAAGGCTCTTATTAGTCGAATGAGAGGTCAATCACATCTAAACCAATCAAAGCACTTCTTTGGCTTTCTGTTCATGGCTGTGTCTGTAATGGAAGAACGGAAATGCAGCTTCTTTTTTTTTCAGTGTGCTCTAGGATGCAGCGCCCTCGTGCGCTCTAGGACACAGAGACGTGTCCGCCCGCGGTACACCGGAGTGCAAGATGTTAAATCATCTACGGTATATCATCAGTCAACATTCATGTAGAGCTCTTTCTCAAAGGCATTCCTTCACTCACTTTCCAGCCAAAAACAGAAATTATAAAGATTAATTTTCACTTCCTTCCCGTCTTCATTAAGCCAACAACTTCTTGCAAAATATCCACCCATACACATTTTAAATCTCTTGCATAAGTGTCTGGTATAGAAACAATGAGACTGCAAAGTGAGTTGCCCACAAAAAGCAATCTTCCTCTTCTTTCAGCTGCTCCCTTTAGGGGTCTCCACAGACGATCATCTGCCTCCATCTCATCCTATCCCTTCATCTCCCTCTGGAACACCAACCCTCTCCATGTCCTCCTTCACTACATCCATGAATCTTCTCAGTGGTCTTCCTCTTTTCCTCCTGTCTGGCAGTTCCATCTTCAACATCCTTTGTCCTATATCGCCACTATCCCTCCTCTGCACACGTCCAAACCATCTCAGCCTCGACTCTTACTTTGTCTCCAAACCACTCAGCCTGAGCTGTCCCTCCTCTGATACACTCATTTCTAATTCTGTCCCTCTTACTCCAAAGAGAATCTTTGCAACTTCAACTCTGCCTCGTGTTTTTTTGTCAGCACCACCATCTCCAAACCATACATCATAGCAGGTCTCACTATAGTCTTGTAAATCTTCCCCTTCACTCTAGCTGCTACACTTCTGTCATAAACCACACTTTGACACTGACATTCGTCTCCACCCACTCCACCCTGCCTGCACTCCCTTCTTCATCTCTCGTGCATTTTCCATTGCTTTGGATGGTTGACCCCAGGTATTTAAACTCATCTACCTTCATGACCTCTACTCCTTCCATCTTCAACGTTACACCTGCCTCCTTCTCATTCACACTCATGTATTCTGTCTTGTTTCTACTGGCTTCCATTCCTCTTCACTCCAGAGCATACCTCCACCTCTCCAGGTTCTCTTCCATTTCCTTCCTACTCTCACTGCAGATAACAATGTCATCAGTGAACATAACAGTCCACGGAGACTCCTGCCTAACCTTGTCCATCACCATAGCAAACAAGGAGGACCTCAGAGCCAATCCCAGATAATCCCACCCCTGCTACAGCACACCTCAATAACATCTGGGTGTCTTCATGCATGTCCTGCACCACCCTCACATACTTCTCTGCCACTCCTGCCTTTCTCACACAGTACTACACCTCCTCTCTTGGCACCCCATCATGTTTTCTCTAGATCCACAAAACCACAGTACACAACTCCTTCTGCCCTTCTCTATACTTCTCCATCAATAAAGTTAAAGGAAACATTGCATCTGTAGTACCCATGCACTTTACAATTACTGCCAATGTATTAAAACTGCCATTTTTGCAAGCAAGTATGGAGACAGATTTAAAAAGCTCTGACACATAACTGTATTGACAGCAACGATTATTCACAAATAGCCCATTTGTCACTCTCCAGGTAAAAAAATAAATAAATGATGTTATAGCTTAGGCTGGTTAGATTTGCATTACAGAAGAAAATACACATTAAAAAGTCCTAAACCCACAATTTGAGGTTCAATGGGTTGTCTTATTTTTTTTTTTCATTTCTTTTCACATTTTCTTGACTTACTGGATATGGGAAGTCAACAACAAAAAAAGCTTTTGACAAGTGAAAATGGTTATATTTCCTCTCTGACTGCAGGCTTTAAAAAATGCTGGTTTGTTCAATTTTTAATTCAAATGTAGCCGCAAGTGGCAGTTATCAGGTGTGCCATGCACACGACAATGTTTTTACCACAAACTGTGGAAGTTCGTCTACAGTTGAGCTGTCGGTACATATGACGCCGGGTATTTGGAGGTGTGAAGGTGTAGAGATTTGAAACCAGGCTCCTGAGTGGAGAGGTTTTCTCAGCACTATTTATTCACGTCCGTGTGTTAAAATAGATTTCCGTCAATTCACACACCAAGGAGCATTTATTTCTCACAGAGAAATACAAACTCTGTGATTAAACTTTAACTTGATGTGTTTATAGTTAGGATAAGACTAAAAAGGCTCCTAATGGTATCTGTAAAACTCTTTCTACACAATAGATGAAGCCTTATAGAGAAAAATCATCAAAATTATAACCAAGGAGCCCTACCTTTGCTCAAGGGTTAAAAAAATCAGTGGAGCAGCCGATGTTTAAATCCAGTTCTGCACCATAGCACAAATGATGTAATTTCTGCTGCTGCTGACATCACATCATTTCACTTTTTTCTTACTTGTATTGCTTTTCTAAAAGTTATGACTGAAGACTCCTTATCAAATATTCAAACCAGCTGTCAGTAAGTCAGATATTTTTATTGCCTGCAATTATTCAGGTTATTATTTATTTAGCTTTTTTTATGACTCCCTCAATCTTTCATCTTAAAAAACGAACATAAATATTTCTTGCAGATGGAATCTGGTTTTTATAGTTATAATCCAAAGTCCCGAGAAAAACTTCTTTCCAGAATGGACAAAATAGAAGCTGTATGCTATAAACAAATCAAACAAGAACGTTTTAAATAGCTCAACACAACTAATATTACAAATGGTTTCTCCAAGTTCAACACAAAATTCCACGTTTAATGACTACTGCAGTTTCAAAATTATTCAACCCCTTGATGATAAGCCTCTTTAGTACTTAGTAACACACCCTTTTACTGTTATGACCTGCTGCAAACATGCTGCATAGCCAGACACCAGCTTCTGGCGGCGTTCCTGAGGAATCTTAGCCCATTCCTCATGGGCAAAGACCTCCAGTTCACTAATATTCTTGGGTTTGTGGGCTGCAGCCGCCTTTTTCAAATCCCACCAGAGATTTTCAATGGACTTCAAGTCAGGAGACTGAGATGGTCACTCTAGTATCTTCCAGGACTTTTTCTGAAACCAAATCTTGGTAGACTTTGAGGTATGCTTGGGATCATTGTCCTGTTGGAAGGTCCAGTGATGCCCAAGCTTCAGCTTCCTCACAGACAGCATGACATTTTCTCCCAGGATTACCTGATACTTGATTGAATCCATCTTACCCTCCACATGCTGCAGGTTTCCAGTGCCAGAGGAAGTGAAGCAGCCCCAGAGCATCACTGTGCCACCACCATGCTTCATTGTTTACAATTTGCCAATAAACCTAAAATACAGTGGAGGGTGAATGATTTTGACTGCAACTATATTTCATAAAGATCATTTTTTTGGCACACACTATGAAGAAAATTACATGACATTTGGTGTGCCTTGAAAGAATGCAGTTGTGACTGTGAGGCAGTGATGTGCTGTAAGGGGAGGCAGGTGAGCTTCACCTGTCATCATGAAAAATAAAAAAGAAATAATTATAAATCAGTTGCTTGTATCCACAAGCGTTCTTCGTAGGATTGCTGGACTCACCCTTAGAGATAGGGTGAGGAGCTCAGTCATCCGAGAGACGCTCAGAGTAGAACCGCTGCTCCTCCACATTGAAAGGAGCGAGTTGAGGTGGTATGGGCATCTGATCAGGATGCCTCCTGGATGCCTCCCACTTGAAGTGTTTCAGGCATGTCCCACTGGGAGGAGACCCCGGGGTAGACCCAGGACTCGCTGGAGAGACTACGTCTCCCAGCTGGTCTGGGAATGCCTTGGTATCCTCTCTGAAGAGCTGGAGCAGGTGACTGGGGAGAGGGAAGTCTGGGCTTCTCTGCTTGAACTGCTGCCTCTGCGACCCGGATCTCCGGAAAAGCAGTAGAAGATGGATAGATGGATAATTATAAATCAGTATTATTATTTTCCACTGCTCTGTCTTGCAGTTGTAACAGTAATTTATGAATGACTCTAATGACTTCAATAATATTATATTTATAAAAGGTGAACTTGAATATTTCCTGATCAAATTCAAGGAAGAGAGGCGAGGTGAAGCAGCGACATATGGAGCCTCAAATGGATTGCAGTCCTTCACAAACTGGACTGACCTTGTCCAATACGCATGCTCCCATTGCCATCTCTCTGTATGTTACCAGTGTAATGTTTGTAGGCACGTTTATTGTGTGTCCTCACTTTCCATAGTCTAGATGATGTACTTCAAAATGTTTAGAACATATTTAGTCTTCCTAATCTGACATACAATGGATATAAAAAGTCTACACACCCCTGTTCAAATGCCAGGTTTTTGTGACGTAAAAAATGAGACCAAGATAAATCATTTCAAAACTTTTTCCACCATTAATGTGACCTATAACCTGTACAACCCAATTGAAAAACAAACTGAAAACTTTTAAGAGGAAAAACAAAAAATAAAAACAAACTTACAATAACTGGTTTGCAGAAATATGGACACCCTTAAACTAATACTTTGTTGCAGCACTTTTGGCTTTTATTACAGCACTCAGTCTTTTTGGGTAGGAGTCTATCAGCTTGGCACATCTTGATGTGGGAATATTTGCACACTCTTCTTTGCAAAAATGCTCCAAACCTGTCAGATTGTGAGGGCATCTCCTGTGCACGGCCCTCTTCAGATCACCCCACAGATGTTCCATCGGATTCAGGTCTGGACTCTAGCCGGACCATTCAAAAACCTTAATCTTCTTCTGGTGAAGCTATTCTTTTGTTGATTTGGATGTGTGCTTTGGGTCATTGTCGTGCTGAAAGATGAAGTTCCTCTTCATCTTCAGCTTTCTAGCAGAAGCCTGAAGGTTTTGTGCCACCACTGACTGGTATTTGGAACTCTTCATAATTCCCTCCACCTTGAATAAGACCCCAGTTCCAGCTGAAGAAAAACAGCCCCAAGGTATGATGGTGCCACCACCATGCTTCACTGTAGGTATGGTGTTCTTTTGGTGATGAGCAGTGTTGTGTTTGTGCCAAATATACCTTTTGGAATTATAGCCAGAAAGTTCAACCTTGGTTTCATCGGCCCTTAACACATTTCCCCACATGCGTTTGGGAGATTTCAAATGTGTTTTTGCAAAATATAGCCAGGCTTGGACGTTTTTCTTCGTGAGATAAGGCTTCCGTCTTACCACCCTAAACAGGAGGTTGTTGTCACATGTACTGATCAGCCAGTACTTGCCAAAAATTCCTGCAGCTCCTTTAATGTTGCTGTCGGCCTCTTGGCAGCCTCTCTGACCAGTTTTCTTCTCGTCTTTTCATCAATTTTGGAGGGACGTCCAGTTCTTGGTAATGTCACTGTTGTGCCATATTTTCTCCACTTGATGATGACTGTCTTTACTGTATTCCATGGTAGATTTAATGCCTTGGAAATTCTTTTATACCCTTCTCCTGACTGATACCTTTGAACAATCAGATCCCTCTGATGCTTTGGAAGCTCTCTGCGGACCATGGCTTGTGCTGTAAGATGTGACTACAAAAATGTCAGGAAAAGCCTACTAGAACAGCTGATCTTTATTTGGGGTTAATCAGAGGTGCTTTAAATGGTGGCAGGTGTGTGCTGACTCCCATTTAACATGAGTTTGAATGTGAATGGTTAATTCTGAACACAGCCACATCCCCAGTTATAACAGAATGTGCATTAAGGCTGTGAATCTTTTTGTCACTAGTAATGTTAAAACCGAGGCCTTACAAAACAATGAGCAACTTTGAGACAATAACTTCATGAGCGACACAGAGTTATGAAAAATTTAATAAAGAATCAGAATTGCATCTGAGTGAAAAACCTGAAAAAAAATCTCAATACTTTTTTTTTGGAGCATGGGGCCATCCCAGGTCTATTCAAAACTAGACGGCAGGAACAAACAATTCAAAGCAAACAAAAAACAAACTAATTCCATCTCAAACTTCCCGCGAGCCCTGAAGTCACGTGATGTCACCGACATAACGAGGCCTCACTTGCTACGGTCATGTGACTGTAGGCGTGCTGAAACGGCGCTAGATGCACTGCTCTAGACACTTCCGCTTTATATTGCTCAAATCAGTATCGAGTGGGCGGTGTCAAGCGTAATATCATTAGAAGTCATACAATTCGATTCAATTCCCATTTTTGGGATCATGATTTGACTCACAATCAATTTTAGATTCCAAACATTTTTTGATTCACATTTGGCTCTCACTTCAGTAAAAGCAGAGTACAGTGTGTTGATGTTTTGAGGGGTTATATTTTAAAAAAAATTACCCAAACTGATTTGCAATAATCCGTAGAGCATCCGCCCCACACCCTGGAGGCCTGGATTCAAATCCTGGCCTGGTCATGCCGAAGACCATATAAAAGCGGAACTTTCTGCCATCCAGCTTGGTGCTCAGCTTCTTCTTCTTCGTCGATCACTAGATGGTCACACCAGCTGCCCTGACGAATGCCGCCGTCCTGCGGAGGTCCCCGTGCAGCTTTTGGTTCAGCGATGTGGGGTCAGGCCACGTAGCTCGTCTGAGTGCAGCATGGTCTGGGCAGTCTTGGAGGAGGTGTTCACTGGTCATTGGGCAGTACCACATGGGCATCTGTCCGATTGTCCAACTTTAAGTTTCTGGTGCATGTGAGCATGCATTCTGTTATGTCCAGTTCGCAGTCTGAACAGAACAACTTGGTCAGCCCTGCTCAGACTGTAGTAGTTGTCATCCTTGCAGAAGTTTGGGTGTTGCTGCTGCCACTTCTTGTGAGACAGGGCCTTAATAATGGTTTTCTCCTCACTGTAAGAGACCTGCCTGTCTTCCTGGTCTTGCTGCCCACCCTCCTTAGCAAGTCTGTCAGCTGTCTCATTTCCGTAGACTCCACAGTGGGCAGGAATCCACTGGAGTGATACGTTTGCCTGTGTTGCTAGTTGAGACAGAGTGAGGGCGAGTTCATTCAGTTCTTTGCGTCAGGGGTCCTGAAGTGCATCCAAGACAGAGAGGGCATCAGTGAAGATGACGACCCGCTTGTGTGCCTTGTCTTGATGTTCCCTGACGTGGGCCGCTGCTGTTCTCAGGGCCTCTGCCTCAGCCGTGAAATTGGTAGAGTACTTTCCAGTCGCAATGGGAATGTGGGCCTCCTCGTCAGCGTACCTGATGTACACGCCGCCTCCTCCATTCCTGGTTGCTTCCATGGCAGAGCCGTCTGTGTAGACGTGAGTCCACTGCTCTTTAGGCTAGGCAGACCGAATGAACTCCAGGGCCAGCGACTTCCTCTTTTGGTCTGACTGTGTTCCTTTCTTCCCAATGCCCAATATGTCTGTGCGTATGGCTGGGAAGTTCTGTTGGTTCCAGGAGGGAAAAGATGCTATGGGTGGTATTGGTGTGGGTATGTGGTCCATCAGTTCTGGGTCTCTCCTTTCAAGTGTCCTGCTCTAGTGGATGAAGCTTGATCTCTTAAGTCTCCCTTTTGTTGGCTTGCTCAGTCTGTCCTTCATGGGATGGTTTTCCAGTCTTTTGAATTTGGCGGCCTGGGTCAGTACCTTGACGTTTCTTCTGTCTTCCAGTGGCGCAAGGCCTGTTGTTGTCTCCAGCGCTTTGATAGGGGTACTGCGCATGGCTCCTGTCATCATTCGCATGGTTTGGTTTCATTAAAAATAAGTGTTGTCTTACATGTCCTGCACCACCCTCACATACTTCTCTTCCACTCCTAACTTCTTCATACAATATCACAGTTCATCCCTTGGCACCCTATCATATGTTTTCTCTAGATACACAAAGACACAGTGTGACTCCTTCTGAACTTCTCTGTACTTCTCCATCAGCAATCTTAAAGCAAACATAAGATAAGTTAAGATAAGCCTTTATTAGTCCCACAATGGGGAAAGAATTTCCCCACTGTGGGACTAAGAAACATTGCATCTGATCTGATCAGCTTTCATGCCTCTGCAGTAGGGCGGGCCGATACACCATATATACTTGATGTATCGGTACATTTGTCCATGCGTGATACATAAAATGCCTATATTGCACCTATCGGATATAATTTGTCATATTAATAGAACCTGACAATGCGATTCGGCTTACTTCTCTCTGTTGCTGCGGTTCCTGCGGCAGCTCTATCCCCCAGCCATTCCAGCCAGAAAAAAAGCTCAGGGCGCATTTTAAACTGCAACTCAGGGAATGTCTTTCTTCCGAAAATTACTTTGCACATTCACACAAGTTTTTTAATGTTGGAAGTGCTTTATGGAAATGACTTTTATAAGCTTACTGTATATGACAACGATAAACACAATGAGCAATTGTCTGTATATTCTGTTATCACAATGCTGCAGGAGCTGTAAAAATGGGAATTACATACCCCAATCTGGCACCACCATTTGGCTGGGAAATTTTAGCCATGGTCGGCTATTTAGCCGAAACCGGAAGTTGCGCCCATAATTGATTCTACAGCAGCGCCTTCAGGAATAAGGTGGACAGTATGACAACAATACTCCGATTTTGAACACCCAGGATTAAAGGGGTCATTGACTGAAAAATTGTGTGTTTGTAGATTTTCACGGTCTAAAATGAGTCTACTGGTGCTCGGCAAGAATGGAATGGAGGAGGGAAATTTGTGGCGGTGCCTTGCATGGCAGTGACTGCTCTGATTCTAGATGTGATTAACATTGTAGATTGGAGAAATGTCATTTCGTTCTACTGTACATAATTGGCTGTATGGATTGAATGACAATAAAGTTGGCTTTACCTTTTACTTTTACCTTTAAAATACTGTTAAATGAAAAAAGAAGGCTTAGCTCAGTAACTGCTTTTTTATTTCTTGAAAAGAAGAAGAAGAAGAAGCCATCTCTGTTGTCATTCATGTATGGTAGAACAAAATTACGTTTCTCCTATCTACAATGTTAATCACATGTAGAATCAGAGGGGTTGCTGCCATGGAAGGCGCCACCACAAACTTCTCCTTCCCCCCATTCTATTACACTGAGCACCAAGCTAGAAGGCGGGAAGTACCATTTTTATATGGTCTTTGGTATGATCCAGCCGGAATTTGAACCCACGACCTCCCGATTGTGGGGCAGATGCTCTATCAACTAGGCCACCACTCCAGTTGAAACTTGTGAGTTTCAAAAATGGAACTGTACAGTGAAATAAATTTTGAAAATTTTCCTTTTCAGCATATCACAACTCCTGACTGCTTTTACACAGTGGAGGTTTGGTCACCCTCCAGCATTCTAGAAATATAGGCTATTCATTTAAAAACAAAAGTAAATTCTATCACAAATGCTTTGAACAGTAGTGCTGCCTGACTGTATGCAGTGTACAGTAACCTATACAGTAACTTAATGCAATGAACAAATTCAATAAGAACTGAATGCAACTGATGTATAAGAGAAGTAGCATTAATTTTAAACCGGTAAAAATATAAACTTAAGTATCTAAATTCTTCAGAATTAGAAAACAAATTAAAGTTATAAAACAAAATAAAGTGCTGTTACAAGTTTACATGATTTCTTTTTGCCCGTGTAGAATTTGCTGGGAGTTTGTTAAAGTGCTGCAGTGTGGTTGTTCAGCAGGAGGACTTAGAACTTTTTCCACTTCTTTCAACTCTGGCTGATGATCTGGTCATGGTGCTTTGCCTGGTGAAGCTTCTCCAGGAAAAGGTAAAGTAAATGCAGTAATTTAAAACCAAAATAAACTTCCATCCAGTGTTAATTTTGTCAACTAAAAATGCATCTATTTTTTCATCCATTAAAGCTAGAAATTAAACTAAAATGACCATTTATGCATTTTACTTCCATCCATCAATCTTCTACCGCTTTTCCGGAGGTCCAGGTCGCGGAGGCAGCAGTTCAAGCAGAGAAGCCCAGACTTCCTTCTCCCCAGCCACCTGCTCCAGCTCTTCAGAGAGGATACCAAGGCGTTCCCAGACCAGCTGGGAGACATAAGGCCCTTTTCCACTAGCCTCACTTAGCCCTACACCGCACCACTCAGCCCGCTTTAGGCGCTTTTCCACTAGCCCCAGCACCGGTTAGCAGGTACCTTTTTCGTACCTGATCCAGGGCAGGGTCTAACCGGGCTGAGTAGGGCTGAGTAGGGCTGTGATATGACTTTAAGAGACTGGTCGCCGCTGATTGGTCAGGTCGTAACGTCATGAAAGCGACATTTTCTGCTGAATTTACTCCACGACCGCCATTTGTAATTGTTCAGCCAGTGAACACAGTGTGCCCCTTTAATACGGTATATTATATTAATATACTGTATAATATACTTATATAATAATATACTCCTAATATTATATATTAGGAGGTGCGCAATTTTCTTTCTATATTAGGCAACGATCGCATCCAGCGCGAGTTGGACGGATCTACTTGAAATGCAGGTGTCCGAGCAGATGGCTTCCCAAGGGCACATCCGTACTGCCAAACAGTGTCGGGAGAAGCTGAAAAAGCTGAAAAGCGATTACCGAGCAGTGAAGGACCACATTGCTCGAAGTTCAGCGGATCGGAAGGAGTGGAAGTGGTTCGCTGAGAGACATTGGGCTCGACACGTCACTGTCACTGTCACGGTCACAGTCACGGCCTTGGAAACCGTGGATGGTGAGTGTTGTTTTGAAATTGCGCATCTTTTCGCCACTTGATCCTTTCTGTGCCAAGCTCACTGTTTTTAAGAAATAGGAAGGTTGTTAGATTGTGGGTAATGGTTGTTTCTGAGGCTTTCCTATTGCTTTGCAGCCAACTGCAGATTCACGCTTGCTTTGTGTTAAGTATTAGCGCGAACAAAACGCTGAATTACGCTCATTGTATTCCGGTTAAAAACTTGAGAGTGTTGTGTACATGTTGCACTTTGGTGTTAAGTTTTAAATTGCGTGCATTTTCTTTCTAGAATCGCATTTCATATCACAGGGGTCCACCTCAGCGGACATGATGGACACAGCGGACTCTCCTGGCGCTGCGTCTGCGTGTGCGTCTGGCTGAGTGCCAGCTGAACGACTCCCATGTCAGCCACATCACCAGCTCCATCTGGATCACGTTCAAGTGTCGGTAAGGCACAATAACCACGATTTTTTTTTTGGGTTGAAACAGGTCTAGCAGCGGAAATCAGGGTCAAAAATCCATCCATCCATCCATCCATCTTCTACCGCTTAATCCTTTACAGGTCGCGGGGGGGCTGGAGCCTAACAAGTTATGTACCAAATTGATTAATGCAATTTCCTGTAGCTGCATATTAATTAATTGAAAATGTCTTTTTAAATGTGCAAAAAGGTTATTCTTTGGTCTTCACTTATCGGTGTTCCACAACCATTTTTAGGTGTGGTGATTGAAGTGCTGTAATTCCTGTTTTATGAAAACAACTAAAGCTGATGAACTGCCGTTGAAATCAACATGCTTCATTGAAATGCTTCGCGTCAGCTGACTGTATTAACCCATTCAGATTTCTGCGGCCACACTACAAGCAACTAGTTTAAACATTACCCATCCATCCATCCATATTCTTAATCTTAATCCTTTTGAGATTTGCAGGGGGGCTGCAGCCGAAGACAGCACCCTGCGTGTTGCAAAATCTGCTCTACTGAGAGGCAGCAACATGACAGTTCAGCTTATATACAGCAATGAAGCATAATATAATAGTGACATTACACCACAGACTTTCACCTGTGTAATTCCATAATATATGTAGTGATCCAGCTTTAACGACCATGCCTTTCTGTCTTTCTATCTAGGCAAGACGAAAACAGACAACTCCCATCGCTGACCTTACATTAGCGATGGTCAACATGCATGACGAAGAGATGCGGCTCTTGTAACGGCAACATGACCAGCGGCAAGAATCAGGAGTACATGCAGCATTTGCGACAGGTGGCCGCAGATGTGCGGGCAGATGCGCGTGAAGCCCTGGAGCAGGACGCTGCGTTACGAAGGGAAGAGCTCGCAGAGATGTCATCGCCCAGTCTGTTTTTTTGTTTGTAAATTTTGCTTCTGGAATAAAATTGTATTGTTTGCATCAAAAGTCTGGTTTATCTGTTATGACACCGTATGACAAAAGCCAATAATTACATACACATTCCATTCTCTGTTCACTCCACATAAGATAAGATAAGCCTTTATTAGTCCCACAACGGGGAAATTCCAGGATTGCAACAGCACAGGGATAGCAACACTCAGAGCAACAATCAGAAGGCAAAAAAAAAAAAAAAAAGCAAGCAAGCAAGAGCAGCTAATATACATATGTACATATTACTATAAATATATATATATATATACTGTATATATATACACACACAGACACACAGTGTAGAGCATTGTAGCTGAATGGGATAAATATATGAGTATATAAACACACAGTACGGAGCATTGCAGCTAGATGGAATAAATATGTAAATATATAAACACAGTGCGGAGCAATGTAGCTAGATGGAATAATATGTAGATATATAAACACACAGTACGGAGCATTGCAGCTAGGTGGAAAAATATGTAAATATATAAACACACAGTGCGGAGCATTGTAGCTAGATGGAATGAATATATAGATATATAAATATAAACATAAACATAAACACACCCAGTGCGGAGCATTGTAGCTAGATGGAATAAATATGTAAATGTATAAACACACACAGTGCAGAGCATTGTTGCTATATGGGATGAAACAGCACAACCGTCTACTTAGTTATCCTACATGGTATGATTATGTGCCCATACATATTCTCACCCTCCGTAGCTACCGGTATTTTCCTAGTTGTATGCCGGAGGGGACCATTATGTAAGTCTATTGCATCTTTTGCATTCAAAAAAACTATTAGTTTGTTACGTCTTTTTGCTATCTCTGCGAGCAGCCCTGCTTAGGTTGTACAGTCTGACAGCCGTTGGTAGGAAGGACCTGCGAAACCTCTCGGTTGTGCACCTGGGATGATGTAGTCTGCTGCTAAATGAGCTCCTCAGTGCATTCAGTATGTCCTGCATAGGGTGGAACTCGGACTCCAGCAGAGATGACAATTTAGCCACCGTCCTTCTCTCTCCTATCTCCTCCACCAGATCAAGGTGCTGCCCCAGGACGGAGCTAGCTTTCTTGATCAGTTTGTTCAGTCTCTTCCTATCGGCTGCAGTAATGCCACTGCCCCAGCAGACCACTCCAAAAGTGATGGCTGATGCCACCACCGTGTCATAGAATGTCTTCAGCAGCGCCCCTTGTACACCAAAAGACCTGAGTCTCCTCAGTAGGAACAGCCTGCGCTGTCCCTTCTTGTAGAGTGCATCAGTATTGTGTGACCAGTCTAGTTTATTGTTCAGATGAACACCCAGGTACTTGTAGGATGTCACCATCTCAATGTCTGTTTCCTGCATATTTACTGGTGCTGTGAGGGGTTGTCCTTGCCTGCGGCAGTCCACCACCAGCTCCTTAGTTTTCCTCGCGCTGATCTGGAGGCAGTTCCGATGGCACCAGTCCACGAAGTCCTGGATAAGCCCTCTGTACTCAGCTTCATCTCCATTGGAGATGAGGCCAACGATCGCAGAGTCATCAGAGAACTTCTGTAGATGGCAGTGTGTTGTGTTGTGTGAGAAGTCCGCAGTATAAAGAGTGAACAGGAAGGGAGCCAACACCGTTCCCTGGGGGGCCCCCGTGCTACTGATGATCGTGTCGGACACACAGTCCCGGGTTCTCACAAACTGAGGCCGGTTTGTGAGGTAGTCCAGGATCCATGATGACAGGTGCTGGTCCACCCCTGCGCGCAGCAGCTTGTCCTTCAGGATCATCGGTTGGATGGTGTTGAAAGCACTGGAGAAGTCAAAGAACATGATCCTCACCACATTCCCGGGCTTCTCCAGGTGGGACAGAGAACGGTGAAGGAGGAAGATCACCGCATCCTCCACCCCAATGCCATGCTGGTAGGCGAACTGGAGTGGATCCATCGCTGGTTCCACCAGGGGGCGGAGGTGAGCAAGGAGCAGTCTCTCCAGGGTCTTCATCAAGTGGGACGTCAAGGCCACCGGTCTGTAGCTGTTCAGGTCTTTGGGGTGGGAAGTTTTTGGTACAGGTACCACACAAGATGTTTTCCACAGCTGTGGTACCCTCCCCAGCTTCAGGCTCAGGTTGAAGATGTACGTCACAATCCCACACAGCTGGTCTGCACAGGACTTGAGGAGCTTTGCGGTGATGCCGTCCGGTCCCGATGCCTTCCTCGCCTTGATCTTCCTCAGCTCTGTCCTCACCTGGGTCCTGGTCAGGGTAAGGATGGGGGGCTGTGTGTTGGGAGTGGGGGGTGTTGGTGGAGTGGGGAGTGGGCAGCAGGACTTGATGTCTTTACAGGCAGCAGTGGTTGTTGTGCAGTCAGGGGGGAGGGCAGTTGGTCAAACCTATTGAAAAACAAATTCAGATTGTTCGCCCACTCCCTGCCCCCCGTGGCCTGGGAGGAGGTATTCTGGAGCCCAGAGATGGTTTTGAGGTTTCTCCAGACCCCGCTGATGTCGCTCTGTTGCAGCTTGTCCTCCATCTTCCTCCTGAAGCTGTCCTTGCCTTCTCTGATCTTTCTCTTCAGCTCCCTCTGTACGGACTTCAGCATCTCCCTGTTCCCCGACCTGAAGATCTTCTTCTTCTCTCTCAGAAGTGTTTTAATCTCAGGGTTGATCCAGGGTTTGTTGTTTGAGCAACACCGTATGGTCTTGGTGGGAACGGATTTGTCCGCACAGAAGCTGAGGTAGCCCATGAAGGTGTGAATGAGGCCATCGATGTCCTCACCATGTGGATCGCAGAGCTGCTTCCAGGCGATGGCTTCAAAACAGCCCTTTAGAGTGTCCATTGCCTCCTCAGACCATAACATCACTGTGCGCATGGCCGGGGGTTCTCTGTGCACTAGGGGTTTGTACACCGGCCGGAGATGAACCAAGTTATGATCCGATCTCCCGAGTTGGGGGAGTTGTGATGAGGTGTACGCCTCCTTAGTGTTTGCGTAGAATAAGTCCAGTGTTTTATTGTCTCTAGTGTGGCATGTGACATACTGGGTAAACGTGGGTAGAATGGGAGACAGTGAAACATGGTTGAAATCGCCTGAGATGAGGAGAAGAGCATCTGGGTGTTCTGTCTGAAGCCTGCTGGTTACTGAATGGATGACGTCACGCGCTGTCCCAGCGTTCGCCGTCGGATTTGCATAAACAACAATGCAGATCACGTGTGAGTATTCTCTTGGGAGATATGTAGGCCGCATGCTAACAGCTAGCAACTCAATGTCTTTGCTGCAGTGACGTTGTTTAACAGTGATATGTCCCGGTCTGCACCAGTTGTTGTTAACATACATTATCACTCCACCGCCCCTTGCTTTGCCACTGTCTGGTGTTTGGTCTGCCCTTATCATGTGGAAACCCTCCAGCTCAATGTTAGCATCTGCTGCTAGTTCAGTTAGCCACGTCTCAGTAAACAAAAGGAGAGAGCACTCCCGGTATGTGCTATCGTAACGGCAGATAGCCGCTAGCTCATCTACCTTTCCCAGTATAGAGCGTACATTCCCCATAATAACGGATGGGAAGGTGGGTCTGTACCTTATACTCCTTGTCCGCCGTCTAACACCAGCCCGACAACCACGTCGTTTTCGCCTTATTTCTCTCGGTACGTCGAGTTTTTTCGTCAGCACTGAGTGGCAATTAAGTCCAAGCAGCTGTTCCCTGCTGTACCGTCTCCTGCTGTAAACAGTGGCTCCGTCCGCCGGCTCGGGAGGCATTTTGGGGCGATCTGTGTGTCCGTGATGTATAAAGTGTGTAAAGAAAGAAAGAAAAAAACTCAGAATTGAGCCGCTGTTGCAAAAGGCAGCCGACTCGTGTGGCGCCGGAAGTTTTTTTTTTTTTTTGCAACATAACAACATGCTGCTGTTCATCAGGTCAGGTGTATAGCCTTCTAATGGTAATTTAATTTTTAACAACACAACGAAACGTAATGTCTTGGTAGTTTTTTTTTTTTATTTTAAACAAATTTGCAATGCTGAATCCATTTCTCTTGAACGGGTACATTTTTTAGGTTATAAGCAGTTGTACAGGTGTGCTTGAACTTGTAGACACTGATAAAGGTAAGTACGTGTAAGGTGAATGTTGCATCACCAGTCAAAATTTAATAAATTAAGAAGGAATCTAGCAAAAATTTGGCACTAATAACAGTAGACAAATCGGACAAGGATACACAACTGTGTTTTTGTTGCACACAACTGTTGTCACCAACAAGTGCAAAATTTATATTCCCTTTTCCCAAAAATTAAAAATCAATTTGTAAGTAAAAGTGGGAGACCTTTACATGGGAAAATATGACATGTATCAGCACATGATTTATAGTTCAATTTGCATTTTCACCTAAGCAAAAGTGGCTTGTCGAGCTGGATTTTTGTGAAGATGGCCTGTGCGGTGTTTCTGCATGTAATTACATACCTGTCAAGTGATACGGTTTTGCCGTATTTTAATACGGGGAAAATGCAATTTTAGCAAATACGGGCGTATTG